>VZRR01008203.1:441968-502664 GCA_013398015.1 Oreocharis arfaki | reverse complement strand
CGCCTCCGCTCCGGCGATGGAGGCCCCGCGGCCCGCACCGCGCCCGGGCCGGGGTCGGCGGAGCCCGGGCGGCCCGGTCCTGCCTTGTTTATGTCTTATCTTGGCGCTCCGGGGGTGCCCGGGCAGGGCTGTGCTCCGCCTCAGCGCTGCCCCTGCAGCGGGGGAACAAAGGGCTGGGGGGCCGGCACGGGAGCGCCCCCAGGTGCGCCCGGGCTGGGCGGGCGAGCTACTGCAGGCCGTGCCTCTCATCCTTGTCCTGCTGTGCCGTCGGTATGTCAGTGCCTCGCTGTTCGCCCCCGCCCGCCTCTCTCTGACCAGCAAGGTCGCCTTTCTGACCAGAAACTTGCATTTCCGCCTGTTTGTTTTTGTCTGTTTTTAAGCAGTGCTTGAGTCTCGAGAGACAGAATTCACCAATGAGGTCGGGGATGTTACACTATCAACCTAAGGGGTGATATTTTTGTCCCTGGAGGTGTTCAAGGCCAGGTTGGATGGCAGCCTGGTCTAGCTGAAGGTGTCCCTGCTCATGACAGGGAGGTTGGAACCAGATGATCTTCAAGGTTCTTTTCCAGCCCAAGTGATTCTGTGATCTTATGATAACAATTAATTTATACCACTTCAATGTTTGCAGTTTGTTCCAAAAATGTCTTCCGGTTATGCTGTCACTCAAAGAGCAGCCAAAATGTAGTGGACATTAAACCTGGGTTTGCAGCTACTCTTTAGTCTGAGCAATGGCTGTAACACAGATGTGAAATTTGTGTTTCTGTGGTAGCTGAGTTGGTCTTCTGCTGGTCATTGGTCAGTTGTTTCGAAACACTGGATTTTAGTTTGGGGTTCTTTGCCCCCTGTATATGCAAAACTGCTGAGTAAATATTCTTTATATGAAACTCTGCAATACAGCTGATTGTTGAATAGAGACAGAAATTTTCAGACATTTTTTCTGTGAGAGGCCAGAGCTGACTGAAGCTCTGATGGTGATGAGTAAATTCCTGGGGAATTACAGGTTAGATTTCTCAATGAAAGTCAAAAAAGATGAGCAAGGGAAGTGAATTTATGGTTAGAGGTGAGCAAGTGGCCTGGAAAGTATAGAAGGCAATGATATTGGGGAAGAGATTTTTGGGGAAGTGCTTTATGTAGGTCTGGAATAAGTCACCCAGTTTCTCTTTCCTTCCCATTCCTGCCAGCTTTTCAGTCTGTGTTATGTTTGGCCAAATGTCTTGCTTTTGGTTTTCCATGCTTTCTCCTTTAGGTATGGGGAAGGAAAAGTCCTGATATGAGGAAGTCAATGTGTGTTAGTACTGGCAAAGAAAAGCTGAGTGAGAGGCTCAGTCTTTATAATCTGCAGTCTTGAAGCTGTACCTATCCAGTGGAGCCTGGTCCTGTCTGTAGTAATGGTCCACACAGGTCCCTTTACACTTCTCACCTTTCCACCTTCTCAAATACTGAGCTAAGGAAAAGATTTAGGTGCATCTTTTTTGGTTAGCAGAAATAGTAAGTCCTCTTAAACAGCATTCAAATGGGTCAACATGATTCTGATATGAATGAATGAAGTTATGGGTTATTTTTACGGTTTCATCATTTATGTGTGAATGTGGCTTTGAAACAGGCTCAGTTAAAAAAAATGAAGAAAGGTGACTTCAGTGTATTCCAGGATACATGAAACTTGCAGAAGAGGCAATGAAGTTTTTTTTTTCCTCAGTGGAAGTTGCTGTCTGTAAAGAGGATGCTTTTTTTCGTTTGGGTTTCTGTCAAGTCCCATAGTGATTCTTGGGAAACCGTTGATTTAGATAGGATGGTAGAGCTGCCTTAATAACAGTTTATGCGCATCTGGGAAGGCCAGTCATTTCCCATTATTCCAGAGAAGCTGGCTGCTCATTAGAACTGGTTTAACCTCCCAGGTTGCTTGCTTAACATTCACACAGAAGTACTTAAACTGGTTTGTCTGTATTTTGAATAGATAAGGCTTTCTGCAAGTCTGGGAACCTGTTCGGCCTAAACTGAATGTTTGCTCACATGGATATAGGGTGAGAAGAAAGTGCTCCTCCCTCTGCCAGCACATGATTTAATGAAGGAGAATATTGGTTAGGCTTTTTACCTTGCATGCTTGTGATTTCTGTTCTGATGGGTTTAAGCTGGAGCAAGCTGCTTACCTCTGAATGTGTTTTGGTTCATTTTTAAATATTTTGCCAATACCTATTTTTGTTATTAGGCATTAGCTTGAGGTGTAATTGATGTTTATTTTTCACCCCTCTGACAGTGTCATTAAATGGGTTCCTAAATAATTTTTGTTCAGGATTTTAAACAGCTGAGTGAGCTTTGACTTCCTACCACTTTAGCAGGTGACCATGATCTTATTTTGAGACAGCCACAGTAGCAGCAAGTTGAGCAAAACTGAACGAAGGACCGGAGGCCAAGTACCAGCTTCTCAAAATTGATATTTGCACTTCAGCAGTGTTTGCAACCTGCTGTAATTGTAGAACTATTGCTCTACCAAAAATCTCCCACAAACCTCTTCTGAGACTGTCCTACGGACTGTGGAATTGTTTTTCAAGATGCACTTCAGCCAAGGCAGTTTAGAAAAATGTGGCTGTGAGGTATACCTGCAGTGATACTAAAGTTGTTTCAATGTATCTAACAAGACACTGACAACATCTTTTTTTGTTTAGATGTTAAGACTGATACGCATATGAACACATGGGTTTTTGGTGTTTAGTTTGGGTTGGTTTTTTTGTGTGTGTATACTGTCAGGAGTGCTCTCTTAGATACATAGCTGAGGCATTTCATAAAACACGGAGAGCTGTCAAACGTGCCTGTGGCAGTTACACTTTATTATGTCTGAAATCGATGTGATGGCTATAGGCTTTTGCTGTGTAACCTGAGAAGTTTTCTTTTTTTAGCATAGAACTGATATATGATACTGAAAAGATTGCTTAGCATTGGTATGTAAACAGGAGGACTCGTCAAAGAGGTTGCTGCTAAGTAGTAGGTTGTAAGTAGTAAGTTAATGTGGTGATGTCATGAACTTTCTTGCATTGTGATAAATATATCTTCTTTTAGTATGTGCTGCCTCCACCAAGCTGCATCTTGCCTGCTTTCCTTCTTTTCCAGCCCTCAAGGCCAAATAAATTTTCTGTTGAAACTTTCATGATAAGTGAGAAGTTTCTAAACACTGCAAGGCTCCTGTTTCAGTATCCTCCATTTCACAAGCACTTTGGTCGTTTATGTGGTATGAATCCTTTGACCTTTCTCCGTTTTTGGCTGAAAAATCTCCTCAGTACAGTATGTCTCTGTCTTCTGTGTTGTGGCTTATCCCCACCTGTAAGGATCTGTCTGTGGTAGTATGGAATATAGAGAGCATGTGAACAACTACTGAAACAGGTTTTGATTCCTCCAGAAGGCTGCTTGCAAATGCTTGGTGGGCACTCTTTTTGAAGAGAAATTGCTGGAATTTATCGGGGAGGCTGTTTTTCCCTACTGTCCAGTTATGGTTTTTTTAGATTATGCTGTTCTTGATCCTTGTGCATTTGTGTTTCTAAGTACTCTTCTGGTTTCTCGTAGCTGCCGAGATTGTAGGCAACTTGCTGTGCTTGTTTAAATTGTTTCTTCTTCCTATCCTTGGTCACTGACCACAAAGTTGTAGAGTTTCATTTTCTTCTGATAATATAATTGCATCAACATGTCTTTACCTCTTGAAAAAAGCATCATATTTTGGGAGTGGTTGATTGGAAAAAAGCATCATATTTTGGGAGTGGTTGATTGTGCTGATGATGATGGCAGTGAATCAAGGAAACTATTCTGTTTGAATACGATATGTTGCTGTTTGGAGGGCAAAAAAACTTGAGCTTGTCAGCAATCATGGAATATGGTTTGAGGAACCTGGCAGGTCACAGCCCCTGTAACTAATGTAAAAGACCAGTAGACTGAGCAACGTTGTCTTATATTTTGTGACCTCTCACTAAGATAGTACAGAATTTGTTGCTACAGCTTTTAAAGGGATAGTTGTCTCTGACTGTGATATTCTGAGTGTGACATTCACCATGTTTGAAGGAGCTAGAGTGTCCAGCACCATTATTAGGTAATAGGGATTTTTTAACGTGTTGCTTAGAGGTCAAGCAGGAACAGGAAGTTCTCTTCAAGATTATATTGGAGAGCAAGTTATAGAAGGCTGATAACATAGGAGTACAATCATTAATGGTAGTAGGGTACAGTTTGTATATGTTCCTTATGTTCCTTGTACGTTCATCGGGCCTCCCCCCCAATCTTTTAAGTCAACCTGAGAAAGGAAGACTGAACGCAGAATTTGGAGGTGCAGGCATTATTCATCATGTGTGCCCTTTGACACGGTTAGATTTTCATTCTTTAGGGCCTTGTCCTAAATTCTGGGGGTTTTTCTCTATTTCCTCATTTCTGAAGAGCTGTTCTGTACAGTGCACATTTTTATAGCAGTTCTGTGAAGAAAAAAACCATTTAGGTATGGTTTATTATGTGCTCAATTTCAGCTCCCAATTCTGCCGCCTCATTTTTTGGTGAGGGGTTGCGAGATGTTGCTTGGAGAAGAAACAGACTTTGCTGCTAGGACCTGTGAACCTTAGAGAGTGTAAAGGAAACAACTTTTCTGTTATCTTGTTAATCTCAAAGTGGGAGGTGTGGAGAGAAACCTGTTTCTATCTTCTTTGAAATACTTAAACACAGATGTTTCGTAGAGATGAAGTCAAACTGAATTTTGCACTGTTGTCTGTCTTAATTGTGACATTTTGGGGCTTGTAAACTTGAAGATAACATTCTGTCATTCTGTTCTTCCTGGACCATTAGAAATCTTTGCTGCAATGTGTTTGACTTTTGTAGAGCAATTGCAGACATTCAAGTTGAGCCATGGGCCTCTCCTCTCTCCCTTGCTGCACAATTTCACTTGCTCCTCTCTGCTTTCTTGGCCAGCTCTTTAGTGTAGTCCTTTAGAAAGGTCGTTGCCTAAATTTGGTTTGTTAAATGCCCCCAACTTCAGAGCCTAATTTGGTTTGTTAAGTGCCCCCAACTTCAGAACTTAGGTCTGGGATTGTTTAATCAATTTAATTTACAAGTCCTAGTGATTAATTAAGAAAAACCCCAAAGAACAGCGAGGTTATTTGCCGCATGGCAACCAACACTAGCACAAGGTTAAGGCAGGAATGCGTGTTTGGAAGTGAGGGAAAGAGAGTAGTAAGTGTCCTTGTGGCTTTTGTTGCCGACAGCCTGGCAGGTCCTGCCACACAGGGAAAGGAGAGGGATTAACTCTTTCCCTTAACTACCGGTAGTGGTTTCCTGCCCTGCAGAATATGCTTGTGTTGTTTTTCTGCCTGCCTTTGCCATACGTGACTTAAGTCATTCCCTTGAGTTCCTTAGTACTGCTCATTCAGGGCGGAGAACAAAGAGACAGCATGAAAAGGAGGAGGAAGGGTGTCGGTGAAGGGAAAATCTCTCTAAGGTTAAGGGCGGGGAAGTCCAGCCAGCACTTCACTCCTGCCTGTGGCAGGCAGAAGCTTCTGAATGAATACAAAGCTGGAGTTGTGTTTCAGTGGACTAGTTGAGACCACAAAGGGATGGGAGCTTTTCACAGGGGGCGCACAGGGAATGTTTTTGAAGTGGTGCAGGTAGTGGAGCAAGTATTGCGCAAGAAGATGCATTGTAAATCTGATGATAATGTGCTTTAGCTCTGGAATTCCTAGGGCTCTTTCATGCCATTTAGCTTCAAGCTTCTTTGCAAAAGTGTATTGTGCTGGAAGTGTAGTGCTTTGTGTCCTCTGTGGAACTCCCGTTTGAAGCTAAGTCTCTCAAGGTAGCTAAGTTAGGATACTTAAGCAACAAATGCGTATTTAACCCCACATGATTTATATTTTGGGCACAATAAATCAGGGAAATGAGCATCTGTAATTTATTCATTGCAGTGTTGCAAATTATTAAATGAGTTACAGCCTTTCTCCATTTCAGGATTACATAAGATAAATCTTTGAGTGAACTTGTTTGCCATGGCAGCAAGGTATCCATAGTTTCACTTTAGTGTAGGAATAAGTAGAAATAAGTGTGTAACTAGCTGCAACAGAATTTATGTGTATGGTTTTTTGTTTGTTTCTTATTTTATTTCTTGTGTGGTTTTTGTGTGTATGTTTGGTTTTTTTAAATTGTACTACCCCTTTTGTGGCTAGGAAAAAAAAACAACCAGCATGACTTGATTGCTCTGGTGGGGTTAATGATTTTATTTTATGGACAGTGTCAAAAGATGGCTGCCTGCCTTTTTATTAAGGAATCATGGAGTTTTGTCAGCCTCTGAAAAATCTTATTCTGCACAGAATTCCCTGAAGTTCAGGAAACTGTTTGTTGAAGTATAAATAAGGAAAATGAGAAGACTTGAACTGCAAGATAAGCAAATTTTAGTGGTGTGCTATACATCTGTGTTACTAGATCTAGAATCTGTTAGGTCTGAAGTTTCTTAACCTGGTGAAGACTTAGTGCCGGCTTTCTCTTAATCCTGTCTTGTATCTGCTAAATCGTTCTTACTCATGTGATCCTGTGAAAGCCTTTGTTTCCGCACTGATCAGAAAGTTTGTGCAGATATTTCAGTGGAACTTAGTGTTCTTGGATTCATCTTCTGTGCCTTGGGGGAAGAGAGCTCTTTCTTTCACCTATCAGTAGAGACAATATTTCTCATCTGAGTTATAGCTGCAAAGGTTGGACTTACAGGCGTTAAATAGTTGTTATTCTTCTTCTGTGTTTGCAAGGGGAAAGCCATCATCTATTTTCACTTCTTGTTGTGTTTTTTGTTTTGTTTTGGGTTGGGGGTTTTTTTGTTTGGTTTTGTTGGGAGGTTTTTGTTTGTTTGTTTTTTCTTTGGTTTTTTGCTTGGTTTGGGGTTTTTTTGTTTAAGTAATATTATAAATATGTATAAATTTGGAAAGTTTCTCTGGCAAGCCACTAGCCAAAAATTTAATTGACTTTACTTAGCCCTGTGCTCTCACATAGTTGTGAGAGCACAACTTGGTCTTGCTACCTGTTCTTTATTTTAGTATGGATCAATTTGGGCACATTTGCCCAAATTGTTGTTCAGGTTTCTAGTAGCCTAGCCATCTTCATTCAGAATAAGAAGAATTTCACTCTTTTGTTCGTTGGGGACTGTTCTGCTATTTGTGTTGAACACCTACTTTTACGGAAAAGTTTCATTGTCCTCCTTTGGTGGAACTTTGTATGTCTCGATTATATGGGCTGGATTATCATCTAGGCTTCTGCGAGCCAGAGTACTGAAGGTAGGAGGTATCCTATGTCTGTGTTTAGTATGACAGTATTATAAGTGTGTTATTTTGTCACTTCTGAGTAGTAGAGATGGAAATTTTTGCACTCTGATTAACAGAGGAAGCTGCTGGTTCTTGGAAATCCTACCATTTGTGTTTTGGGTTGGGTTTTTTTTCCCATGAGAAGATATTTCTAGTCTTAAAAGGCACTTTTGAAGCTTGCTAAAATTCATTGGTGCTTGGTGGAATGTGAATGTACATATCCTGTAAATGTGGGTACATTGATTTAATGTTTGGCAGTTTTAGATTTTACTAGTAGCTTGTATTTTGAGAAGACAAAGCATTGACTGGTAAATACTACTTTTAAATAAAACATGATTAAATAGGTGAAGGCTTGGAAAGAACTGTTGGTTTATATTGTTGTTTTAGGCCTTCCTATTATGTATTATATTTTCATTTTATCTTCATTGCAATGCTCTTTAGCATTCTTTTTAATCTGTTGGCTCATCTGGCTTTCAACTGAAAACAGGAATACCTTCATTTTCTCCGCAGGAGTTGGTAGGTTAGCTTGTTTTCTCATTAATGTTTCTGAAATGGTTAAACCAAAAACCGTTCAGACTTGAGACTCTGTTCATTGTATCTTAATAATTTGTCATACTTGAACACTTCAGTTAGCAGCAATTTAGTGGCAATGCCAAGACAGTGCAGTAGTAACTGGTTTATGCTGTCATGGCTCTCTCATCTTTTAACTCCTTTAGTAAGTAAGCTTTAGTTAAGGTTTATCTTCTAATTTCTACAAAGGAAATATTTAATATTTGAAAAAGTGTTATTTTGAATAAAATATTTTGATTGAGATATTTCATGGCTTTCACCTGTTCAGATATTTGGGGTTAAACACAATATACATAAAATGAGAGGGAAATTAATAAGAAATTATTATTCAAGTCCCTCCCCAGAAGAATCCCTGCCCTGACCAGTAATGTAAAAACCTTGTAATTTCATTGTTGGGCTAATTGAGTGCCTAACATTACAGCTGGATTGCAAAGTAGCTTTTGAGATTTTCATAATGAAAATCTGACAACCTAGAAATCAGTGGAAACATTCAGAAATTCAAATCTTGGAATAAAACTGCTGCTTGCTAGAGAATCTGTTTCCCCATTGTTTGTTTCATGCAGTCTGCTGTTGTCTTGGAAAGCATGAAAAAACAGCTTATGGCATGACTATGCAGGCAGAAGATAGCAGTGCTACCAGCTGTGAGGAGAAAAATGGGTGAAGAAAACTTAAGGTTATCCAAAAGCACAGGATCTGCTTTTAGGATGGGAATCCACTCCTGTTGGAAAGATCTGTCTCAGTACAAGAATTTTGCACCTGAGGAAGAACAACTGTGTGTATCACATAATTATCTCGCTATTGTGAAGAGAACTGATATTGTGGTTTCCTCCAGGCATTGAAGCTGAGTAAACGTTATTTTAGTGAGATTCTTGCAGATCTTGTAGGTAATACAGGATTAATGTGCAAGGACAGAAGTATCTGACCTGCCTTAATCTTCTCTGCCAGTGTGCTCCTTGCATCCAACCCAGTGAGGCTGGTTCCTTTCTTGTCTCCTTTCATAGCCGCTTTTCCCTGTCTTGTCTGTGATTTATTTCTTCTGCAGTGGCCCAGTATTGTTGTAGGCTCTACATGGCAGCTAGCTGTAAGCTTGCATAGTCAAGTTCCAAAAATACAGGAAAATAGCAGATAAATAATTCTGAAGTGGTGATGTCATGGTTTAATCCTTGCTGGGAATTAAGGATCACACAGCTGCTTAATCATTCCCCCCTGATTCCCCTGCCCGTGGGAAGAAGAATGGGAAAGAAAAGGTAAACCTTTCAGGTTGATATAAGAAAAAATAATTAATTGAAACAAAATAACAACAATAATAGTAATAATAGGCTAGAGATAGCATAAATATAAAATAGTACTAATAATTAATATAATATAGTACTAAATATGCTAATAACAACAGTACTAATAATTGTAATTATAAGGAGAGGGAAAGAAAGTGGCAAAACCCAACAGAAACAAGCAGGTCGGTCAGAATTTGTGGACCAATGCACAGTTTGTCCCACAGCAGTGACTGGGGAGTGCTTTGCTTGGATAAACTGGAAACTGGGTGTTACTGTTTGTTGTGTTTGCTCTTAAGGTAACCAGTCACACAGTGTTTTATCGGCTAAGAACCGCTAATAGCAATTTCAGGTATTATTGCAGAAGAATACTTAAAAGGTTTATTATGTAACTGCATCAGTAATAAAAACCAAGCTGAGTATGTAATCACTATGCAAAGAGCAAGTCTTTCATTATCCCTTAGTGTTGAGAAGGGAGGGGTCATTGAGAAATTTTTTTTGTCTTTGAGGTGGAATTGTTTTGCTTTGTTTTGTTTTTTACTTTTTTTTTCCGCCATGAAGTTTCATGGTATGCTGGATTCCCCATCACATTTTTATCCTGGTTTTCACCTGCTGTCTTTGACAACTGACTGTTTGTCCAGTTTGCTGACCTTAATATCAAAAGTGTTTTTCATGAAATACATTTTTACTAGTAGCTAACAAATCCTCCCTAGCCGTATATGCAATCAGGAACTGTGACTCAAATTTTCTAAGGTATTGTCTTCCTGAAGCAATTATTTAGTCTGCAGTGATAGCCTCCTTTGTGTTGTAACAGTCACCTGTTAATCCTTATTTTAAGGTTTGTATAAAAATTGACTGTTCATGTCCATGTGGATCAGAGATCTGGATTAATATTTAGTAAAATTAAAACACCCTTTTCTTTTGTTGCATGGTAGTTGATGGAAGGTGCGAAGCCTTACTAGACCTTGTGATTGAGCCAAGTGGCTGGTGTTTTTTACTTTACCCCTTTCTTTTCCCCAGACTCTTGTGTGATAGGATCATAGAATAGTTTGTGTTGTAAGGGACCTTCAAAGGTCAAGTAGTCCAGCCTTCTGGCTTTGGGTAGGGACATCCTCAACTAGATCAGGTTGTGCAGAGCCTAGCCCAGCCTTACTGGGGATGGGGCATCTACCACTTTTCTGGGCAACCTGTTCCAGTGTTTCACCACCCTCCTCATAGAATAATTCTTCCTTATATCTAGTCTGAATCTATGCTCTTTCAATTTAAAACTTTACTGCTTTTCCAGTTGCTACAGGGCCTATTGAAAACTATGTCCCCATCTTCCCTTTAACTAGTTAAAGGCCACAGTGACGTCTCCCTGAAGCCTTCTCTTCTACAGGCTGAATGACCCCAACTTTCCCAGCCTTTCCTCATAGGAAGAAAGTCCTCTCATCATTTTTGTGGCCCTTCTCAGGACCTGCTCCAAGAGGTCCATGTCTTCCTTGTAGTAAGGACCCTAGAGCTAGACATGGGACTGAGAGTGGTGGGGTCGCATGAGAGAGGAGTAGAGGGGGAAAATCACTGCCCTTAACCTGCTGGCCATGCACGTTTCTAACTCATGTTCAGCCTCTCACCCACCACCACCCCCAGCTCCTTCTCGGCAGGGCTGCTCTTGATCTGTTCGTCCCCCAGCCTGTGTTGATAGGAGGGGTTGCCCCAACCCAGATGCAGCACTTGGCCTTGTTGAACATGAGATTCATGTGTGCCCACAGACATAATGTACAGGCTCCATACACTGGTTCAAGAAGTGGGGAAAAAATCCCAAGAATCATAACAGCAAACAGGAATTAATTTTCAGTGTTGTGGAAATGATGATGAGGACTGCATTGCAAGCACTCAAGAAGTAGGAGCAGAGGAGCAGTTCCTGCAGGAAGGGGATACATCCCAATGCACGGGAAGAACACTGTTTTAACAGCTGTTACTGAATAGCTGTTTACAGGCACACACACAAATTGGCTCTTTTGTCTCCATAGCTGGACTCTGCGCATGCATTGCCACATTCTTAGTATTTTCTCCCTTCTGGAAAATGAACTCTGCTTTCCTAGATGGGTTTAGCGATATTGTAGAACTGAGAATGGTATAGGAGTTTAACTTTGATGCAAATTTGAAAAGCTGTTTTGTGTATGGTTTTTTGAAGAAAATTTGTTACTTTCATATCGCTGAAGGATAATTGCTGAAGAATATGAAAGGGATATAGTTCATTTTTTTCAAGATTTGTATAAATGTTTTGCAGCATAAATTTGGCACAGTTGAAATATGAAAGCAAAGACATTTATTTTAAAATATAAATGTGTGTGAAAACAAAAGTCACTTTAAATCTTTCTTTCTATTCTTTGATGTCTATGAAAAACATTATTTTCCTCAATGGCAGTCTTGCATATGTGTCTATGGGAGGAAGAAATAGTTCAGATAGGTTACCTGACCCTTAATGACACTTTTGACCTTTTTTTCTATGTGAAGTGTTGGGGAAGTATTGTGATAAAATTATATACAAAACAACAGAGAATGTGGATTTTGTTTTTCTGTGTTTTGGAAATAGGCTTAGTCGTCCTTCTCTAACCATCAGTGTAGTGGTATCATCTACATATACTTTTGTTTAGTCAAGGAGGTGTTTCATATATCGAGTTACAAAATAAATCTAAAAAACCTTGATCAGTTTGCACTCTGAAGACCTTAATTTTGTTGCTGTTGCTTATTTGAAAAGAACATTTAACATTTTCTGTTTCTGAAAAACCTGAAAAACTGAAAACTACTTTCAGTAGTTTCTGAAAAACTACTACTAGTAGTTCTTAAGTGATTTTTTGGTTTGGCTATCGTGCAGCAAAGTGATTTCAATTTTTGTTAGTTAAAGGTATAATATGTAAAATGAGAAAAAAGTTTTCACTGTCTATGATTGATAATTTTATCTTTTTAGCATCTTGGAACTTCTTCAAGCATGAGCATCTGTGGTGTCATTGCAACCTTTTTTTTTTTAGCTGTAAAGAATTTCTTGTTTAATATATTGCTGAGCTGGGGACTCAGAATCATCTCTGTATTCCTTCAACAGTGTTGCTACCATTCAGAGACTACTGGTAAATTCAATTTTCTGGCAAAATAGCAAATCAGTGTTATATCATGTTACGTTGTGTTTTCATGTGTGGGTTTTTTCCTCACCCACCCACTTTGATTTGCACCCAGTGTCCTGACAGTGTATGATGGCTTCTTGATTTTCTGGAGAAGCAGCTGTGGTTTGAGCTTTTTTTTTTTTTTTTTTTTTTTTTTTTTTTTTTGAGTAGCTTTGACTGTGATGTAGGAAAATCTGAATCAGAAGTGCAGAGGTCGCTTCTGTCTGTTTTATATGCCACTCAGTAATTTATTCATGTGCTTTTGGAACATGGATATCATTGACTGCTCACAGTTGAACTTGATCGGGAAACACGCTCTGAGAGCTCGATTTTTGACTCTTCATGGATATCATTGCTTTTTTTTTTTTTCCTAACTGGATGTTAGGTTTTTTTCTCCAGAGTAAAGGAAAAAAAAGGAAAATTCACCTAGGTGCCTGTACTCCAAATTAGTGTTAAATGGCATCGCTAGAGTGCTTACATGACCTATTGTACCTTACATGACCTAGAGTTCTCATACCTGTTCCAAGGGTATAAGGAGAATCTCACTACTGTGCACTTGACCTTTTGAGAGCCTTCTCCTCAGAGAAGGACCTTCAAAATTTCACACTGTTACGTGAATTTTCTTTTATTGTAATACACACGTATAAACGGTATTTATTGGGAAATGACTAACCACTGTTACTCTTTCAAATGCCACTAAAGCATTAATGGTTGTACATTATGATCGGAAAAAAATGGTTGATGTATCTAACATTTAAATACTCAGCTGTGAGTGCTCTTTTAGACTGTCTTATCCCTTGTGCACATGAGTAGTGCTTTCTACAGATAAGCCCAGGCCTCTCCTAGGAGGAGGATGGTAGTAGAGAGCGCTAGACAGATACCCCCCAAATAAAAACATCGAAATTATTTCTGCAAATTCATCCACATAATTTAAAAATGATGTTACTTTACAATAAATTAGCAGATAAATTAGACCAGTTAAAAAAGTTGTCCTGAAGTGGACTGATTCTTCTCACCAAGAGAGCAAGGAAGAAAAGAGCTTTGCTGTGGACTGTAGTGCCTGTCACTCTGTTAATAAAGTAGGCTGAAATACTCAGAATTCTAGTAGTGCATAGACCAATCATGGTTTAGCAGCATTGTGTTGTTCTCTTCCGTCTGATAGTAGGGAATAATAAAGTTTGGAATATGTATGTCATTCTGCATTTCATCTTTTCGTTGCGAGCTGATGAACGTTCTGTGGGATCAGTGTTCCTTCTGAAAACTGAGTTTCTTACTTTTGTTGATTGAGACAGTGTACTTGAATATATGCACATGAATATACGGAAGTACTTGACTGCACTGATCACTTTTAGTAAGTAAAAAGTGCAGTGGAAAGTTTGCATTTTGGAGAATGTAATATTGTTTTTTGTAGCAAAGTTTATTGAGAAAACAAGGATACTAAGATCTGTTCATTTCTTTGATGGCTATTAAATATAAAGCTTTTTAAACCTAACAGGTACACTAAATGAGTGGTGTTTATTCTGTTTGCTATTTGGTAGCATTTTTTTTGAAACTTTTGAAAATTCCTTGACACTGAAGAAAAAGAAGATAACTTTTTCCTTTTTCCCACAGATCCAAACGTTTAATGTTGAGGCACCATGCCAGACCGTGGAAGATTTAACGAGTGGGGTTGTGATGGCCCAGGTCCTTCAAAAAATGTAAGTAATTGTTTACTTAATGAATTAATTACAGAGGATTTTTATCTGTATATTTTTCTATATTTGCATGTGTTTTAGTTCAAACTTGGCTGGTATTCCATAAGGATGCGGCTTTCATGGTACTTTGAACTGGAACATGACTAATGATTTTTTCTCTGTAGTTTACAGATAACTATCCTAAATGAAAAAGAAAAAAAGCTTTGCTTTAGGGAAGAGTTTATTCAAGTGTGAGCTTACTGGAAAGTGAGCTGAATTAAAACTAAACTTACTGATTCACGCTTAAAATTGAGATCAGTGCAAGGTAAGGTAATTGGTCCTGATCATTTTTTGACACTACAGTCAGTAATGTTAGAATAAGTTTAATGTAATAAAACTTCTGTGATAAACTGAATGGAACTGTTAGTTTAGTTGTTTGCAGTTGGAAGTACTTTGCAATTTGTTTCCACTACCCCTTGTCTGTTCACTAGACACCACTGAGATTATGTGAGGGTGTAAAGAAGAAGCATTAGGGTATTTTTACACAGGATTGGTAAGATCCTACTGAGCCTTCTCTTCTTGAGGCTAAACAAGCCCAGCTCACCCAGTCTCACCTCATTTGACAGAAACTGCAGTCTGTTAATCATCCTGATTGCCCTTTGCTGAGCTGCCACCTGTGTCCAGGTGTCTCTCGTACTGGGGAGTCCAGGATGCAGCAATTCAGATATGGTTTTAACAGGTCTGAGCAGTGCCTCCCTTGGTCTGCTGGCAGCAATCTTCCCAATACAGCCCAGGTTGTGTTTGGCCTTCTTTGCTGCAAGGACACCTTGCTGGAGTGCGTTCCACTTGGTTTCTACCTAGATTCTTGTCTGCAAATCTGTTTTCCAACCAGCTGGCCCCCAGTATATACTAGCGAATAGGATTTGTTTGCACTTACCTTTTCTGAAATGTGTAAAGTTCCTCTCAGTGTGTTTTTCTAGCTTGTCAAATTTCTCCTAAATGGCAGCGCAGCTATCAGATGTATCAAACACTCCTTCCATTTTTGTATTATGTGAAAAATCGCCCTCTGTCCCATCATCTAGGTCTCTGTTAAAGACATTTAATAGTGTTGACCCATTGGGTATACTGCTAATGGACTGGTCTCAAGATGCATTTCATGCTTCTGAAACCTTTGGTCCTGGCATTTCAGTCTTTTTTCAGCCCACCTTGCTATCCAGTTATCCCCGTCATGCTTCATCAGTTCTTCAGAGCTGATGTTACCCTGATCAGGCAGCCTATAGCAGGAATCTGTAACAGTGTCTTGTATGTTGGTCTGCTTAGTCATCCTGACCAGTAATCTCTCAGCTGGCTCATATCCATCCTAAGACAGAGCTCATGCATTCCCACTGCTCTCTCGCAGGAAGGGTGTCTCCCTGTCGCTGCCTTCTCAGCTTGTTCTTCTTAAAGACCCTGTATATGTTCATGGCAGCAGCCTTGGCATATGAGCCGTCCTACCACAACTTCATGATCCCAGTGAGACTGTGACCTTGTAACTACATACAGAACTCTCTTTCTTCCTATTTGTTCTCCGTGCTGCATGCATTAGTGCACAAGCACCCCACGTATGCATCCAGTCATTCTGATTCCCAAGAATGAAGCTTTCCCCAGAGTTTTCTTCTTTATGTAGGCCTTTCTGTATTTATATGCATGTGCTTGGGGTGATCCCACTTCAGCCAGCCCTGTTTTGTTGATGATGAGGTATCTTTTGTTCACATCATTCCTCACCCCTAGTTTTTCAATAGAGCCCACTACCTTGTCACTTAATGTTCGTTTTTCTGTTGTTCCTTGTACAAAACTTCTTACCATCTTGGCCAGCCTGTTATTGAAGATGCTTCTGCCCACCACAGTGGATCCCATCTCGTCCGAGGAGTCCTTGATTCTCAGAAGTGTTCAATGGTTATCGAAACCAAAACTTTGTTGCCAATAGTAGATCACAGCTGGTTGTTGACCTGCAGGATCTGTCTGCTGCTCAAGCCTCCTCCTCACTAACTGGTGCAACTGGAGAGAACACCGCTTGAGCCTTGACCATAGCTTCCGAAGCCACATAATCACACTTGGCACTTTACAGGTTTCCCTAGCTGTGCAGCTTGTGCCCAGGTGGAAGAGCAGAAGAAGTAATAGTGTGAGGGCTGGACAAGCTTCAGCAGTCTTTCAACAATGCCAGGAATTCAAACCCTGAGCAAGCCACAGCCCTTCTTGAAGGATGTCAGTCAGAAGATGAGGGTCCTCCATCCTGTGCTAGTTCTTAGCACTTCCCTGTTGTGCTGCTGTGTGGCTCAGGTTTATTGAACACGGATGATTGGTTTGACAGATCTCCTAGGGCTGTAGCTGCTTTGAGGGCACTGAGTCTGTTCCATAGCTGCAGATTCTTAGGAGCAGGAGCCTTCCTCCTCATGGGAGAAGGAGCTGCCAGTTCACAGGAAGAATAAAAAGGGGGAGAGGGGAAATCTCAGTGTACTAAAATAAAGCAAGACTTTTTAGCATGTGATTCTGAGATACTGTTTTCAGTTGATGAACTGATATTTTTAAAATACTATACAATACAAATATTGCATTTCTGTAGCATGATTTTAAAATATTTCCTGTAACAACTGCCATGCTGACACTGAACACAGAAATTCTTCATTTTTTTCCAGTTAAATGTAAAAATCACCCAAATAATTTATAATTCTTTCTTTATGTCCTATGTAATAATGTGAACATGCCAGAATTAGTATATGACTATCTTACTTTATGGTAGTTGTGCTTCAGATTTAACATTTTGCTTACTTATGTAATGAACAGACATATTCTCGTGCTGAAATTTAGCAACAGTATTGCTGAATTTTGACTGCATTCCTGTTGAGATGAACTTGAAGAGCAGGAGCAATCTGATCTTGGACTTTACGACAGGAATGATAACACGAACAATTTTTGAGAGAAAATATTATTGCTTCTTTTTTGTTTTTCCTTCGTAAAACAGAATAGACAGAAGATAAATTTAATAAGATAGGAAGAAGTAACAGAAGATTACTCTGTTTGATTTTTGAAGTGGAAACCAAGGATTGTAGAATAGCCAAACGTTATTTCTTTCCCTGGACATGAGATAGGAATATAGGTCAAATACAGGGATAAGTATTTGTATAGCTGACTAGAAAACTGACCAGGAGCATATTGACAAAGCCATTTAAAATGGTCGTTCTTGAAAACAAAACCAATTTCAACACTAGCAGTGAAGTCCTCCTTTTGCTCCTTTGAACAGATACAACAGGAAGAATACTTAGCTGGGAGTCAGGGCATGTTCAACAATATGAAGCAAGTCTAGAGCAGGCTTTTTTGCTTTGTTTTTTGGATATTAGCAGCACTGGTTCCCTCTCTGTCCCAGTAAATATAGAGGACAATGTAGTCTTCATGTAGAAGACAATTTTTGCAGATGTAGAAGTGTACAACAGGAAGACAGCTGTGCTTAAGGTTATTTGGAAAAGTCATGCAGTGATGTTAAATAGGAAGGAACAAGCCTGAAAGAACCAGGTCACTGCAGACATATCATTTGCAGTGAAAACTTGAAGAGTTATGTCTTTGACATGAAAATCTCTCAAAAAGTTAGTCTTCAAAGGACAAATTTATTGTTTTGACTGCAGACACAACTTAAATGCCGTTACTCTCATTCTATTGAGAAGGATAAACTAATGTTTTTGTAATTTGTGTTCCTTGAAAACTGGGTGCTTTTCAGTATAGCTGCCTCCTGTTTAAGGTTCTTTATAAGCCTTAGTTTTTTTAGCCTAATAATAATGAGAGGCTAGTTAGGTAAAGGTAGGGAGGGGAGAATTCTGGCAACTTTTGTGTGCATCAGGATTTTACTATAGTAGATTAATTAATATTTTAAAAATAGCTGAAAGAGCAGATTAATACATCCAGTGAGAATTAAGGAAAAAAAAAAGGAAAATGAGTTCATTGTGAATGAAGAAAATATTGTTAACAAAGAAGTGAAGTGAAGAAGAGCATTGATGAAAATTTGAAGCTGTTGGGGTGATACAGTGATCTGAATCTATTTCCTTAGGAGAGTGAGGACAGCATTTCTTCCAAAAAACTTTAAAGTTTAGTAGTGAACTCTAGTTTGTTGGTTTTTTAGGTTTTTTTACATCTACATTCATAGGAAGAGTCCACTGGTACTTATGAGGATGGGAGATAGTAGGTCATGATGAGGAACAGTTTTTGAGAGACCTCTAGTTCGGGGAATTGATTGTTTTAGACATACAGGGAATTTGCACAAAACAGAACTGTAGGGTTTATTGTCAGAAAAAGGAAGAACATTGCTTGCTCATCAGCTGATGCAAAACAGCTGTGCCTTGTGATAAGTGGAATGGGCTGACAGGTTCTTCTATGCTTCTTAATTTTTTGTACATCATCTTAAGTATTTTTTGCACTCACGGTAGTAGCCCATTTGTAGGTAAGTGCCAGACATCACAACAAATGTAGCAGAATTTTCTTTAACAAAACTGCTGGAAGAAGCTGTCAGAAGAAAAGGTTGCAGAGGAAATTGACACCTTCAGAAGCTTTTCACTATTGATGTAGTGTGGGATAGCAAAGAGCAGAAATGTATTCTATGTAACCAAGCATGAACATTTTGCTTACAGTGCCAGCTGTTAAAAACAGGTGTTGGTAAATTCCTGAAGGACATTTTGGTTTTTTTTATAGCATTAAAACTTTATCTTCAAATTTGAGGTTAAAGTACCATTGAAGTTAATTCTCTAGTGCTAACTATATTATCTTGAAGGAAGAAATTCAGCCTGTGCTTTAGCTTATCTCTTGTGTGTTATTCTGTAAGAGTCATTGTTTGTATTCAGATGTAATGGTTATTGGTCCCTCTGACTAGGATTGATATGAAATACAGTAAGATAAAATGCCTGTATACAATCAGTATTGGTGATTATTTTAAAGAATGTTGTACTCCAGGAGTAAACAGCGGAAGCAAAAGCAAATGTTTAAATTGTTTGTGAGTAGACTGTTAGCCTAAAATTGTGTAGCTTATGCTGGTAGAAGTGTCATAGCTTGCTTCTGAATCATGTCCCTTTTTTTTGTAGCTTGCACTGATGTTACTTGTGTTTTCACTGTCCACTGATATCCCTAGATTAACATGATTTCCCATTTTATACTATGTTATGAAATTTTCCTTTCATCCCACTCTGGAGACTGTTTAATACCAGGTGTCCTTCTTGTTTTGATTCTTTCTTCCTCTTGTCATACTGGCCTTGGTAGATGTAAGAAGTGGTATGTATTTTCTTTTGTCATCTGTGCATTGTGCCCCTCTCAATGAATTATTCCTTTGTTACATTATACGTTTCAACACGCTGTGTATGTTTTGACACATGCAGAACACAGAAGCCATGCTTTTGTATATCACTGGGGGAGGGAGATTTTTGTAAACACGTTTTTTGAAGCAGCTTACTGTACTGTACCGCTGTTAAAATGAGTAATAATCATGAGTTATACTACATGCTCTGTGGGTTGGTTTTCTTCACAAGAGTATTTCTGTCTCTTGGCATCTGTGATGTGGAGGGATGATTGCTTAAATAAAGGAAAATTTGCATACAAAATAAGATGGAGATGGTATAAATGAGCACTGCTGAAAACATCACATGAAGTGATAGAGCATTAACCACAATGTAAGTATCTTGTGCTCTGATGAAAAGTCCCAGTTATCTGCAGTACTGCTCAGATAGCAGGTAGCAATCAGCTGATACACAAATACCTTTCTAAACCTGAAACTTATCCAGTGCTAGAGATAGTATAAGTTTGGATCTAGGCTCAGGAACTTCCTGAATTCAGAATACTTAATTCATGCACCAGTCATGTCATGGTAGTGATGATGCTCCAGTCAGTTTTCTGATAAGCCACACATTTTCATATTTGCTTAGGTGATGCTTTTTTAAATACCATAAGAAAAATGCAGCTGCTGCTGAGTGAAATAGTCTAAGGTGGTTAAAGAGCTCTGAATTTGATTTAATCCTGATTCCCAAAAATATAGCGAAGGGAGACTTGTTTGCAGCAAGGGCTGTGAATGACCTGACATCTGGAAGCCCGTTTTAAAAGTATGTTTAGAAATTCTTGTGGAAAAGTTTTTGTTTCAGGTTTGATTTCCAATAATTTGTTATATAGAGAGAGCATTGCTGTTGGTATTAGTAATGAACTTTAATTACACTTTTGAAGAGAAAGAAAATTATAATGGTAGGTGATTTATGTTAAGGAAAGGATGATCATTCTAGATTTGATTGGTGTTGATACCCAACCTGTTGGTTTTCTGCTTAGTGAATTCCCAGCAAAGTGGTTTTGCAGTGTGCTATTAATTACTGTATGAACAGTAATAACAGTAATAACCTGTATGAAGATTCTCTAAAAAGTGTTGTTGGTGCTGTTTTGACCACTGTTACATGATACTGATTTCAAGTGGATTGCTTATCAGCTGCTGGACCCTTGGATGCTTCCATGAGGTTTGTATACACACAAATAGAAAGACAAATGGGATCTGTGGAAGAGGACTACCACCGTGAGTTTAGATTTATTTCTCAGGGACCTTCCTTAGGTATGTCTGATCACTTATATAAGGGTTTAGGTAGCCTATGACTTCCACCAAGACTGTAAAAGACAGTTGCTGGTCCATGTGTTACTTTTATTACAGTAGTAGCTGAGAAAAGCTACTTAGTTTCTGCTGAAACTAAGCCTTCTAGAGTGAAGTGAATTGGACCTAACTCTGAAATCTTGTTATTGTTCCTCAGCTGATGCCCTTATTGGTGCTGTTATTGTTGAAAACTGGATCTGCAATATCAGCTACCCAGTCAATTCAAATACAATTTTGCTTGTGGGATGTTTATACTTATCCATGTTGCTTCTTAGAGCCATTATTTACCATGGAAATGGTATGTCAAGGATTGATATACTCATGGCACTGCCTTGAAGCAGCTGAAGATGTTAATGGCCAAGTGCAACCCGTACAATTATAGGATACCATCCTTAACGATGTCCTATTGGGTTTTTTTGATGGGGAAGCACCGGTCGTACTGCTTTCTCTCTCAGCTGCATAAATACTTTGTAGTTGTGAGTCTGTTGTTAAGCAAGCTTACTTGTGTGTTGGCAATTCCCAGAAGACCCATTTGAGAGTCACTAGGGTGCTTTTTGAACTCCACACCTAAAATGGGATTTGAACTGTCATTCTTTTCATTACTGTCCAGATGATTTTGTTGTGATTGAGTGGAAGTTAGACAAATGAAGACTTTTTAATTTAGGCTTTTCGCGAAGAGAGCTATTTGTTTCATGTAAAAGCTGAATATGAGCTTTCTTCATGTGTCAGAGATCTTATATATACTTGAATCGATGTCGTTCTTAGGTTTACTTGTCTTCTTGTGACAAAGAGGACATTTGAAAACATACATTTCAAAACCAGATGATACTCTGGATAAGACATTGCTTTTTCTGTTTCGTAATTTAAGATTCTGTCATCTGTTCTAGAACTGTACTGTTTTTGAATGGAAGTAATTTGGAGTCATCAACTTAACTAGTAATTAAAGCTGTTCTTCCAGATATATGTTTGCAGATGCCATGTCAAAGGAAAGGAAATAGGCTGTAATCTTCACCAGAGTCTGTAACAAAGTGTGTAAAAATAGCAATGGAAATGTGTCGTTAGAGAAACATTGCTGTTTGTGATCTTCCTCCATTGCTGTGTTTTGTAGTTGTAATACAGCTTGCAGACCTTGATGCATTGTGAAGACACTGTGGCGAAGATGGAATACAGCACGTACTGTGCATCAGATGCAAAGTGTAGCTACGAAGTTTGTGGTATAATAAAAGAACTGATGTAATTGCTGGTTTACAGTGTATATGATACAGATGTAACTTGAACCTCCAGGCATATTCAGAGTTTTCTTGAAGTTTTGCTGAAAGATCTCATGGCATGTTGCCCTTAAAAAAAGACCTCAGTCCAGAACTCTTCTATATGTAGAGGATACAGCGGTAAATCTGATAGTAATCGATGGCAAGTGCAGCAGTGTAGGTCCAGAAAATAGAGTACTTCACCTAAAACTGTAACACAGACTCTTAAGAGCCTTTTGCTAACAACAGAAAGGGTTGTTTTTCACTGTGATGGTATTAACTTCATATGTTGGATGAAATATGAACCTTTTCTTATGTTTGCCTACTCCTTTAAAACCAGTTATATGTAGTACATTCTCTCTCCTTAATTCTGATTATAGCATTTTCAAAATTCTGTATGATAAAGGGAAAATTTGACTGAACTAAGCAGTAGAAAATGTTAACCTTTTAAGTGATCTTGGAGCTTGACAGCAGGAGAGTCTCAGGAGGTGTCTTAAAGAAGCAGCTTGTGGAAGATGCATGGAGAAAAATGAGGGAGAAGTTGTTCGTAGAAATAGAAGTATACTCTGCAAGCAGTAGGAGTTCTCTGTTCTTTTTCTTGATTGCCTTGTCTGAAGTGCAGAGGATACAAAAGCTTCTGAGGAAGGGTGTTCACAAAAAGATTTGTGTAGGGTTAGTATGAAAAGAGATTTGCAAAAGCTGATAGTGTTTGGTAGACTAAATAGAGAAGTGTGTTCTCAGTCATAAAAACTTCAGTGATACTTTTTAGCTCTTGTTACTGTATCAGGACAGCATATGTGTTGTTCAGTTTCAGGCTTTTAGAAGTTGAATAGTTGTAATAATAGTAAGCAGTGTACCATGGTAGGGATCCATAATATGTGGAAAAGTAATAATTTTTAACATATTTAAGAAACGCAAGTAAATATTGCTGCAGCACCAGAAATTAAGAGAAATTGAGAGGTAGGACTTACGGGGGGAAAACTGGCAAAATGCATTCAAGATACAAAGAAGCTTCCTCAAAAGCATAAGCTGCTTATGGCACACAGTGAAGCTGTGCTGTCAACAGGGTGCAGAATCTTAGAAAAGTGAGTAGTAACAAGATTTCAAACTACTACATTCAGGGAATGTGTCAGGTACAAGAGGTAGTCGTTTAAATTAACTCAGACCTGAGACTGGAGCTTAATGACTAATATGTACTTACAATTTCTGTAACCTGTTTTTAATGAATACACTTTCTACCTTTCAGAGATCCAGCTTACTTTGATGAAAATTGGCTGAACAGAATCAAAACAGAAGTAGGAGATAATTGGAGGCTGAAGGTATTTGACTTACTTTGCTTGTCTGTGAATCTGTATTTCAGTTCTTAATACAATATTGTATCTAAATATTCACACATTTCTGGATTAGAGTCTTACTTTATAGACAGCATTTTGAATTTTAGACCATTTTAATTACACTTAGTTGTTTTTATGTTGTATTGTCCTGCACAGTTTTAGCAAAGACATTTTGAATTTGTGAATAGGTTTCAGTGATTTAAAAGGAAAATATTAAAATAAATGTTATACATCAATTACCTCTCCTTTTTCAAATGTTGAATGAGATTTTTTTTCTTGCACAGTGTGAAAACAGCTTTTAAAAAAGCAACTTTTTTGAGAAGCAGCTGCATAAAAATAAGAACGTAACAAGCAATATATTTAAAGAAAAACGGTGAAGTGTTGCTTCGTTTTACTTTGTCAGCTCTGCAGAACTACTGAGTTTTAAGGGAGGAACTTGTGTTTTTCTGTGTTTCTACTCAGCATGGTTTTTAACCACAATCTATTTGTTGGATCGTTTGTATCACTTGGCATTCTAGTACTTCTTTGCAAACCTGAAGGAAATAGAATTTACAAGAACTGTGAATGAGGAATATTTTGCTTTAGAATCTGAAGAACACAGTCTCACATGCAGATATTAGTGTAGTTTTTGACTAGTTTTGTTCAGAGAATGATCTATGTGCTTTTCTAAATTTCCATTTTCAGCCTGACTAATTCAAGGGAAAAAAATAGTTATGATTTTACTGTTAGTTCTTTTTTCCTGTAAAACCATTTTGTTCCAGCCATCAAAGCCCGTTCTGATCATCTGGGGAAGGGCTACAACTGTGAAATGCTGTAGTACTTACAGGCTTGTCTGCATCACTTTCTGAATTGCAGGGACACACAGACAGAATGCTGCCTGAGACAAAGATGGAGCGCACTGCTGCTGTTTATGTTTTGACTTGGCCAGGAAACCTATCAGCATAGTTTCTGCTGTCTGGCCAACTGTGTGAAGTCTGGAATGCTTTAGAATGTTTTGTCTACTAGGGCTGCCAGCAAAAGTGAGGGTACATTGATGAGGATATATTGACTGACTAGTGAATAAAAGACATGATCCCTAAAAAAGCTTTAGAACTCTTTTGGCTTCTGCTGCATGTAGAGCACTTGATGTAAATGAACTTAACTAAGAATTCTATGGAATTGCAAGTGAACAGCTGGATACAAGGTCTTATTTTTCTGTAAAATATTTTTTGGGTTTTTTTCTAAGGAATGTTGAAGTCCTGGCTGTTAAATGTGGAAAATAACAAATTGAGAACTATTTGTTATAACAGCATTTGAGCTGATTGAAAGTGGAGCGGCAGCTTCTATAACTGTCATATAGAGTTAGAGGAATAAATGTTTTATTTTTATGTCTCCCACCAATTTGGCAGATGTAAAAGCTTAGCAGGTGGGAAAAAAAAAAAAGCTGAGTAATCTAATAACTTGCTTATGTGACTGAGGCTGGAAAAGCATCAGGTCAAATTTCAGTTTCTTGCTGATGTCATTCCATCTTGTTTTTCATGTATCCATGTAAACAAGAACTAAAGACTGATTTTTTAAAATTTTTTTTTAAAGAAAGATATGTAATCAGCTTTTTGTATACATCTTTGTAGACCACTTTCCTTTTCATTAAGAATACTGAAAGGCACAAGTACTTTAACTCTTGTTTTTTAATCAGGAAAGTAATCCTATACTTTGCCAGCTGTTCTTTGTGTGTGAGTAAACATTATTAGTAGTCTAGTTTTCCAAATATCTATCAACCAATCCTTCGTTTATAGTCTGGCTTGTAGGAACACTTCAGTCTTTGCATTTCTATACATAGAATTGATCAGCTTGGAAAAGACTTAAGATCAAGTTAGCTCCACCAAGTCCGTGCTAAACCATGGCCCTAAGCTCCACATCTATACCTCTTCTAAACACCTCCAGGGATAGTAACTCAGCTGCTTCCCTGGGCAGTCTGTTCCAATGCTTGACAACCCCTTTGGTGAATAAATTTTTTGTAATATCCGATCTAAACTTCCCCATGTGCAACTTGAGGCTGTTTCCTCTTGTCCTGTCCCTTGCTAATTGGGAGAAGAGACTGACCCTCACCTCACTACGACCTCCTTTTAGAAATGTATTCATTACTAGATTTAAGATGTGGGCAGCGTACTTGCGTGACTTTAGAATACAGCGTTCTTGTCATACTTTAAGAAGTGCCATGAGAAGTGATAATTGGATTATTTCAAATGTTGTGATAATGTGCTGCATGATTTTCTTTTTTGCTAAACATGGTCACTCATTGCCTCTGATGCCATCTGGGATAACAGTCACCGCTTGGACAAGCTCTTGGTATCTTGAACCACATAAGGAGCTAGTCTACTGGGGGAAATACATAAAAATAATCTAAAATGTAATGTGTAGGAAGTTTTGCTTTGTGAAACGGTGTTTACGAGTGCTGGTAGAGGTTAGTGTAGGCCTTGTACAGCCCACCTAACCACTGCTCATAGAAGTACTCAGAAAATTATAGAATCATAGAATTGTTAAGGTTGGGAAAGACCTTTAGGATTGAGTCTAGCCCTCAACCTAGCACCACCACTGTGTTCACCACAACCCATTATGTCTCCAAGTGCCATGTCTGCACGATTTTTGAACACTTCCATGGATGATGACTCTACCGTTTTGCTAGGCAGTCTGTTCCAATGCTCTACAATGCTTTCCCTGGAAATTTTTTACGTAATATTTAATCTAAAACTTACCTGGCGCAACTTGAGGCCATTTCTTCTTGTCCTGTCACTTTTTACCAGGGAGAAAGTAACAAGTGATGTGATTGTTAATTTTAAATTATGTTGTCCTGTATGGAGAAAAACCAAGAACATGAAGCTGAGGTGGGGTTTTTCTGTTCGTTTTTTGGGGGTTTTTGGTTTGGTTTGGTTTTTGTTTGTTTGTTTTGATTGGTTGGTTTTCTTGTTTTGTTTGTTTTTTGGTTTTGGGGGGGTTTGAGGTTTTGTTTTGGTGTTTTTTTAGCATTTTGGTTTCTGATAACTACGATGTTTTTGCTGTTGCTGTAGCATTTTAAAAAAATATCACAGGGATGTTTTTGTATTCTTGGTTTCAGGGCAAGTTGCCAGGCTTGAGAAATTGTGCAATGCACAGGAGAGAAAAAAGGAAATGTTAAAACTTGGGGAACTTGCAAAGTAGGAACCAGTCAGCAAGTATTCTTGTTCTTAGAGCTGGCCAGATCTTTGTCTGCTGTGTTTATTAGAGAAATGTTATTATTTCTTCGGGGTTAAAATTTCGTGGTCATAGCATACATCAGTGTACATAGTAGTTTGTGTTTTCCCTTAGGCAACAAAAAAAACTTTTCACTGCCGCCTTATCTGCAGTTTTGTGATGGTTTACAAAAAAGAAAAAAGCAGAGAGATTAACTCTTTCCTCATGTGCAATGAATACTTCTACATAGTCAAAGTTTAAATTGTGTACAACCTAGTATTTCATAGCTGCAGAAGATGACATCTGGAACATAAAACCTTTATTCAAAATGAAAAACAGCTTAGAAAATAATTCGATTGCCAAAATTTTGCAGGAATGAAATTCTCTAATTAAGACCATAGTTACTGATTTGATACATACACGTCAATTTTGTCAATTACAGAATAAACTGTTGGCTGTCTGAGGGATGGCGTAAAACTGTCACCCTTTGCCTCCCGCCCCCTTCCATTCAGTGTGGGAAGGTTAGGAAAGGAGGGAGATACATCATTCTGTTTGATTTGACTTTTTCTTCTGAACTTTTTGTTTTGGCATTCAGACTACAGTATCGATTTAAAGTACAATTTTATTGATGTTTATAGTAGCAAGCTGTGTTAGTTCCATTACTGAATAACAAGAATCACTAAATTTTCAGCACCTACTACAGTTTGAATGCTGTGTGTTTGGTACAGTATGGCAAAATGGACTAACCAATGAATGCTGTAATCTAAGTAAAAAAATCTGATTTCTGAGAATTAATTTTGTCTCCCTACAGTTGTACTGTTACATTAGCTCTGAATTCTTCTACAGTACAAGCTGACTTGACTGGTGGAGTAATGGAAGCTAGTTTTCAATGTACAGAGTCATTTTTCTACTACTTTCTGATTCTTTTGGAGGAGAAGAGAGCACTTTTAGCAGCCTTTTAGAAGGTGTTTATCTGATCAGGCTGGAAGCCTGTCATGTGAATGTTTCTTCTACAAGTGAGAAGCAGAGATTATAGGTGTATTGGAAGCCAACATTCATTTCTGTCAAAAGGTCAATTAGCAACCATGTATTTAATTCTCTTGCTATAACCTTAGGCCCTAAGTCAACAGTATAAGTTGAATGTGAGAATGCTCTCTGTCTTTGGAGCTACATTTATTTTTTATTTCCTTATCATTTAACTCAAGGAAATGTCTGTATACGGTCTTTTGGGGATTCTTTTTTGTAGAAGACAGTCTGAAGGGGGATAGCCTAGTCTTTCTCTAGGTTCCATCTGTAGTCAGTGATGAGACACGTTCCTGCAAAATGCAGTTTAAATCAGAAACTGAATGCCTGTGAGTGATGCAAACAATACACACACTCCCCTTCTTTGTGTGTGCGCACATACCCACCCACACCCCCATGCCCACCCACCCCTCACCCCACCTGTTAACTGCAAATGGGTAAAAATGTACCTTAGTGAGATATCCAAAGCTCATTGGTTAAGAATTCACACACCACTTGAAAGTGTGCCCTAGCAACACTTCCAGAGGTTATTCAAGATCTGAAATAAAAAAAGAAGAGGCAATTTATTCAGAGCCTTCAGCACAAACAGGGTTTCAGTCATACATGTGATATAAGGGTAATGCAAAACTGGGGACTGACTGTCATAATGTTGGAGAAAAAACAAGAAGTTAGATAACCCATGCTCCCTTTTTATCAACAATCACAAGCTTAAGGGCATTTTCTGTTGTCCACTTCATCGGCCTTTCCCTTTGTTGCACAACTATATTTGTAAAGAGAGAAATCTAGACAGACTGCCCTTACAAACCTGAGGGTTGAAACAGTAAGTAAATTGTAATTAATTAGAGATTTCATATGACAAGTGAGAATAAAAGAAAAAATAGGAGAAAAACTAAGCAACCATTAAGTCATATGGTGTTGGCAGATTGCATCATCTCTGCTTTCATTCCAGTCAGTTTATCAGGTTAATGCTGTGTAATAAGCATCAATCTCATACTAAACACTGTGTGCTTAGTATGTAGTGCTATACTATAGCCAAGATGGCTGTTAATTGAGAGGGTAATGGTAATTTAATGTAGAGAACACCCACACAGCTCTGCTGTGGGAATTAGTGAAATTTAGGTGTTCAAAGGAGTGAGAATATTCAGGTTGCCTTTGTGGATGCATTAGCTCAAAGCAGATGTACTGTCATTCATAATATGACATGGGGAAAGTAAAACAGAAAGGACAGATGGTAAAGAGATTGAAAATGGATAGAGGTTTGTCTAGAAATACTTAATGGTCCATCTCTTGTGAACTGCAACTAATTTTTGAGGTGGAATAAAGCACAGTTGTTGCTTTTTTTACTTCAGTAAGCTTCATGACTTTTACAGCAGAAGTATGTCTGCAGGGGATGGATGTTAAAAGGTGTTGGGAGGGTAGAGTGTATATTTTTATGGAAAAGGAAGAGCTCACTTTGCTGATGCAAGCAAATAGGCATCCCATGTGGTCATGGGCTGACGTCCAAGCAATGATTTGGTACTTTATAGTCATAATTATATTGGAAATTCTGTCTGTTGTGTTCTGCTGTTACATAATTTAACGGTCCTTGTTAACTACAACTACAAACCAAGCTACAGTTAGGTTTTCCCTGTGTGCTTAAGAAAGGGAAAAGTAATTCTGAACAGCCATCACCTGCTGTGACTTGGAATTCTGATCTGATTGGTTGTCTTTAACACTTTCTTGGGCTATTGTTCATTTTCATTCAGCTGCTTGAGGTCTTCCTTCCTTATGCTTTGACCTCATAAATGTTACTTGAACTACTCAGTTGAATTTCAAAGTACAAAATATTAGTGGTAGTTTCCCTATGATGATCTTCTCTGCCAGGGGCAGTAAAACCATTTAAGTATATTCACTGCAAGCAAGTTAGAAAAAAAAAATTGAGAGCCATCTGAGTGATACTGAAGATCATTGTTAAGTTTAAGTCAGTCTTAGTCTGAAAAGAAGTCTATAAAGAAGCTGCTTTAACCTCACAATTGTCTGATTGTGTGCCAGATACAAAGATGGTACAGTTAATTCTTGAAAACAAGCTACCCTGGTACCGCTGATTCACAGTGGAATAAAATAGGACTGCAAAGATTTCTTTTTCAGTTTGTTTGCTGTTCTCTTCTTTCAAGGATGCTGCCCTGTATGCTAGTTTTCATGACTAATTTTGATCAATATTGGTTTTGTTCTGGTATCTCAACTATAAGCTCTATGAAAGTTACATGGAGGAACATAGCTCTTTGTGTATAAGGGATTTTAATTCAAAAGTGCTTACAAAGAGAGGGGAAAAGAAGTATTTCACAGGTGGATTCTTTCCATTTGGTTTCTCATTTTTCTGGGATTATGTTCAAGTTCAAGGTTCCTCACAATGTTCTCATCGGTAAACTGGACTTAAATTCTGCAACATGGCCCTTGCGTTTCTGTGGCTCTTTCTGCAGCAGACTCAGGTAAATTATAAACCGGAAGATTTTAATTAATCAAATTTGAAAATGATATTCCAATCAGTGCTGTATTCTTTGTGGTGATTTGACATAAAAATAAAATTTCTTAATTTCTTTGAATTCTTAAATCTGTTGCAGACTTTGGTTATGATTGTGCTTTGCCTTTGAGTGGTGGTCTTGGTTGCTTTTGAGCAGACAGCTAAGAAATAGTTGTAGCTCTTACAGAACCATGCTGTGTTGTGTGTAATAGTGTAGAAAAAGCATGTGCTTTGGTGTAGAAGGTGTAAGCTGCCTATTTGCTATTACTGGAGAGACAGTGAATGTTCTCATATACTTGCTGTAATGTAGCAGCTTCAGTTCTCATTCTAGGTTGTTAGGGTATTTGATGTGTCGCTTTTCAGGTCCAAATGAATTTTTGTTTCTTGTATGACTTAAAATTCAGTCATTATGGAGACAGTCAGAATGTTCCTATATCTTAATAAGGAATTAACTTCTGCCACTTGTATCCAAAAGGGAGTGGATTAATAGGAGTAAGGTAATCCGATTGTTACCTCTTTGGATTTCTTGGCAAAAATCTTTTAGTGTGTGTAGCCTGTTCCTTTCTTGAGTTTGGATTTTACTTTCATCACCTGATTTTGTTTGTTGACTGTATTGAAGTGTTGAGTTTGTCTCTGGATTTCAGTATCGCATTTCCTAACAACCATCAGGCTGTTTCAAAGGTAAATAACTTCTGTCAGTGGACAGAATCTCCTAACTGGGTATTTTTGGAATGCAGTCAAGAATATAAAATTTTTTGTGGGCTTCAAAGGCAGTTGGAACTTGAGACGTTTTGCACTCCATTCATTGTAGTTCCACAGTTTGCTGCTGTGGCTACTGACGTCAGCAGGAGAACTTTGTGAATCCTATTTCTATCAGTTTTAGTCTTTGCAGATCCTGTTTAAACTTCAGTCATAGAGTCATTTAGGTTGGAAAAGATCCTTAAGATCATAGAATCCAACCATAAACTGCCAAGTCCACCAGTAAGTCATGTCCCAGCACACCACATCTACACAGCTCTTTGCAGACCACAAGGATAGTGACTCAGTCATGTCCTGGGTAGCCTGTTACAATGCTTGGTAACCCTTTTTGATGAAGAGATGTTTCCTGATACCCAGTCTAAACTCTTCCTGGCACAACTTGAAGCCATTTCCTCTTGTCCCATCTCTTGTTACCTGAGAGAAGAGGTTGACCCCCACCTGCCTACAGCATCCTTTCAGGCAGTTGTAAAGAGTGGTAAGGTCACCCCTGAGCCTCTTTTTCTCCAGGCTAAGCACCCCCAGCTCCCTCAGCAGCTCCTCTGTCCCAGGAAACAGTGCACTGCTACTATTACCTAAATTCTTTTCTTAAATACTTGGACTGTAATTGGTGGTGATCTGTAGTAGTTGCTTTCAGCAAAGATTCTTTTTTTTTTGGTCTAAATTTCACCTTTGAGACCCACGGGTATTTTTATAATTTTAAACATGCTCTTTGTTCTCAAACTTGATGCAAATGGATTTTTGCCAGGAAGGGAGCAATACTCAGTACTAGAGAAATGTGACATACATTCTGTACAGCAGGAGGTACTTAACTGGTGCCATTGGTTGTGCAAGTGAACAGAAGCTACCTTTGTACAGCAGTGGAGTCATCACTGAGAGATGTGAATTTTGCCAGATACTGTAAGACAGACATTCATTTGTAAAAACGAGGAGGGGGGAGGGGGGACAGAGAATGACAAGAACAAAAATGAAAGAACTAAGAGGCATAATTAATGAGAAAAATAACAAATTAAACTTATATAAAGGGTGAGAATAAATGATATTGAGCAGTAACTGGTTTTGGTTTGGAAGAAGAGGTTTATCTCTGCAGAAAGTGGATTACTAGGATACTTGAAGAGAAGAAAGGAGGAAAAGAATGTTTCAGCTTCTGGGTATGAAGATAATCCTAAAATAAACAAGTACACTAAAAACATCCATGCTGTAGGATCTGATTTAAAGTCCATCCAAGACAATGCTGTATATTTCATAAATTTAAATGGGTTCTGTGAATTAATAAAGATTTGTGATTGCATCTGGAAGTCTGATCATAAGGGCCTCTTGCATAACTTCCGTGATTCTATATTTAACTGTGGGTAAATAGATGTAATTATTTCCTTCTTTTGTGTGATTCTTCTGTGATTACTTACTTTATGATCATTTCTCTGTAATGTATTCTCTGTATTTATTATGTTTCCTTCTTCTTGTTAAATAGGTAAGCAACCTAAAGAAAATTTTGAAAGGAATACTGGATTACAACCATGAGGTAAGAACCATTTTAAGTAATCTACGTCTACTTGCCTTTTGAGTTACGTATTTTAGTTAACCTGTTGAAGATAAACTGTATTCTGCAGGTTAAGTTCTGACATTTTCTTGCAAACATTTTGGCATATATGATTATTCATGGCCTGTTCCCTAGTCTTGGCCTTCTTTAAAACTTCTCACCTGCTTTATCGAATACTCAGGAGTTCCAGGGAAGCCTGATATGCAAATTCTGCTATGTAAACAGTAGATGGCTTTAGTGACTATGTTCTGATGATGGATTTTGTGTCTGATGTACTGTACTGTACCTGTGTCTGATTTTTTTTTCCCCTCCTCCTCCTCTGCAGCTGAAGTCTTCTTTTTCCCTTATTTTTCTCTTGAGGGCAAGTAAGAGCATTTCTAGCTTCTCCCTACATTAAGATTTTAAATTAAGTATTTTAATTCGGGGATTGTCACTGGACTCAGCCCTCATCATTCTCCTTTACTTTGAGCAAACTCAGCACTTGGTTACTCCAGAGGAAACAGAGTACCGTATTTTTTCTTTCAGTGGTGAATCTTCAGGTGAAATATGCTTTCAGTGGTGTTTGAGACAAATTGATTTGTACAGGTGGCAGCACAAAATCCATTATATATATATGTTCTAGACATTGCTAGTCTCAGAATACTGTCTTTTCATGGATACTTCAGAGATTAAGTTATTTGTTAATAAACTGAAGTATTTCAGAAAGAAAGCTTTGTCTTAGGAGGTCATCATGAGTAAATGGTTAGATATCCATGTTTAAATAAATACTGAAAATTGATGATTAAGCAAGCTGGTCATAACAGGAAGTACTAAAAAGAAATAGATCAGGTTATTGTTACTAAAACAAAGTTATGTGAGCTTCTTTTTGATTGGTTGGTATGTATGATTAAGTCTCTGGTGTGAAAACTTTACTATTAGGCAAGTTCTGAGCTGTTTCAAGCTGATTAATTTCTGTAAAGGTGGTGCACATTTATAAATCTGACTGGATTTTGGTTAAGGTTTTTTTTTTTCTGCTGAAGCAATGCTGGAGATGATAGTAGAGATGATCTGGATTCTGCTAATGAAATCTGCTTATGTTTTCCTCAGCATGATTCCCTCCGCCTCTACTAGAGTATAGATGTGTGTGTGGATTTTACCTGATGTAGCTAAAAGCTTTTGAAAAATGTGTATGTTAATGTTGTTCATCCTCAAAAGTTCAGAAATCACATTCAGAAGAGCAATCTTCCAGTAGAAGTGCTACATTTGCTGTCTTTGTCAATTCAAGCATGGAAGAACAACAAGCCTAAGTTAACTATTTATAGCCTTCATGCTTTGTTATGCCTCAGCTAATCTTGCTGCAGAACTCTGCTTCTCTGGAAGTGAAAGTTTAATTTATTTTGTAAATGTGTTGTTTTTTTGTTTTTTGAAAATGGGTTAAGTGCTCTTTTTCATCTCAAGATACTTACTGTAGAGTCTGTCCTTCACTTCCGTATTTCCTTCAGGGCTTTGGTGGTTTTGGGTTTTTTAATAAATTTTTTCTCTTGTTTGTTTCAAACTCTGTTCACACCTTCACATCCTTGGCTTCTACGTAGTGCCTGCCAATTTGCCTCTTCCCTTCAGCTTTCCTGAACAGAAGTTTCATTGCCAATAACTATGAAGTCTCTGTAGAATTGCTAACTAAAACCTAGCATTATATTTGAAAGAAATTCAGGAACTACAGATCAATATATAAATGCATATCAGATTCAAAAGAATATTGTATTCTACTGTATTACTGCATTCTATATACAATGATAATATTTTCCATTGTGCTTGATGCATTCACAGAATTCTTATGACCTAAAGGAAGTCTCTTCCAACAAGAGTGAATCTGGGTCCTTTAAAGTATACAGAGATTTTTAGAAGTGTTGAAGATACTTCTTTGAGAAAACCACTTAAAAATCCTACCTACAGCACAAAACACACCCTACATAATCAGAACAAAACCACAACACTTCAATGAAGCCCAACCCTACTAAACTTTAGAGTGGCTTGTTTTCTTTGCTGTTCTTCATATACGCTATGCTTTTTGGAAATGCCTTAATCTGATTTCTGTTTTTCTTGGGTATTGCACAAAAAAGAACATGCAGCAAACACATGACTGATTCCCTCTATAGTCATTGTTTCCTTATTGCGCCCTGTTTAAGAAGTTACAGTTTCTTTTTATCTGCAATTAATGTGTCAAAGATGTGTTTCATTCCAAATTTCATATTCATATTTTCAACCCTCTGTTCAGTAAAGAGCAATTTAGCAGAATTGTCTAGTTCCTTCTGCTGACAATCATTAATCCTTAATGATCTTTAATGATAAATCAGATAACGCTAATTGTGAGTCACATGGGCTTTTGTTTTGTGGGTTTTCTTTCTTTCTGCATGTGGGCTGTTTAATTGCATATCATTGTACTACTACTTCAGATTATCTCCCATGGAGCAGCTTTCTTAGCTGTAAGACTTGCCAGATATCCTTAAATTTGTTAAAAGTGTGAGATCTAGTGATAGGAGTTTTTTACTGTCTTGTATTTGTCACCTGTCAGTGTTAAGATATATATATATTGTGTAGGTGAAATATTTAATTTTCTGACTTTGTAGTTGTAAGAAATGTCAGATTTGTGTGTATTATCTTATGCTACAGTAGTTGTTTTTAGTTGGATTTTTTTAATTGAATGCTTAAAAAAAATTATTTAGCCATGTGGAGGCCTGCTTTTGTTAGCTTTCTTATCTGAAGAACAGTCTTCTAAGGGTTTATCTAGTAGTTGCTTGTGAGTTGAGGCAGTCATGTTTGTTTTTTCCCAAATATTATTTGTATCAAACGGTATGATTTAGTAGTGGGATGTTAGGTGTTAGGCAGTTTAGTTTGTTTTGAAGGTGTATTCAAAACTATGGTAAAGTAAGAGTGAACTGCTCTTATCGATTCTGAATCACCTTCGTATTAAATGAATGGGTATGTATATGTGCAGTGATACAGCCATGTATGTACTTGGTCTTTATGCAGATTCTAGGGCAACAGATAAATGACTTCACCCTTCCCGATGTTAACCTGATTGGAGAGCATGCTGATGCTGCAGAGCTTGGGAGAATGCTTCAGCTTATTTTGGGATGTGCTGTGAATTGTGAACAGAAGCAAGGTAATAGATTTTGAAAATATGTTTTCTTGGTTATTTTTCAACTGCTGAGGAGAAAAATTCTATTTCTTGGGTTTCTGTCAGAAACAGTTTGGTTTCTTCTAATGATGACATTATTTTGTCCTGCGGATAGTAACTGTTGTTTTGTTGTAAGCTTCACTGTTTTTAGAGACTCAGACTGGAATTGAATTTACTTCCAACGTACTTTCGATTTTGGTTTGCTGAGCTAAAAATCAGTCTACAAAGAAAAAAATTCTTGGGCACACCTTTTAACTATTTGTGAGGCAGATTGGGATACTTAAGAATGGAAAAATGTAATTATTGCATGGCTCTTGATTTTAGAAATGCATTGCAGACATCATCTTACTACGTGCTAAAAGCCATCAGTCTGACTGGTTCTTGGTCTGAAGATACGTCTGGTTTGGTCCCGGATACTGTCATTTCTAAGATGTTTTTTTTTATGGGGTTGGCAGATAGGAGAAAGTAATGCTGGCAACCATGGCCTTCTGGGCAACTGCTGAAGATGGAGCACAGTATCATAAGGGCATCCAAAAAGTCACTTCAGGCCGTTTGCCCAACGATTGAATCCCACTTCAGCAATCCTGAAAGAGGCTCTTGCCTCTCTACCCTCATGGCGCTGACTGTACTTCTGACCTGCACAAATACAATAGAGATCCATTCATTTTTCTTGAAGATGCTGCAGAGAATGTGATGAACAATGCAGGTGTTTTTAAAGTGTGCCACATCTCATGTTATAAACTTGCCTTGCAAGTGTGGTGCAAGGCTCTTTATTGTTACCCAGTTACCTTAAATTACTCTTAATTCAAGGCAGATGCAAACATTTATTCTGAAAACTTAAAACAGGAAACGTAGTCATGTGTGGGAAAAACAGATGTGTGGGAAAATAAGACTTTTAAAACTGTATTTACATTACAGTTGCATCAAATATGTGCCTCTTCCAGATTTAGATCATTTTGGGTTTGATGGCTGCCAAGATTTCAGGCCTTTTGTCTTTCTCTTGCTTGGTGCATCTTAACTTTTACAGCTAGTTTCCCCTTTCTAGTTTTCTTAGGTGACTAAATCACTTTGGTTTCTCCTTCTGAAATTGCTTTTAGACTCTTAACCAGGAAGCAGTCTGGCTATTCTGTTAATTAAAATAGAGGTAATGTTCTTTCACAAGTACATAATTAACTCTGGTTTATTAAGCCTCCTGTCATCTCTGTTTTCTATAAAATTATCTTCCTTTTGGTGACTATTTGTCATCTTCAAGTGAGAACTATATCTTATTCTTGTGTCCCCTTTACTCTTTCAGTCTGGACATTAAAAATGCATATGTTTGAAACGCCAGAACAGTCTAATTTTATGTACTTTGAGTGACATTGAGCATGAGCAAATTAACCACTCGAAGGTGACTTTTTCCCAGCTTCTTTCTCTTAATCACATCATTAAAAGAATAAAGGAGATGATGTTTGACTGGAAACCGTGTGATGCTGGGCAAGTCATTTGCTCCTTGTCTTAGTCTAAATGTCAGAATTTGTTCTTCTGGCTACTGTATCATCTTACAAGGTACTTGTGTAGCTCACATGTACACGTAGCTGAGGACTTAAAAAGTAGAGGGGACTTAATTTGTGAGGTAGTACAGAAATAAGAACAGACACCAAGAGTGAACATGAAAATGCTTTGAGATGAGGATGCTGTAGGAAGGCAGGCTGTTATTGTTATACTTACAGGAAAAGACAACCTATGCATGGATTGTGTACTTGAGGAGCCTGAATAGTTTGGGAACAAAGTGAGAAAAGGATAAAATTAGTTATTTCAGAAGTGTAAGATGCCAGGCGAGGGAAAAGAAGGTAATAATGTACTTTCTTCATTGTTGTAGAGTTCAAATAAGCCTGGATTTATGTCTGAACAGACTTGTGATAAAATCTTGTTGAATTTGTTGGGGTGGAACTTGACTGGTGATTATGCATTTCAGCGTCATCCATGGCACCTAGTCATTTTGTAGGAAGGATGCAGTTTCTGATCTTACCTTCTATGACTTGAATTTCAACATTGACATGTCAGAATGCTTTTATTTTCAGAGTACATCCAGACCATAATGATGATGGAAGAATCAGTTCAACATGTTGTCATGACAGCCATTCAGGAGGTATGCTGGGATGCCCACAGTGTGTAAAAGTTCAGCATTTCAGTATTTTACAGTAGTATGCTTTTTCCCACTTAGGAAAAACTTAGTTGGAAATAAAGAAAATAAGGGGCATAGATTTTGCCTTTTTACGGTGAAAAATTTCTTTTTTTTTCCTTAGAAAAATCTTGCTTTATGTCAACTAACTCTGGTTGAATGTCCCACTTTTCTTTAAATCTAGAAGACTGAAACTTCTAGATATTTTTGGTACTGGGTTCCCTTTCCTTTTCTTTTCCCACCCTGTGAATCCTGAAGTGCACTGGATTGATTTTATATGGGTAACCAGTTACTGTAGAATTTTGTCAAAATTTGTACCATGAGACTGCAAAACTCCATGAACCATTAAATATTTTTTAAATTTAGTAGACATGTGAAAAGAAAGAGAATTGGGTAGCAGTATTCTTTTGTCAGCTGTAGTGTTATGAACAGGGGAATGATATGTAATATGAGCATATGTGGATAATACGATAGGCTGGTACATTTTTACAAGTCAGTGAGTGTGCTGCAGTGCATTTTGTAGAAGTGCTCTTCTGTGGTAGATCAAAACCACAGTGTTAGCCTCTGAAACCTCCATGTGGCTTATTAGAAGTCCAGGGTGCCTGTAAGAGAAATGCCTATCTGTCTGTAGATGTTTACTGCAGGGCAGGCCACTGGGAAAAGCAGGAGACCACTAATAATCTCATTTCTTCTGAACCTGAACAAGAGAAACTAAATTCCGCATTGAGCTTTAGGGCAGTTTCTCATCTCTGTAATGTCTGAATAAAGAAAGTGACATCAGTGATCCTACCAAGGGCATGTGTCCCCAGTCATCACTTTGGCCAGTGCTGTATCCATGCACTTATACATTCAGTTGTCTGTGTGTGGACTGCTGTCTATAACATACCAGAGAGGATTTTTGAAATGAGCATCAGAAGAATCATTATCTAAATCATCTTCTAGTGGTTGCCGCCAAACACCAGTTTGCTGGAGTTTGGGGGTATTTTGCTTTTTTGTAAGTTTTGTAACTGTAATAGACAGTGTTTTGGTGGATTTTTCTAGTGTTTTTTATTTAACACAAATTTCAGCATCACCGTATTTTGCACCACCTTGAAATAGAAAACCTTCTTTTATCTCCCTTCTTTGTGCTGAAAATCTATTTGATTTTTATTAAAGTCTCCTTCATTTGATAAAATATCTAGACTTGGAGCCCGTAATTTTTAGCATTTGATGAGTAGACTTTGAACTTGTTCAGTGTTTGTCCCCCTTCTCTGAGATGATGAGTTGAAGTAGGAAGAAATCATAGGGTAAGGGTCTGTTCTTCTGGAACAGATTTTTGAAATTGAGTGGATCAAAAAGCTTACTCTTCAGCTACTGGCACAGTTCTGAGTGATTTTAATGCTACTTTCCAAGCTGCTTAGAAATTGAAGGCATTTCAGGACCAAATGAGGAGGATCTCAAGTCCTTAATGAAGAGGTGAGAAGGTGTCTCAGACTTTGACACACTTTGGGAGCAAGGCCTCTCTCCATTATTTTTCAATGGGCTTGGAGTTTGGAGAGGTCCCAGTCAGCTGGAAGCTGGCAACTATTATTCTAGTTTTCAAGAAGAAAAAGAAGGAAGACGCTGTCAGTTGCAGGCCTGTCTCACTTGAGTGCCTGGCAAAATTATGGAGAAGGTTATTCTGGGAGTTAGATCATAGCACACATTGACATAGGGAGAGTATTTAAAGGGGCGAAACTTCATGGGATTTTGTAAGGAGGTTTTTCTATTTCTTAGACTGATAGCAGCTCGTAGAATTCAAGTGACTGAGAAAAAAACAGTATGTAGGAAATTAGCTATATATGCATATTTGAAAAGTTGGTATGTCACCTAATCCAAACATTTCAAAGCATTTGACATTGCAGCTACTCTTCAAAATTAGGTATGTCAGAAGACCTCTCTAAGCTTTACTGATATTATGTAATTAATTTTTCTGTTTCAGCTGAGCACATACAATTTTTTTTTTATGCTTCTTTGGGTATCATAAATCATCTTGCTCATGAAAGTATTTCATGAGGCACGGTAGAACAAGTCTTCTCTATTTTTTTGGATGAAGAAGCTGATTTTTCAGTGGAAGAAGCAGCATTTTGTATTCTAAATTTTATTCAGTTTTCCAGTTTTTTATTAACTTGTGGTTCGTCATAGTTTTTTTTCTTCACCTGTTTAAATGTTTAAAATATGCCTTGTGCTTCATAAAGGTTTTATAAATGAAGCAGTGCTTTTCTGTTAGTTTTTCGGTGTAGTCAAATAGATCTGATGTGTTGTCACCACTTAGATTCTTAGATGCTAATCTGCAGTTGTAGGTATCAAAATGCAAGATGTGCTCAAGATACAAGATTGAATATATTAATATGTGTAATATAACAGGGGATTTGAATTTCATAATTTTCAGATTTTTGAAGGCCCAAAATATTTTCTTACAGAAATTATTTTGGCCATTGTGTGTTCCCCCCCTTTTCCCCTCCCTTTCCCCTCCCTCTTTTCCCTCCTTTCCTCCCCTTTTCCCCCCTTTCATTGTTGATGAAGGTGGTAGCTGAGGTAAACAAGTTGTTTGCCTTTGCTGTTTAGAACATCTCTAAACTTGATCACTTAGCAGCTCTCTGTGCAGGTCAAGTTGTGAGTCAGAACAGTGTTGGGATAGTGTCAAAACTTGCCTGGGGTGCTTAAGAAAAGGTGCTTACTGTCTGGGGTAACATCAGCTGTGTTACTTCCACTGTTTGGTTTTGTGGGGTTTTTCCCTCCTGTATTTTGTCCTGGTTGTTTAAAGGTTTATCTTGTCAGAAGTAGAATTATTTTTTGAGTAGTTAGGAAATTATATGAAAGTATTTTATTGGGTCTGTCAATAGATAGACTGGAGGTAGATTGGGTATCAGCCAGAGGAAGAAGAAAGTAGAGCTGCTTTAAAGGATATACACTGTCAAGTATAGCCTTGACTCTTAAAAACTAATATAAAGATGTTCTAAGAAAGAAAAAGAACATGAGTTCATGTCCTGAGGTGACTTTATGGTGTATATCCCACATCGCACAGTACAGAAGCTAGGTTTTAACATTGCTTGGTGGGCAATTCAGTGAGCTTATACAATATTATCAACCGTAGAAGAAGCATTTCAGATAAAGCAAATGTTTTGGATTTCAAAATCATCAACTAAATAGAGCAGCTGTGTTTGCAAAATCATGTATAGGGGGTAAAAAAAGCTTTCATAATTCAGGTTATTCATGCATGCAGGTTTTGTGATAGTTCTACCCCTTCCCTAATCTTTATGTATCCATGACAACACAGCTTGTTCACATTTTACAGTGAAAGCAGTTAAAAAGTGAAGGTTTTAATAGTATAGTATTAGCAGACCTACAAGTATTATGTAAGATACCACGCTGAAGCTATGAACATGAAAAAATGTAGATGTAAAGGATTAACAGAGAATGACAACTTCTTCTCGTAAAACTACACAAATAATTCTAAGAATTGTCATGTTGTCCAGGTTATTGCACCATTTAAAATCCAGACTGATGTATATGCAAAATAAACTCAAAAAAGAACAAGGTTGTAAATGCTAGTTGCTAGTTTATTTCACTGTGGGAAGCTCTTAAGCAGGCTTTTCTTTCTCCTATAGACGCCCAGTGCAATTGCTTGAATTTGCAATCACATTTTTTATGTTTCCCTTTTTATAATCTCTGCACATCACCCACCATGAAATTTACTTGTGAAAATAGGTGATAATACTATACTTAAGCTAAAATACGAGTTTGGAAATGAAAGGCAGTTCCAGTGCTGCAAAATAGAGAAGGTAAACCTTTATTCCCCTCGTAGTCTGGTCTTGAGGAAAACTTAGAAGTGTGAAGGGAAAATGAGAAGGCCACTTCTTTCTGCCTTTTGTTCTCTTGACTCTTTTGAAACACAAATGGAATAGAGTTTGCCTCTCTAAACTCAAAAGTATTGCCGTTGATCCACACTGCTCAAGACCACATATTCTGATATCACACTTGCAGGTTGCCTGTGACGCACTGAAACTACATCAGTATTTCATGAATTTTTTCTGAATGTGGGCTTTTAAGTAAAGGCAATATATGGCAGAATACAGTATGGAAATTGGCTTTAAAAATCATTAACAACTTTCTAGTATTGTAAGATCAGCAATACACAGTGCAGAAAGACCTGATATACCATTGAACAGGTAACTGATTAAATGAACATTTTGCAGCTCTAAATTTCAGTAATATCAGGAAAATGTTGATTGACCAGAAACAAAGTCAAGAATAGGGGAAACTAGGCAAGCCTCTTACCTTGTAATTTTTAGGTCAATGGAAGGTATACTGTGTGTTTCAATTTAACGTACTTATCCATATGGAATCTGAAAACATAGCATTCTGTAAAAGCTTTCTTGAAATTTTCAAAAACTCTAACTGAAGAGGGAGATGTTTGGGTAGGTGAGTGGACTTGTGCTCTAGTGGCTGTGCTATTTATAGTAAAGTTTTTGCTTCTAAGTGGGGAGAAGCTGTGTACAGGCAATCCAGAAGGAGAGCATGGTCAAGACATCTTCTTGCATATTGTCCTTTACAGTCTGTGAGGAGATGTGTAGGGAAGAGGTGGAAGCACTCCTTTGCGGTGATAACTCTACCTTTGCATCCCACTTCTTAAAATTGGTTTTTTGTTAACTGATGATCAGAAGTTGGATTCCTGTGTTCCTTTTGAGTTATCTGGCAATCTCGTTCTTTGTCAGATTGTGATACTGGACACAGAACAATCCCTTAAATTTTGTCTTTAGCTTTCCCACCATACCACAGACCATGCAATTGCAAGGTGCTTTCTGTTGCATTTGAGTCATGTGGGATGCATCTACACATTTATCTGTGGCTCTTGCCCTTGGTGCCTCATTCACACTTCCCCATTTCATTCTTTATGTACCTCATGGAGTGAAATTCACATGTGCAGTTTAGCATTCATGGTACAGCCAGACTATGTACCTAATCCTACTCCAGATAATGTCCTCTTTTCTGGACATTTGTGCTAAGGGTTCTCAAGGACAGGATGGTTTGGGAGAGATGGTAAAACTCATTGAAGAAAATAGGAATTATATTCTTGGCCTGCCTTATGGCAAGTCACAGAAAGCAATGAAACCACAGTGGCCTCTAGTGGGTTGTGTGGTCACTTATATTCCTTTTACTGTAAGTGTTGGACAAGCCTGTTGAGCTGGTTTTTCAAAGAGAAAGTTGTGTTAGAGCCAGAAAGGGGTGGTGGCTGTTCGGGACGTGTTGTACACCCTTGCATGCTGCATGCAGCGTGGGACTTGCCTGTTGGAAAGAGCTGGCTTAGCAGGTGGAACTTGTGTGCATGTGTGAGTAGACATGTCCCCAGTGTGTTTGTGAACAACCTTGTGGAATATGAAGTAGTGAGAGGAGTTCAGTATTTGGTTGCTGTGGGATATCCTTGTTAGTCATCTGGAAAAGCTGGTGAAGTGCCGTATTTGAAGCGTGTATGAACATCACAGGCTCAGGAGGGATTGGGAAGTTTTGTTTAAATGATAATCGGCTTAGAAAACAGGGTCCTAAATTGAAGACAAGTTTGTAATGTCATTATATATGGTAATGAAAAAGACAAGACTTCAGTTTTCAGGGGACAGCTCTGAGGCTAGGGACTTTCTAATTATTGTTGCAGCTTGCCCAGAATGTGGGCTTGATACAGTGCTTCATCTTGGAGTAGTTTGTCATTGTAAAGATGTAGACAAAATGGAAGAAATTTGGCAAATATTGTCGAGGTCTGAGGAGTACTGCTGAGGAGAAATAGGTTAATCTAAATTTTGCACCTAAATCCCAGTTAAGGAAATGGGAAAAGTGAGAGAAAAGTAAGTGTATACATTTGAACAGTGTAAATGTCAAACCCATTTTTCACTTGTACACAGTGATATAAACAGACAGGATTGAGAAGTGAAGGCTCTGTGCAGTGTATCCTAAAAACCTTGCCAAGGAAAACAATGCAAAAGCACTGATTTCTAGAAGGAATAAAGGATGTACTGTTTCTGGAGAGAGTTGCCAAGCTAGACAGGAGATTCTAGGGAAGAAATCTTGTCCTGATTTTGGTTAGGATAGGGCCTTTTTAATTGTAACTTTCATGGATCACGTCAGAACATTTTGTGTTTGGACAGAAACCATCAATGCCGTTCTGCAGTGATGGCTTTTGAGTTAGTTACAGTGTATTTCTCATTTGCAAGACTGTTCCTGTTGGTGTCTTGAAACTTTTAGTAAGAATATTACCTTAGTATGTTTGCTTGAGCTGTGTGGGAGGAGGTTGCTGAGCTACAACTTCTGCTACACTTGCTTTCACTTCTACCGACCTGTGCAGCTGATCATTAGGTTACTGTAAGAAAACTTACTTATCAACCTTCTTCTTTCTTTTGATCAGTACATCAGTCAATTTTGTAGGATTTGATTTAGGGTTTTGTGTTGAGGGTTTGATTTGGGTTGGTTTTTTTTTGTTTTGTTTTGTTGGGTTTTTTAATGTTCTAGGCCGAAACCACTATCAGCTGTTCCTGCGGTAAAATGGTACACAAGGAATTGTAATACTTGTTTCAGGAATGCGCTCTGCTGAATTTCTTTTTAAGCTTGAAAATTACAGACAACTCCAGAGCAGAATTTTTATCACCTTTGTTTTGCACTAGTAGTTGAGATAGATATGTCTTGAAGTTTAGTGAAACAAATAAATAAATTGATGTTAACATCCAGGTAATGGAAATACGAAAAAACCACTCATTAGCAGAGATCAATTAAAGATAGGTCTTGCATGGTGTGTTGATATCTACTATCATTCCAATGCCACTACAGTAAAAAATTTAGTGGGATGTTCTGTAGGCTTCATCATAGATAAAGAATGTGCATTGTCAAAAGAAAAAGAGATGATACAAGCTTTCTTTTATAGCACTCTAAATAATACAAATTATGAAGGTTTTTTCTGTTCTTGTTTCTGAATATGTCACATATAAAAATGAAGTTAAAAACTTTCAAATTAATTTGGATTAAAACTCTGAAAACTAAAAATCAGCTCAGTATTTCATTGAAATATAGGTTTTAATATAAAAGTAAAAATCTTTGCTTTTTCTAATCCGATGTAATCTAATTGCAGTTGATGAGTAAAGAGTCTCCAGTCTCTGTTGGAAATGATGCTTACGTTGACCTTGATCGGCAGGTATCTAAGACTAGATGTTTCTTTTCTTTCAATCATAGCATGTCAGTGGCCAGTCTTTTTTCCATATTAAGAATTCTCTCTCTTTTTTTTTTTTCTTTACTCATTAAAGGGTTTTGTGTAAAAGTAAAATGGGAAGTGGAAAACTAAATTTCAGTATTTCAAGTCTTTTAGCTTTATAAATTGAGTTTGCTCCTATTGTGTGTTTAAAGGAGATAAAGTTGGTATGAAAAACCAGTCTAGCTGTATGACATAATAAAGCAGAACTGGAGATTGGTACAAACCTGTAGGTATGGAGAAAGAAAGATAGAAAGTATGTACTATTATAATACATATTTTTATATGAGTTCCTATTTCCAAAGTCAGTTTTTACAAAAACCCCTCTTCTATGGAAATCCTGGAACTGCTGTGATGTAGTAGAGAAGTTTTCAAATATAATCCTTCCCAGTCTGATTTATTTAAAAAATACACAAACGTGATTTTTTTGTTTTACTACTTTATCCTCATGGTAACACTGTCTTGCTTACTCAGATTTTTTTCTAACTGAGAAGAAGACTAGTGGTGCTCACTGTCTTCCTCCATCATGCTTTCTCTGCAGAAATGAAATATTTACATTCTTGCAGATGAAATTAATTTTTATATGTAAACAGGCCCATGAGGAATAAAGTTGCAAATGCAAGATATGATAATGCTGTTTGAGAAAGCCCATTTAAACTTTGTGTGCTCAAATAGTACATATATATGTGTATATATAGATATATATATATACACACACATAACATGCATGCACCTATTTTATCGGACCAATTTTCTTGTAGCTATGTTTTTTATGTTATCTTAACTGCATTCATTTGCAAACCAGTAAGATACATATCCTTAAACATTAAGCCTTTGAAGGGAAGTACCTGAATATTTCCTACTGCTTATAAGGTTCCATGCCCTTCTTCAGAATGGTAGGCTTCTCTGTCACGTATTAGTTTTATTCCTGTTGTGCATTAAAAGTAGCTTCCAGTGACTAGAGAGATTTTACCCTAACTGTCCATTCCCTGTATTCCACCTTCCAGTCCTTTCTGTGTTTCGAACGTAGATTGAAAATTGAAATCATGCACTCTTTGCATCTGTAAAGAAAAGTGGTATTGACAATTTTTTTCAGTGTAGAGATTTGATGAGTTCTTCAGACTCAAGTTCTTCTGGAGTTTTTGACTGAATTTATAGAATAGGTGTGATAATTCTAATGTAAGACCAAATACTACTTTTAGGTACAATTATTTTTTACTAATACACAAACTAAACAGTATTCACATCTGCTTCTTTTTTTCTTTATAAGAGCACAGTTGCTCAGTTTTTTAAAAATTCAATTTATTACCTCAATGTAAAAATAATTTTACAGATATGTAGTTCAGAATATTTTTAAATGGATCACAGAGAGTGATGAAATTGTGTTTGTTGTTTATGGTAGCTGAAGAAAACTACAGAAGAATTAAATGAAGCACTTGCAACAAAAGAAGAAATTGCCCAGAGATGTCATGAGTTAGATATGCAGGTAAGTTTGCTATAGAGTCTGCATCAATTTCAAAGTGAGAAAAAGATGTGCTAACTTTTAGATGGCTGAAAATAAGGAGTAGAATATGGAAACAAAGTTTTTAGAAGGGGGGGTGAAAATGACACAATCATTATTTTGTTTTCACTTGTGCTAGCAGAATGAATGCCATTGTTTTCTTACCTTGTTGGCATGTTGCCAGTATTAAGATGATTCGTGCTAGCAAAACTTTTTTTCATCTGTTAGGAAAGGTTTGAGCTGCGTGGTAAAACTTGCCACAGAGAACTAGTACAAGTTCTGCTGCTGTAATAGTTCCAGATAACAGTTAAATCCCAGTCAGAAGTTGCTGTAGACCATTAAATGTCTATGGGTTTAGACTAAGTCTTACTGTAAGTAAATCATTACTTGTCTGGAAGACATGAAGAGTGTGAAGGGGGAGCCCTGAAAGGCATTGCCATTGCAACTCTACTTTGGAGTATTAATTCAGGCTTCTTGCAATTCAGTAACTGCTGGAATTAATAAAGCTGATCTGTTTGTTTTGATTAGTATATGAACGCACGTTTCAGGGCTTGGAGCACTTTGGGTTCTTTGCACTACTACCTGTTTTCACAGTGTTAGGGGAAACTGAGTCATCTTCAGGACTGTGTTCCTGTTTCAGGCCTGCTTGCAGATGGCCCTTACCGTGGAGAGGTAGTTTTATTTGTTTTTAGGTAAAGTATGCGGATTTTGTTATAATGAATTTATCTTCTGTCATAACAAAGAGTTTTTCTTTAAATGCTTGTTTGAAATACATCACAGAATAATTATGTTTCCTGAATGGTAACTCTGCCCCTTATGTTGCAATTCCTTGGTTACATCACATAGCAATTGAATACCTATGAAATTATAGTGTGTTCTTGTGAATTGTGATTAGTGAAGCCTGTGTGTTTCTATTAGTGGGCTCTGTTGATACTTCACTACGAAATTAAAAAATACTGCTCTCTGTACCTGAGTAGGTTAGTTATTTCTGTTCACACTTTTATTACAACAGGTTGCAGCCCTCCAAGAGGAGAAGAGCAGCCTGCTTGCTGAGAACCAGATTTTGATGGAACGTTTAAACCAATCTGATTCTATTGAAGATCCCAACAGTCCTGCAGGTCGTAGACACCTGCAGCTGCAGACACAACTAGAACAGCTCCAAGAGGAAACATTCAGGTAGAAAAGCTACACTTGGTTAGGTTGGTTGGTTGTTTTTAGCTGGCAGTAGAGGTGATTTAGATACCTCTGGTTCTGCTGGCAAATATGAATTAGTATAATGGATGGTGCATAACCACAGTAGCGCAGTTTTTAAAGTGATGTAGATGTTAGTTTTGCTCTTTACAGGGGCCAGCATTAAAAAAAGTACAATTTGTCAATCTGTGAGTTACTTTGAATTGTGTGCAGTCATTTCACCCATGTTTTGCAGTCAGTGAGAATGAAAAGTAGCATGCTTTCCTCTATGCAAATTATTCTGATTGTATTTTTAAAGTGTAATTCCTTGATGAAAGTTTGCTGCAGGCTGTACTGCTGGTGGTGTTATATACAAAACAAAATATGTCCTTCTCTGAATTTGAAAACAAATTTCATAGATGATGAAAGATTGAGATTATCCATATATGAGCTTTGCACTTCATTTACATTTCTCCAATACGTGAAAATACAGTTCCTCTTTAAATATCCATCCTGGTCCTCTTGACTGTTGCTTTCGGGTTGTGTGAGCCTGTTCTGCTGAAGAAAGCTGGTTCACTTCACCATCACCTTTTCGTTCTCTTTGCCATACTTTCTTCTCCTTTGTGAGTGCAGTTATGGTATTTCTTTCTTTACACTGCCAGTTTTCCTTTTGCTGTCTTCTTCTCATTGCCCTTTTCCAATTCTTACAATATGTGCCACGTTAATTTCCTTTTTTTGTCTCTTTTGCCATTTTTCCAATTCCCTTTGCTAAGCCTCCTTTCCTGCTTATTCTGACGTATCATCTCCCATCAGTTTCTTGAAAAACATTCAGTGTTTCTCTTTCACAACAGCTAGTGCCTGGATTCTTCTTTTTATACATCTACCATGTAAAGGAATAAAATGGTGATAATGTCCCCTTTAATCTCTTCTGATCCATCTCCATACTCTACAATGATTCCTACCTGAGTCTGGTATCAATTACTGTTTGAACAGATTTTGTTCCCATGTTCAGTATCTGCACTGCATGTTACTCTAGTTTCAGGTTCTGAAGGTTATTCTAAACCATTTTCATATGTGGGACTCATTCCTGGTCTCCTTTACCTCCTTCCCCATCTTCATTTCATGTAGGTTCTAATGGCAATTTGTATGTGTTGCTTCCAGCTCTACCTGATCAAGCAGGACATCTGTACAGTTTAACTGGTGCCCAGTGTCGTACACCAGTTTTCCTCCTAGTCTTGTATATACACCCTTTGACTGTTCTATTCTACATTTGGTCTGTCATGATCCAAATCTTCGTTCATGGTTTAGATGACTTAAAGATTTTTTCTAGTCTCCAGTCCTGTAGATTCTTTTTGGACTCCTTGACTTTTTTTTTCTTCAGGCCCTTATCTCCTATCTTGGATTGTTTTTGTATTAATTTCAGAGCAAAATCACAGTAGCACTCTGTGTTCCAGGTTGTGTCCTCTTCCATGCGTTCAAAATACTTTGGCAAAGTTTCTATTGCTTATTCCCTTTGTTCACTACCAGGTTAATGGAGCTTTGCCTATGTATACTGTATGGAAGCAGTTCAACAAATTTGGTCAGAGTTCTTTGCTTGGTAACTAGATAGCCTGGGTCTCCAGACATACTGGGCATGCACAGGTTCTTTATGAGTAAATTAATAAAGCCACTTCAATGAGAGGTCTACGGCATTTATAGCGTCTAAAAATCAGATCAATATTATTGGAGGTAGATGAGTTGGACAGCTGAGCAAAATTTTAGAATAAAAATGTCATGTTTAAATTGTATATCGCAAGATGAAAAAAGATGAAAATTTTTGCTTAAGCTTCCGTTGTGAAAAACTACTGTTATAGGAAAAAAATCAGGTTTTGTCTTTATGAGAACATACCATGTAAATTTTCAGATAAACTGATATTGAATTGGGAGCATCAATAAAGTCAATCTGCTTTTGTATTTTGAATAAGCACATTGGGCTGTTGTTTTCCTTCACTGCAGCAGGAGGCGGTTTTGTGTGTTCTTAGAAGGGACGATGATGAGGAAAGGTAACTGTGGCTCAGGATGAGAAATTATTTTCTGGGCTTTTTTTTCATTCCTACAGATTAGAAGCTGCCAAAGATGACTATCGAATACGCTGTGAAGAGCTAGAAAAGGAAATTGCAGAATTGAGACAACAAACAGAAGAGCTTACTTCACTGGCAGAGGAGGCTCAGTCTTTGAAGGATGAGATAGATGTACTCAGGTAGAATTTGTTCCATTAACCCTTTCTAACTACTACCTCTTAGTCTATACAGTTTGTGTACTTAATCTACACTAATTTTTTATTTAAGTAATTTAAATATTAAACACTTTCAGTGCCAAGATTCTTTGGCTCTTCCAGTTTGGGTACACAGACCAACACACAATTCTTGAGTAAAATAGTTGCTTATTGTGTACCTAATCAATAACTATTAGTAAACTTAGTAGTTCTCTGCCAATTTATGGTTATAGCAGGGCACTCACTGGTCTCTTTGAGTATACAGTATTCACCTTTATTATGTCTTGGGTATCTGTTCTCATCAGAAAACTAGGCCGTTTCCTTTCTTAGGTTTGCATTGTTTGGACTTTGGGTGGTGATTTTGGTTTATCATATGATGTTCATATGAACAATTAATACGAATATCTGTTGCACTCTCATTGCCACTGGATTTTAGCAACGAAAGTTGTAATGATTTGATGATACTAGGGGTTTATAGGGTGGAACAGCTGCTTTTACTATGGAGCATAATCCTTCAGTGTAGGCATTTTGCTGCCATGGGTTATTCAGAACAGTTACCCATTCTCTCCAGCAAGGCTTATTTAATACTGCCGTTCCTGACTCTCCAGTAGCCTTCTACCAAAGCTATCTGTCTTTATCCCTTCTGTTATTAATATAAGGAATGAACCCATCATGCTGCATAAACTGTGTGGGTGGCATGGGTTCAAAAATTCCTTCCCCCAAGAGAGAGGCCCTACACCTCGCTGAGGATTAAGCAGAGTTGGCTTGCCTTAGTGTCCCATAAACTGACCCATCAATTCAGTGGGAGATTCCCTGGATTTCACAGGAAATTGGGTCTGTAAATTGGTTGATTCTAAAATGAAACTGGGGACAGTAGTAATAGCAGAGGTCGCTGGGAGAGGTGAGGTCCATTGCGGTCTTGGCAGTGCAGCAAGTGGATTGATAGAACTATGAAAAGCTGTGAATGAAGCCTGGTGTTTCTTTTTTTTCCCCCCCCTTTTTTTTTTTAAGAAGGAATCAAGTTCCAAAACTATTATGATACTTCTGTGTCATCAAGTACAATTTGCCTAGGAGATGGATCTTTATGATTTTATTCCTGACTATCATTAAAACTTCTTTAGCCTTGAAAAATTTAGGACAGAAAGTAATTTAGTATTGAAAGGAAATGGGTGGGAGTGATGTTGTTTTAACTATTATTTTAAGATTGGAAGCAGATCAGAAAGTTGTGGTAGGAAGAAGGATAGGGTCTAAAAGAACCTACAGCAGCAGCTCTTAGAGCTGGCAAAAAGTTATTGGAAGAAAACAGACAATTTAAAAGTGAAAACATCAGTAATAGGAGGATATGGTTGCTTTATTGTTCTCCTCACAATGTCTCACAATGTCTTCTGCATTAAGAAAAAGCAGTGAGGAAGTATTTTAAATTCTGTTCATTTTGTTAGTTTTCAGAGTTCAAATTTGATACAAATCTGTCCCTTCAGGCATTCTTCTGATAAAGTAGCCAAGTTAGAAAGCCAGGTAGAGTCATACAAAAAGAAACTGGAGGATCTGGGTGATTTGAGACGGCAAGTGAAGCTTTTAGAAGAGAAGAATACAATGTACATGCAAAATACCGTGAGCCTGGAAGAAGAACTGAGGAAGGCGAATGCAGCACGCAGTCAGCTGGAAACATACAAGAGACAGGTGAGGACAGGCATCATCAATGCAATAGTACTCTGTATAGTTCAACACTTTGTCTTCGTAACATGGCTAATACCGCGAAGTAAAAAAAAAGCTGTGAAAAAAACAACTCCTGTTTAGAAGACTTCCGTGTTTTGTAGGGGCTACCTTTGTCCTCCTTTCCTGCAGTTCTTGTCATTGCTACAAGTTTGCTACTTTGTCAAAAAGCAGTATTTCTTGCATTTAAAAACTCAACAGATTTTAAGTGGATTTTTTTCTAAAATGATTCCAAATTGATATTCAGTAGTAGGGCTTGAATTAGAGGCTCTCCTTTCAGAAAAAGTATCCAGTTTTCACTACAATTTTCCAGCAGTGAGGAACACACCCCACAGCTGAGGTAAGTTATTCCTGTGGTTAAATTACCCCCTTTTTTAAGGTTCTAGTTTGTCTTGATACATCTGAACTTTTCCACTTAAGAAGAGAAAGACACGTGTTATCCCTGTTGTTTATATGCTCCTAGTGGAGTACAGAATGGGTCACCAGCACACTCTGTAGAGTGAAAGGCACCAGTTTATTCTCCTGTTTATCCAAGTGCTGTGTGATGCTGTTTCTGTAAGGGTGGAAGCTGTGCTCAATCTTCTCTCTGCTTCTGTACTACAGGGACACAGTGTCCTTCTGGTATTCTTGTTAGAGGGGCAGACAGAGCATGATTCGTTAAAATAGTAGTGCCTGCTCTGTATTTCTGCCTGATTGAATGATCACAGCACAGGGGTCCCTGTATGTCAGTTTACAGTAGAATAAAGTACAGAAACAAGCACGAACAATATTGCCAGCCCAGGAGCAATGTGTCTCCCTAAGACTTGACGGATTTTTTTTCCCCGCACTTGGCCTTCTCAGTTTTTAAAACAACTAGTTTCAGCCGATGTGGGCTAATTTTACATACACACCAAATGATTTTACCAGAAAAAAAGAACTTGGACAAGAAACATTGTCTAAGGGGACAAGGGGAAAAGTAAATGTAGAAAGGAATGGCCTTCCACACATGAGTAGTATCAAGTTTACTGGCAACGCGATATGTCACTCCATTAAACAGCTGAGTATGTGATACTGTTGTACTACTGTACAGCAGTACAGTAACAGCTGAGCATGTGATACTATGTAAACATCTGCATTTGATTCTTCTTATTTCACCAACCAGAAGGATTTTGGAAGGGCCAATCCCAGACATTTGTGCTGCTAGAGTACTCCTTTTCTTCATTATTGCCTGTGTTTTATGGGTAGGATTTCCTGTATGAGATGCTGTTGTTTGGTGCAAAACTGTTTCCTGTCTGAGACAGGAATTAGCCTCAGGTGTCCCGTGGCAGGTGTGTTTTCTTCACCGAACTATGGTGTCTCAAAATGAACACTCAGTGTGTTTGTCTTCAGCATCTGTAAGACTAGGCTAATTTTGAGACCTGCTGGGGACTCATAAGCCACAAAATTATTTTTCTGGGGATCCTAAATTGTGCTATCAGAAGTAAGCCAGATACAAGGATTGTGATGTTATGTCACTGCTGCGCGCTAGTGTGCTCCTGTAGTGGAATATGTCTTGTGTGGTGTTTGAAGGATCCAACTCCACTCATGAGGATGTCATTAGAGAGTTATTTCTTTGGCTTAGAAGCATTGTGCTATGTGGATGAAAGTGGTTGATTCGAATTCCTATCGTAATTTGCAAGGAAATTGCATCTTCGCCGCACAGAGCTGTCTCTGTGAGGTGAGATTGAGTGGTGGTGTTTTGTTTTTACTCTTCTGAGAGCAAGCATAAGCCTTTTCTAAGAAACTTTATTTCAGCATAAAGAATTGAAATGTGAAGATGGCTGGATAATTTTTTTTGTAATTTTAATTCAGCCCCTTTGTGCATGTGCATTCTGATACATAGCTAACAGTATGTCTTGCTTTTCTTTGTTGCAAGATTCCTGCTTTACTCATTCCACACACAGATAATGCTTAGTAAATGTGATGGCAGTTCATTTTTTTTCAGTCTTCTGCATTACCATGAAACTGTATGATTTCAATACACTCGAAAGTCCTAATTCAAGACAAATTTATTTCCTATAGTGCTTTTCTACATACCATTACCTTAGCATGATTGATTACAAACATGAATGCATTTGTTTTCATTGGAGGTGAAAATTCTCATATTTTGCAAGTGGTGGCACAATCCCTGCTGAAGGCCTGCAGTTTTTTTTTTTTAATACCAGAAGTTATTCTGGTAGCCCCAGTCATAATGTCACATCTCAATAATGAAATATTTTCATATCTAACATTTTCATTTCTTTAATCTTAGAAAATGCGGGCCTGTGCTGGATTTGCAGCCTTTAATTTAAGAACAACAGCAGCAAAGTCCTTCTTTAAGACTTAAGACCACGCATATTTTAGGCCTTCTAGTTATTTTGCTATAGTTGTACACATTGAAAATAAAAGCCAGTTAGAACCACTGGGCAATCTTAATGTAGGTATAGCTACTGCTTTAATCACTTCCTGTGTGATCTAAAAGCCATGAAAAAGCCTTCTTATAAATTGCTTCAGAAGAAGCTGTAGGTCTTGAGCTGAGTCTTCATTCAGCTTTTGTGTTTGCCCGTCAGTCTTTATTTAGCTTATTTGCTTCCATACTCTCTGCATTATGAGCTTTACTAGTGTTCTGGGAATTAATCTTTTCTACTAAAGGCTGAGAGTTTTGAGAAGACAAGACTTCACTGATTTACCTTCTGTTGTCCTCAGTTTTCAGATTTCTGATCACTTAATTTTAAGAGCTCTTTACTGATCTGTAGTTGAAAGATACATGTGGCTTTGTTAGCGGTTTCTCTCCAAAATAAAGAAAACTGTTTGGAGCCTGTGGCTGAATCTTTATGTTAGTGAATTAAAAAATTTTAGGAAATCTCAGGTTAGGGAATGTTACGTGGCTGCATAAACTAATAGTTGAATTCTGAGTGAGGCTTATGAAATAAAGTTAACAAAAGGTGTAGGTAATTTGCCTTCTTGAGAGTTTTTTCTTTTAACTAGGCTGTTCAGAATGCAGAAAGATTTTTCTGCTATTCCTAAGGTTTTTGATTCCTAGAACTACATAGTTGTTTTTTTTTTCTGTAAACCTTGTTCGAGCTTAAATCTTGTTTCAGATGTGCTGAAAATTTGCATTTTTTCTGTCTTTTGCTTGCACTAAGACCTGATATTTGAATGGTTTTTATTTTGCTGAAACACAGAACAACTGATGAAAGCATTTTTTGGTATGTCCTATAAGTTAACTATTTCACTTGTTTTACAACATGACTTGTGTTGCATTGTAATTGGCTACTTTGTCTTGTATATTTTGTTTTAACATTTGCAGACACATTATTGATTCTTGTTCTCACAGGCAGTTGAACTACAAAACAGGTTATCTGAAGAATCCAAGAAAGCTGATAAATTAGATTATGAATGCAAACGACTGAAAGAAAAAGTAGACAGCCTCCAAAAAGAAAAAGATGTAAGTGCCAAGGTGTTATTTTTTTTGTTAGTAACAATGGCAGCTTTGTATCCTTCAGAACACAAAGATACGGTAATTATGGTTAGCAATCTTTTTAAATTAGGAAGTCTTTTTTCATCTAAAATTTTCTAGTGTTTGTGTACAAGATACTTCTTAAACCTAAGAATTGTACAGCATGGAATAAAGTGACTGTACAAAAACATATGCAATCCATTTTTAAGAGGAAAAGCCTTCATATTTGGCATCTGAAGTTGTTTCCTGACCATTTACCATGAGAAGGTTAATAAATACCCAGGGTAATTGTTATGTATTCTGAAAAGCTATTTACAACAGGGTTTCTGCAATATCATCCTAGAATTAAATTCCTGTTGCTTTTTTATCCTAAGGCATCCTTTGAGGTACCGTCAGCATGCTTCTCTTTGTGGAGTCATCACTAACGTAGCAAGAGACTTAGTGGTTGTGTAGAGGGAGATGTCCTTTGTGGCGATCTCAGCTTTTGTGTCAGCTCCTTGTTGACTTATCTTGTACTGCCAGTGTGGAACACACAGGGTAGATATCAATCTATCTCCTTCCTCTTGTGTCATTTGCTGCTAGTGATTCTGCAATTAATTGCTCTGTTCTCTCTTGCCGGGACTGATCCTTCAGACTTCTCTTGCACACTGTCATTTCTCAACTGTTAATTTCAGCTTGTTTCTTAGGAATGTATATGCAGGTGCCTCAAACTACCTAAAACCAAGGTCAGCAATTGAAGCTAGCAGTTTCTTAGGCATGTTTTAATTATAAGTCCATTGTTCCAACTGTCGGAAAATCTGTAGGCTTTTTCCTCAATAGTCATATTTCATGTCCAGTTATTTCCAAGATTTCCAAGCCCAGCACCTAAAATTTCATTTGAACTGAAATTTTCAGTTATTTTATGTTCATAGGTCATTGATTTCCATTTTTTATTAAATTTTCAAGCTGCGGTGGACACTTGACCTTCACATCACTTCCATCTGCCCTTCAAATCAGGCTGGAATGCTCATAATAACTGTATTGGTATTGTGCTTTGGCTTTCTTTCCTGCTTTTTATTTTTAAATTGGGGTTTTTTTGCAGTTCTTTTATGTTGAACAATGGTAAAATTGTTTCTGTGGCTTATCCATGGCTCAGTGGACCGTTTCATCTTGCACAAAGGATCTGAATTGCAGGCCATTGTCATATAGTTTTCTGTTTTACCCCCTGGCAAATAGCATTTTGTTGAGCTGGATGTTGTTTTTAAGTACATTCTTTTAAATGGATATACACCTATGAGAAGTAAGTTACAGCTAGAAGTCTCTTAACACATTAATTCAGAGATTCACTGTCGGTATTACCTACTCTTTCTGTTCTCTGTTGTCGAGACGTATCAGTAAGATAGCCCACCACAGGTCACAAGCTAGGTAGTGGTATCTTGTCAGTTATATTTTGGAAGTAGTTACTGAAATTGGTTTTACCCTTTTCTGTATGTTCTGGCAAAGCATGTTTGTGTTTGATATCTTTATTGAAGTAGCTTGGAATTTTACCTCTGTGGTCTGTTATGTGATAAGTACTAAGATAATTATTGAGTTGCTTATACCAGTGAATCCCTAGAGCTTTTTCTAGTCACTAAAATATTCTGGCATTTGGCAATCAATTGTTAGTAAAATGAATTGCTGTCAGCCAACACAACTCCATACCTTCACAGAGGCAAGGTCTGTCCTGGACCCTTTAGTAATACTGAACATGTCTGATTTTGGAGCAAACTGCAACTTGGATCATTACATTCTTTCTTTTTTTTTTGACTCTTGGCAACCTTCTGGACAAAAACCTCGTGGTATCTGTAGATTCCCTTTTTTTTTTGCCAGAAGGGTACTTGTGCCAAATTGAAAGAGTATTTGCCTAATTCTACTTAATAACACACCTGTCTGGATCCCAAGGCAATCCAGTCCTGTTCTTCAGTTCTCTTTGGACCGAATCTTAAGCAACTAGTTTTCTTTCATAGCCAACATGCTGGTGAATGACAAGGCCAGCTGACACACAGGAGGAATGGGATATGGAAATGCCGGTCACACTTCCACTGGTGAAAGACAAACAAAATGAAGTTAAAAGCAGTTTGTTTGTTATGTTGACTGTACTTACCTGCTCATGATTTCCTAGCTGAATGTTGGATTCATGGTGAGGCAAAAATCCATGGTCTCTCAACTGACTTCTGTTTCCCTTGGAATCAGCCCCAATGAAAGGAAAAGGAGAACAGCTGAGTGGCCCCAGTGGATGCTGTTTACTACCTGGTACCAGGACTTTGTGTCACTAATATCTTGATTTCATAAGCTTATATCCTGCTATTTTTAGTCCAGTAAGATCAGCAACCCTTCTCCCAAAAAAACCCCAAACCACTGTTCCTGTGGAATATGTAAAACTTAAATTTATTCTGTTAGGAAATAGACTGAGATACCTTAATTTGAAAGTAATCTCCACAGTTGCATTAGATTATTTTTAAAATTTTGGAGGCTGTTAGAGATGTATTTGTACCACCAAGACTGATATTCCTTTTCTTTCCAATTATTCAGAGACTAAGAACAGAAAGGGATTCTTTGAAAGAAACTATTGAAGAACTTAGATGTGTACAAGCTCAGGAGGGTCAACTCACCACTACAGGTAACAGACAAATAAGGAGATTAAATGCGTCTTTTCTGAAGTTTACAGGAGTTTTCTGTGGAGTATTGAATGTGCTTTTGTTTAGCAGTGAATAAATTTAAGCTCCTCTGAAATCAGTAGTGAAAAACTTCTTCAACTATACATAGCTTCATAAGCCAGCAAAAGCTCCAAATGTTATTTCAGTGAATCAGAAATTTTGGTCTCCTCTCCAGTGGGATATTTTTATAATGTCTTTCTGATTTCTGTATAGTTACATAATTTTCTTTAGATAGAGATACTTTTTCATGATGTTTCCTGTGTAATAGTTCATTCCTATGTGTAATCTTGTGTACCTTTGTAGTTCTTAGGTAAGATAATAAACAGAAAATGAACTGCAACATTATTTCTTCAGAATGGATGAAGCAATGATTCACCAAATGAAATGGTGCTCTCTGTCAGTGTTGCTGTATCCTGACTTTGTGTCATTTTACGTTGTCTAGCAATAGTTGAAAACTTCTGGAACAATGCCTACTTCATGTCATGTAAAGAAAGTAAATGATGTGCTTTTCCTTCCTCAGGATTGATGCCTCTGGGAAGACAAGAGCCTTCAGACAGTTTAGCAGCAGAAATCATTACTCCTGAAATAAAGTAAGCTAATGTTTTCTTTGTTTTACTAACCTTTACAATGGTCAGTGGCAAGTTGAATATCCTCCTGCAGTGCCCGGGCAGCCAGGAGGGCCACCCGTGTCCTGGAGTGCATCAGGCACAGTATCGCCAGCCGGGAAAGGGAGGGGCTTGTCCTGCTCTGCTCTGGGGCAGAGTCCTGTGTGCAGTTATGGGTGCCGCAGTATGAGAAGGACATAAAGCTCTTAGCATCCAAGAGAGGGCCACAAGGATGGTGAAGGGCTTTGAGGAGAAGCTATATGAGGAGTAGCTGAGGTCATTTGGTCTGTTCAGCTGGGAGATGAGGAGACTGAGCAGAGGTCTTATGGTGGTCTCCACCTTCTTCACAAGAGGAAGAGGAAGGGCAGACACTCTCTTCTGTTGTGACCAGTGACAGGACCCAAGGGAAGAGTCTGAATTTGTGTCAAGGAAGGTTTAGATTGGATATTAGAAAAAGGTTCTTGTTGTTGCCCTGTCTTAATTGTCTGGAGCTTGATGATGGTACCAAAAGAGTTGAGTATTTATGGGTAAGAATCAAGGGGAAGGCCACAATGCAGATATTCTGGTGGGTGTGTTACAGACCGCTCATCTAGGATGCCATATACTATAAGCAGCTGGGAGAGGTTTTGAGATTGCTGGCCCTTGTTCTTATGGAGGACTTCAACTTAATATAGATGGCTGCTGGAAATGCAGCACAGCAGAAAGAAATCAGTCTAGGAGGTTCCTGGACTGTGTGGAAGATAACTTCCTAACATAGCTACTGAGCAAACCAGCTAGGGAAGGTGTCTCTGTGGACTCACTGTTTGTGAGCAGGAAAAGATTGATGTGATGATCAGAGGCCATCTTGGGCACAGCAAACACTAAATGAGAGAGTTTTTGATTAACAGAGAATTAGGGAGAGAGGCCAGCAGAACCTTCGCTTTGGGCTTCTAGAGGGTTGACTTTGGCATGTGTAGGGGTCTGGTTGACAGAGTTGCTTGGGAGTCAGTCCTGAAGGGCAAAGGAGTCTGGGAGGGCAAGAAGCAGCTGTTAATGGTTCCGGAGCAGGATGTCTCCATGTGCCAAATGGTGAGCCATCAGAGAAGAGCCATCTCTGGCTTGGATGTACAGAGAGCTTTGGCCAGAACTCGGGGTAAAAAAGATTGTATCGTGTTTGGAAGAAGGGGCAAAGCCACTCAGAAGGACTACAGAGATGTTGTGCTGTTATGCAGGGAGAAAATTAGATGGGCCAACTAGATCTTATTCTGGCTACTGCCAATAAAAGACAATAAAAAAATGGTTCTATATATTCACAATTAAATGAGGGTTAAGGAGAAATCTCAATCCCTTATTGGATGCAAGGGGAGCCATACCAGTAAAGGACAAGGAAACGGCTGATCTACTTAAAGCCTTCTTTGCCACAGTCTTTAGTAGTAAGACTGCTGGTCTGGAAGACTGATGCAAGAAGCTGAATAAAGCCTCCACAATACCGGACTGAACCGCTAATGACCTGCTATGCCACTTAGACACTCTCAAGTCCATGAGGGTGGGTGGGATCCACCGAAGGGTACTGAGAGAGTGGCTGCAGATAGGTGTTGCAAATTCACTCTGAAACAGTTTTTGATTGTGAAATGGATCTGCTTGATTTGCTACTGTAGCAAGTAGAGGCAAGAAAGAACTATGAGGCAAGCCGGGCAGGCCTAGAGTGACTCTGCCTGGGTGCTTCAACTTTTTAAGAATCCGGGGGTACCGCCCCGCCTCTGCCCTGCCATTCTGTTTTCCAGCTGCAGGAAGAGAGTAGCAGTTTTGCGCACAGATAGATATGGAATACAATAACATTTTGGGTTACCCAGGACAGTGTTGATCTGCTGGAGGGTCAGAAGGCTCTGCAGAGGAATCTGAGCAGGCTGTATCAGTGGTTGGAGGACACTTGTATGAAGTTCAACATGGCTAAGTGCTGGGTCCTGCCCTTGGGTCACAACAGCCCATACAGTGCTACAGGCTTGGAGAAGAGTGGCTGGAAAGATGCACAGTGGGAAGTAATCGTAGAAGCATAGAACACCTTGGATTGGAAGGGACCTTAAAGATCATCTTGTTCCACCTCCGCTCCCATGGGCAAAGACACCTTCCAGTAGACCAGATTGCTCAAATCCCCATCCAACCTAGCCTGGAACACTGCCAAGTAGGGGGCATCTACAACTCCCTTTGCCATTGCCTCCAAACCCTCAAAGTAAAGAATTTCTGTTCAATGTCTAATCTAAACCACCCTTTTTCAGTTCAACAGCACTCTCCTTTGTCTTGTCACTCCATGCTCTTGTAAAAAATCCCTCCCCAGCTCCCTTGTCAGCTCCTTTTTCAGGTACTGTAAAGCTGCTCTAAGGTGTCTCTGGAGTCTGATCTACAACCCCAACTCTCTCAGCCTGTTTTCATAGTAGAGGTGCTCCATTGCTGTGATCACCTTAGTGGCTTCCTCTGGACTCACTTTATTTAGTTGACATCCTTCCTGCGCTGGGACCCCAGAGCTGGATGCAATGTTTCAGGTGAGGTCTCACCAGAGCAGAGGGGCAGAATCCCCTCCCTCGCCCTGCTGC
>VZRR01008203.1:399156-429100 GCA_013398015.1 Oreocharis arfaki | reverse complement strand
GATGTTGGTTGAAAGCAGCTGAACATGAACCAATGAGTGCTCAGGTGGCCAAAAAGGCCAATGACTTCCTAGCCTGAATCAGCACTGGAATGGCCAGCAGGACCAGGGCAGGGATTTTCTCTCCTGTACTTGGCACTGGTGAGGCCACACCTGAAGTTCGTTGTCCAGTTTTGTGCCGCCTCACTACAAGGGGGCCAGAGGAGGACAATGGAGCTGGAGAAGGGCATAGAAAGTTAAGTCCTGTGAGGAGCAGGGGGTTTGTTTATCCTGAAAGAAAGGAGGCACGGGGTGGCCTTACCATTCTCTACAACTACTTGAAAGGAGGTTGTAGTGAAGTGGGGGTTGGTCTCTTTTCCTCAAGCTGTGCTGAGGGGGTTTAGATTGGGTGTTAGGAATCATTTCTTTACCAGAAGGGATTATCAAGCCTTGCAATAGGCTAACTAGGGAAGTGATTGAATCATCATCCCTGGTGGTGTTTAAAAGATATGTAGACTTGGTGCTTAAGGGACATGGTTCTGTGGTACACTTGGCAGTGCTGGGTTTATGTTGGATCTTGATGATCTTAAGTCTTTTCAACCCAAATGATTCTGTGATTCTGTGTAAACAGACCAAGGGTGGGAGTGAGTTGCTCAGGTTTATGCAGTAATTCAGTGACAGCTGAGATTACAGTCTTTCTTCACACTTGGCATTAAGTTTTGCATTGTCTGTGTTCTCCCTATAAATCTGTTGAGTTGTACTCGGAGATCTGATAGGGGCACTGAGGTAATTTCCTTGTGCTCTGCATTCTGCAATTACAACTCCTTAAATTAGGTTTGTATTTGGGGGTTTGAAGACATGATTGTTGTTGAAGCCATCTCCCTTAAAAAGATGATATTTACGTTATTATTTTACTTCCTGTGGTAAACTGTTTTCTTTGTTATAGATATTGGCATTCCTTTGTTTACAAAATTGTGTTCTATGTGTTTAGGGAGAAACTCATTCGCCTTCAGCATGAGAACAAGATGTTAAAATTGAACCAGGAAGGTTCTGACAATGAAAAGATTGCCTTGTTGCAGAGCCTTCTTGATGATGCAAACTTAAGGAAGAATGAACTGGAGACAGAAAATAGGTAAGAAATGTTGTCCTTTGTTTCAGTTGACTTTCCTACAGGCATCCTCAGGACATGAAAGACATGGATTTAATGGAGTCAGTCCTGTGAAAGGCCGCAAGGATGTAATTATATGGCTGCAGCATCTTGTATGAGTGAAGTCTGAGGGATAGAGACTATGTAGCCTGGAAAAGAGAAGGCTTAGGTTAGATCTTATCAATGTGTCTTATCAAAGTGTCTTATGGGAGGGTCTAAAGGAGATGAAGCTAGACTCTTGTCAGTAATACTCAGTAACAGGGCAAGAGGCAGTGGGCAGAGCTTGAAATACATTATATTTCATCTAAATGTAAGAACATCCTTTTTTTCCACTCTGAGAGTTGCTGAATATTGGAGTATGTTGTCCAGAGGGGTTGTCTCCATCCTTGTAGATATTTAAAACCCAACAAGACATGTTCCTGGCTAGCCTGCTCTAGCTGACCCTCCTGGATTGAGCCAGTCAGCATACAGACATCTGTGGGACAGAGTGCGTCTGAGCATGCCACACTGTTTGGCTGATAGTGATGTGAGGCTGCTTTCTATGTAAGCTTCGAATCTGTTCTTTATCTAATCTTCCTCTATCATCCCCTTCAACTAGGGGAGGTGCTGGAAGCCTGAAAAAAAGTAAATACTGCACTCACCTTCAAGAAGGGCAAGAAAAAGAGCATGAGGAATTACAAAGACTGGTCAGCCACAGCTGGCTTTCTGTAAATTTCACAGAGCAAGTCCATCTAGGATCTATTTCCAGCCACATAAGGGACAAGAAAGTAATTGGGAAATGTCAACATGAATTTATTCAGAGCAAATCATGCCCAGCTAATCCAATTGTCTTGACAATGAGATGACTGCACATGTGAAGAAGGGTGAAACAGAGGACGGTACTTAGCTTAGCTTTAGCAAAGCCTTTGAATAAAGTGTTCCATGGTCTCTTTATGTTCAGAATGGTTAGATATAAACTAAGTAAGAGACAAGTGAGCAAAAAAAATTGATTGTACAGTGATTGGACAGCTGAGCCTAAAGTTGTATTGTCAGCGAAATTAAACCCAGCTGGCAACCATTTCCTCAGTCATCAGTACCAGGACCAGCTGTTCATCACTTTTATTAACAGCTTCACTGATGAGAGGGACTATACTCTTGGCAAGTTTGAGAATAGTGCCACTTTGGGATATCCTGAAAGGGAAAGCTGTTATTCAGAGGAGCTCGAGAGTCCAGAGAAATGAACTGATGGGAGCCCTGTCCTTGGCTGTGGAGCAGCTCGGCTGCAAAAGCCCTGGACTCCTAGTGAGTGGCAAAGGAGGGGGACCTTGCAGTTGACTGTGATCTGGACTGTTCTCACTGAGTTGCAGGCAGTCAGTCTGAACAAATGATTGTTCATGTCTTATCAGTACTTATGATACCACGTCTGGACAGAGCATGTAATTTTGGATTCCCCAGTACCAGACAGATGGGGATGTGTAGAAGTGCAGCAGAATACTGCTAAGGTGAGAGACTCTGGAAGGTGTGATAGGTAGGATAAAACTGAGAACTGGGTTTGTCCAGGCATAGAGGAGATTGTACTGTGATCTGCAACTACCTCATAGGAAGGTAGCAAGAAGACAGATTTGTGCTGTTCTGAAGAGATTATTAGTGGAACGACAAGAGGTAGCAGACAAAATATGGAGCGTGGGTCTGAGCTCTAGAAGAGAAGCCTGAAGAGACAGTTAGGCCCCTATCCTTAAAAGTGTCCAAAGCTGGTACTGGATGTGGTTGCCAGCAATCTGCTGTAAGTGCACCTGCTTTAAGGACGAGGTTGGATCTGGGCAACTTGTGGACATCCCTTCCAGCCTACATGTTTAAAGGGTTCTGTAACAGTGTAAAAACATAAAGTAGTAGCTCTTGCACAGTAAAACTGACTGTTAAAAGGTCTTCTTTCATGTATATAGAAATGATTCTGCATGCATTTATGTTGTCCGTGAGGAATATGAGAATGTTCTGGATGAACATCTGGATATTATAATCTCTGGAACTGCTGTGAGCTCTAACTACTGCTGTAAATTTTTTGTGAGTAATTTACAGTATTGCATTTTTTGTGTAGATGACCTGGAAACACTGGACACTAAAAATCTGAGACTTCCTCTTGCAGGTTTTTTAGATTTTTTTCTGAAAAACAAATATTGTCTCTTTCCTAGATTGGTAAATCAGCGACTTCTGGAAGTACAGTCCCAGGTTGAAGAACTACAAAAATCTTTGCAGGATCAAGGTTCAAAAGCTGAAGATGTAAGTAGAAATGTACATCAAACTTACATTCAAGTAGTTACCATTTTTGAAACTTTCACCTTTTTGTAACAAAAAAAATGTAAAAGAAATATATAAACTGAGATTTTTAATAGTTTTACATATTTACTTGTATGGTCTTATCAATAAATTGTGCTTCTCTAACTAGGATGTAAGACAATTGTCCAGATTAGGAAACCATCCTATGTAGAGAACGTGTCAAATATGTTTTGTTTGAATAATTGTGTCTGTTGCAATAGAAAACTCAGCATTAAAATTATTTAATGAGAGTTTTGCAGGAATTGAGGAAATGTTGATTCTCCATTAATAAAGCATCTGACGTTGTTTTTGGTTTAGTTTTCTTAATGAAAGTGAAGGCCTTTCCAGCCACTGGAAGGTCTGTAATTGTTCATGTAAATGGATCTCAGAATGAAAAAAGCCAGGCAGACCAGAATGAAAAAAAAAGTCAAATAATTAGGCCCTCAACATAATGCAGCATTTTCTGGTTTTGTATACAGAGTTAACTTTAATTTAAATGTAAGAATACACATTGTAGCTGAGTTAGTGTGGAAAACAACTTTCAGTCTTCCACTCAAAAATTGTTTATTTTCTCCTGTATTTCAAAAAAGAAGCTCTAGAATTTTCTTGAAAGCAGTGATTTGTTGGACTGTACATGCATAGTGTATGCTCACAATCTCAGTATATCATGTTGCTAACTGGCAACAAATTGTAATGTGTTGCTTTCTATTTTTGTGGGTTTGTTTTAACTAATTTATATAAAATAGTGCAAGATTTTTTACTAGCTGCTTATGTTCATTTCAGTGTGTTAAATTTAGTTTATACTTTTAATTTGAAGAATAAACTATATGAATGTAAAACACCTAGTTGATTTCCAACAAGATTATTTTCCTGAGTAATTTAGAATGTGTTTTAGAATGCATGTTAAAATAGGTCTGTTCTGAGATGTTCTTTGTTGTCTTGGTAATTGGACAAAATCTTTTCAGGGTGAACAAGAATATGAAAGAATTATTCTAAAATATTGAGTATTGTAAATGATCCCTGTCTAACTGTATTCACATTTATTTACTGCAATTTCAGTTGTGTCTCTTTTGAGGCACTGATTGGAGCAGTAATTTAGGATGTGTCTGCGCTTCTGGGTAGGTCTGACCATAGCAGTGGTGACCTGTAGGCACTGATCCCATAGTCTGTTTTGCTGAGTTTGATGTGTAGGATTTCATTTACTCTTAAGAAAGCAAAAGAGTGTAGACTTAGGGAAGTGTTGAGGATGCAAGAACCTCTGATGCAGTCTCCCTGACACAGCAGAGCAGCCCTCAAAAGGTGAACCCAGGTGCTCAAGATCAAAGTTGTGTTGAGACTACCCGAGTTATCTGTAGGATCTCCATACAAAAAGAGTGATTCTTTAGAAACATACAAAAAAGCAGTAGGAGAGACATGGCATACAGTTCATCAATACATCATTTACATCTCATTTTCAGTTTTTTGCTATTTTTCTGCAACAATGCACTGAAATTCTTATTTTTACATACTTTTACTGTAATTGTGCTCAATGCAGAAAATTGACACTCCATTTTAGTTCAGTCCAGAAATGTATGATGAGAGCTCAGGTTTATTTTCTGTTGGGGATTTTTTTTGTGTTTTTTTTTCTTTTAAGTTTTGTTTGGTTTTAAAGCTGAAGTTATTTTTAGATGTGCTCAAAGAGACATAGAGATACTGTCCTAACCCTGGCTAGTGTCCTTGCAGTGATACATGCTGTGTGCAAAGGTCCACATGGGCAAGCAGTTCTGAGGGCAGCTGTGTGCCGTTGGGCCTTTAATGGGCACTGACACATTCTATTGGGATTATTGATTAGTCCACTGTGGGTGTGGCCTTGTTAGCCAGGCAAAGGCCTCCTTATCCCTGTCTTTCAGACTACAGAATCAACTCAGATGTGTCTGGTATGCTCAGAATAGGTTTGATTTATTGTCTTCCAGAATGCAGTAGTCACACGGGGCTACTCAACAGTTACCTGAACAGCTACAACTATGTCATTTGCATGTCTTACCACTGTCTTTTATCATCCTTGTTCTCCTGTTCTCTGCCCTAATCCTTTCCTATATAAACACCCTGCCTTTAGTTACTTCTGCCCCACTTGTTAAATCCATCCCACGCCTAATGTTTTTCATAATGTAACATGCAGTCTTGGCCTTACATGCTGTTACTGATACAACACCTCCCTAAAAGGTCTCGAGGACTCTGTTACCTCTTCAGTTACCCATGAACTTCAGCCACTTTGTTCGTTTGGTGAGACACTAGAACAGGTTGCCCAGGGAAGTTGTGGATGCCCCATGGAGTATTCAAGGCCTGGTTGGACAGGGCTCTGAGCATCCTGACCTAGCTGAAGATGTTCCTGCTTGTTGCGGGGGGTTGGACTATGTGAGCTTTAAAAGTCCCTTCCAACCCAAACCATTTTATCGTTACTGTCAGCATACTTGAAATCTGACCATCTGTCATGGTGCTGTTTTGTAACTTTTGTCACCTCACATTGGCTTTGCCGATCTCATCCAGCAGTCTTCTGAAGTGATGATCCATAGTTTCCCACACCCTGCTAAGTTAGCTTAATCTCAGTCCAGAGCCTAGCCATTCTGCCTATAACCTTAATATGTAAAACAAAACCAAATTTTGCCCTGAAAAAGGGGACAGACTTGTTCCTTTGGCTTGTGTAAGCATGAAAGAAACTTCAAGCGAAAGGACTTTTATTTCTGTAGTTTTTTTAAGACTCATCTTATGAGAGAACAGTTATGCTAATTACATTTTAGATTCATATATGAGTCTTTAAAATTTACTGATAGTGCAGAAATCTCAGAAGTAATGTTTGCCCATTTTTAGAGTGATCTGTTTGAATTTATCTGACAAGTATGTACAGGATCTTTGGGTGCCTAAAATGGCGCATCACATGTTTTAGTCTTTTTCCCAATCATGTGTCTTGGGTAAATTAATGTGGATAAACTCAGTTCTGCTTATTTCAATTGTTCGTGCTGTTTATCACGATTAGTTTCTTGCTTGTGAGAACATGATCTGTTTAGATGGGAGAGGGGTTACTCCCTCAACAGTGCAGATACTACATAAACAATACACCAGTGGAATCAGTGTTGAGTAGTAGTTGTGCCTGTTTCAAGATAAACCCAAGTGCTATATGATTGCAAAAGAAAAGCTGAGTTCGGTTTTGACTTTCTTACCTTAGGGAAATGGGCACTGCTTCCAACTTTTTCACTTTCTTGACCCAGGCAGCTGGTAGTCCCCCAAATGATCAGATAAAAGTGATGGGGACAGTTCAAATTATTTGTGACTGATAAAGATGCATACAAGTATTTTTTGTTACAGAAAAGGTGGAGGTGCTGCAGTTGTTCAGAGCACTGGAAAAGAAAAAAGCCAAAGGCCAGAACCTGCAGATCCTTAGCTGCTGCAAATTTCTGACTGTGAAGTCAATAGAGCCATGTTGACTTGTGTTTATGGCTCCCCACCTTTCTTGTGCGATAAGAAAATCTCTTCTAAAATAATGAAAAAACACGCCCCAGGAATGTGGTCAAAGACAATATTTTGAAGTATAACAAAACTAAAATGCTTTTTGAGTGCAAACAGTAATTTTTTCTGTTAGAAAGGTGTCTAAACCTTTGTTGAAATAACATTGGAGAAAAAACGATGAAGTAATTTTGTTGATGATTTTATCTTATATTTTGATGGTGTTTTGGACCATCAGTCACGTGTTAAACCTCCCATGTGATTAATACTGGATAAATACAAACCAAAAAGGCAGTTGCAGATTTAAATATTCTACATTTGCTTTGTATTTAATCTGTGTGGCAATAACACAATTCAGCATCACACCACAAAAACACCTGCATCTCTTAATTCTGATTGTAGCCCAACAGATGGGCTATTTTCCTCCATTTTGTTAGGTGTATGATTTTTATTTTAAAATTACTTTCCAAAATAGCAGTTGCTCTCCTTTGGAATTCTGGTTTAAACACAATGATTTATAAATGTGCTTCTTTATTATTTTTATGTTTTTGGGTTTAGTGACATGTTTTAGAAAATGTTACAAGATGAAATTGCTCATGAGAACAGAGGAAAAAATTGCACATGCGTGAAAAATACATAGCTTTAACTTTTTCTGTTCATGACTTTCTAAATAGTTTCTTCTGTTGGCTGCTGTTTTGCTTTATACTAATGTCATCTCTGTTTCTTGGCATGGGCTTCTGCTCAAGGCTATTGTGAGTATGGCTTTCTATTTACTTAACACTACTTTCAGTTCATAGACATTTATTGAGTTTGGTTTTTTTTCTTTTTGAAAGATACTCACTGTGTATGAAGTGAGTTTAAAATTTTAAAATTACTTCAAAGTTTTTATTCAAAGAGCTTATCTCTAAATGTGATTTAACCAGAAAGTGGAACACTGTAAGTTGTGTGGTAATTTTTATGTGTGTGTAATCAATAAAGATAAGAAACACAAAAAAGGTCACATTTTTGCTACATTCCAGTTAGAAGTACTCTACTCCTTGTAGTTTCTGTGGGGATGGGAATTTACTTCAACTAGTTTGCTATGTGTCTTCATGCGAGTTGCATTGCAATATTGGTAGGACAGCTCATCTTGGAAATTTTGCTGCACTTTCCAATACAAAGTACTGAACAAATTAAAACAACTGCCACTGAATTTTGTCATTAGTGGATCTTGCTTTTATTGATCTAGTTCCTGGGAAAATATTTGTAAAGTTCTAAAGGATTCTAATTTTACTAAAGTCACACAGCTGTGAGGAGAAAGGTTGCTACCACAGTGGCTTTACAGCTGTGATCAAAAACTGAAGTAAAAAAGTTGGATTTTGGTTAGAATGTCAAAATTGTATGTTTTTAAAAAATTTTAAACATGTTAAAGCTTCACAATATATTAAAATTAAACATTTAACTTTCTTTTTTAGTCAGTCCTTCTGAAAAAGAAACTTGAAGAACATCTGTAAGTATTTTTGTTTGCCTATTTTGTTTGCAGTTTGAAATTATGTGTTTTCTATATGGTGAGGAAGGCAGACAGTCATTAGTCATGGATCTGGAAAATACGCAACTAATAGACAATAGATAACACAGGAATATTTGGGAATCTGCTGTTCAGATTCTATTTTTTTCCCACAGAAAACCATTGTGAAAGTAAGAGTGATGAAGGAACCATCATTTTGCATTGGGTAGAAAACTTTGCTTAACATTGTGCAAATCTTTGCTCAAGAGGACTAAGTAATATTTTTCTGAGGAAAGCACGTTAATATAAACAAAAATAATTTGTTTACTCTTTAATACACATTCTGGCATAGAAGGTAATACTTTAGGAAGTGCTGTCATTTTATTGCGCTATTTTTACACATCTTTTATTTCCCTAAAAGAGTATTTACTTTTTCATTGGCTTGAAGAAAGAAGTTTCTGTTGCCTTTGTGTTTAGCCGTTCTTTCTCGATGTAATATCAGTTACGAGTATTCATTTTAGGCCCTCATTGTACAATTAACTCTAAGTTCTAAATTAAGTACAGTTACTGACAAAGAAGCTGTTTGCTGTTGCAGTTCTTCATACAAAATGATGTTTTTCATCTTATCCAACAAATATTTCTGCAGTGGTATTGTCACTTGTCCTTATGCCCCACAGAAATAAATCAACCGTGCCCTCAGAAATAATCTCTCTCTGAGGATTTTTTGTACTGCTTAGTGCTCATTTCAAGCACAGGAATACTGCTGGGGAAACAATATGTGCTTTTGTGGTTTGTAACAGTGAGAAGCTCCATGAAGCTAACAATGAGCTACAGAAGAAACGAGCTATTATTGAAGATTTGGAGCCAAGATGCAACAACAGTTGTGAGTTACCTGTGCAGTCTATTTCTTTTCGTTGTAAATTATTTTATTTGCACCGTCTTTAATTATAGTATCTAAAGGTGGTGTCAGGTAAGCAAAATGTACGTTTTTAATGGAAGTGACATGTATGTTGTTAATTTCTCTGGAAACTATGGTGACCAAAAAGATGCTTTTAACACTTGAAATGCTTGGGATCACATTTTAGAAACCACTGTAGTAAGAAATCATAGACTCATAGAATGCTAAGAGATTAGAATGAACCTTAAAGATCATCTAGTCCCAAACCCCAGTGCCAATGGCTATAGAAATACCAGCTCACTGCCATACCTGCTGTTGAACCTCAGCTGTCCAGAAGTATCATGTCTCATAAGACCCTAATTTAGAAGATCCTTTCTGCTGTCACTGGCTCATTTTTACTTCCAATGTATATTCCATCAATGTGTTTTCAAAAATGTGCTGTCATTTGAGCAAACTTTCGTTTACTGGTCGAAGAGAATGTAAGATACGTATCATATTGCTCAGAGGGTATGCAGAACCCAGCATCTAGTTGGTTTTTAGCACATTATTGCTACATTTCTTCCGGAGAAGTAATGACGGAGGTAGCCTTGTTTTTTAGAAGAGTAGTTATTATAGAACAAGGTGAAAGATTTTAACCAATGGCAGCTTTTCTGGTTTGTGGTAAAATTATTTTATTCATAGTGAGGTGGAAGAAAAAATAGAAAAAATAGAAAAAATATAATTCTGTTTTCTGAGATCTGAGAAGTTGTATAGAAGATGTAGAAGTAATAATGGCTTGACATATTCTCACACCACCACAGGAAAAATCTACACAATTGAATTGTCCTGCTGATCTTGATTGCTGCTTAAGAAGATGTGAGGGGGAAATTAAATTTAGTATATTCATGTGTAACAGAATGTTTAGCAGATTTAAGCAGGAGTTGTGCCTGTTAGGGATTATTCCTCTTACATAGAACCAGGAAAATCATTTTTGTCTGTATGACATGCCAAGATACTATAGTAGCTCTAAGTCTTTAGTAAATTAATTTTCTAAGTGTGTTCACTGATGTGATTGCTTTATGATTCAGATTCTCTTTATTTGTCATAATTTTTAAAAGTAAAATTATGTCCCAGAAAATCCATTTTATTTAGATTTTAAGAAAGTACATATTTTTAATGTAAAAAATACAATCTGAGCTGTGTAGTAATTAAATCTGTGATATCTGCTACATTAGGTTTCTTATGTTAGCTTTTCTTAACTGAGATGTATTTGAGCTGTGTCTTGAATGTCTCTTGTAAAACACTAAAATATGCGTAATATAATGATTTTATTTTCCAATGTATGCATCTCCTGATATAAAGCACTTAAAATTGAGGAATTACAAGAAGCTTTACGGAAAAAGGAAGAGGAAATGAAGCAAATGGAAGAACGATACAAAAAGTATTTGGAAAAGGCCAAAAGTGTAAGTAGATGTGTTCCATGTTAATGATCCCTCTCTGACAGAGACTGCATTACGTGTCCATTCTGTGGAAATAAAAATGAATGAGGTATCTGTATACACACTAACAAGTAAAAGAGAATGAAAGCCTGTAGATTATCATCTTATTGTTTCAGAATTTAATATGGATTAATTCTGCAGAAGATTACCCCATTTCTGAGACTCTTTTATTGATGCTTTTTCTCAGTAAAGTAATCTTTTTGGCTGGATCACCTTCAATAGCTGTTACATTTCTCTGATGATATTCAGCATTCTCTTTGACTTTATTGCTTAATATATGCTTCTGTTGAGAAGGCAACTGATATTAAGTACTGAGGATATGGGAATACTACTAGCTTTGAAATGGCTATATTGTGGTTTTAATCATAGTTCCATTTCTTCTCTTACTATACTTTGCTATTTTGAGTTTCTTAAAAGCGTATCAGTGTCTTTGGATACATATCATTACATTGGAATTTGTAAGTAGGTTCCTGATTTGGCAAAACTTTATGCTTTCTTCCTTTATTTCTGTGGAGTTTCCTGTATGACTTCTTGTGAAATGTCTTCAGGAAGTCTAAAGAAATTTCTCCTCTGTCCCTCCACCCCTCATTTGATGTTGGTTGTTGTATAGAGTATATTCCACTGTATTAGAGTATATTCCACTGAAAGACAGCTTTTCCCTTTTCAGTAAGATTTGTTTATTTTTATGTACTGTGTTACTATAGGGTGTTTTATACGACAGTAGTATTAATTAGTTAGGTTAACTTTTTGTAATCTTTTTATCACTTTTCATTTTGATTTGTGTTTGATTTGGAGTTGTTTTGGTTTTTTCTTCCTGTTGTTATTGATGTGTTTTGGTGCAGGGGTTTTTGTGGAGACCAGTAGAATCATTATAGTCTTCTGCTATGGAAAGTGTATCCAGGTCTAATGAGTATTTTCTTAGAAAATACTATTCTATTCTTTATAGAATAGAGTCATACAATCATTCAGGTTGTAAAAGATCTCTAAGATCATCGAGTCCAGCTTTTGACTGATCACTACTGCTTTTGACTCTTAACTAGACCGTGGCACTAAGTGCCACGTCCAGTTCCTTGAACACCTCCAGGGATGGTGATTACATCACCTCCCTAGGCAACTCATTACTGTGCTTAACAATCTAACCTAAACCTTGCCTGCCACAGCTGGAGACTATGTTGTCTCATCCTGTCCCTGGTTGCCTGGGAGAAGAGGTCGCAACCCCCACCTGGCTACAACCTCCTTTCAAGTAGAGAGTGATAAGGGCTCCCAGAGCCATCTTTTCTCCAGGCTGAACACCCCCAGCTCCATCAGCCACTCCTCATAGGATTTATATGTTTACCATACAGTAAAAATGTCTCACTAAAATTTAAAGCATTGTTTTATTTCAGCATCTGGACACAACTCTGAAATTGGTAGACACACAAAAGATGAGAAGACCTATTTCTGTATAGCCAGAGGTTGTTAAGAAGTTTCAAGCCATTTTCTATTGAAGGCTTAATGAAGCAGGCAATTTGCTGGATTTGTTCTTTGTTTAGCTTTGTTTGCTGGCACTATTGGATGACACATACAAATGTACCAGGTGTCCCTTCATCTTTTTAGTAGCATAATGATTATGCATGTGCCACGGAGTGCTTCTTGGCTTAACAGAGCTACCTAGAGATTACAGCACCTGGTACCCCAGATAGGTGAATCATGGCAAATATCCGTAAGGACAGAAGCAGTCCTTCCTCAAGCAGGAGAAATTGACAGGCAGGAAAACCGAAACTATAAAGAGAGAAACCTTATAGAGGATGTTTCTATCGCTGTGGCCCCAAGGTAATGTGGCCTGGTTAGGAGCTGCAAATGTGAGTCTGGGTTACTGAACCTTTTAGGCATCACTTTTTCTTGTCAGTAGTTTTGTTTCAGTCCTGAAAAGAGGGCCCTGTTCAGATGCTCTGATATGTCATGCTTGATGAGAGAGGTAGACGTGTTTTAAGTCACTTTTTTTTATTTCTTAGCCTGACTTTAAAAGTTTTAATTCCTTAACAAGATTGCTTTTGCAGAATTTAATAAAAGCAAACTGGTTTTCTCTTACAGGTCATCCGCACATTAGATCCTAAACAGAACCAAGGTGCTGCTCCTGAGATTCAGGCACTGAAAAATCAGTTGCAGGAGCGGGACAGAATGTTTCATTCCCTGGAGGTAGTAATCCTTGTGTTTTGTGGTAAAAGCTCGTTGTTTTTTAGTTAGAGACTAATACTTCTCTTACACTTTTTCTTTAAATATATGGGTTTTTTATGTTTTATAGAAAGAATATGAGAAAACAAAAAGTCAAAGAGAAATGGAGGAGAAATTTATCGTTAGTGCCTGGTATAATATGGTAAGAATCTCTCAAACCTTTTTAATTGAAAAAAAAAAAGAGAAAGAAACGACTAATACTATTTGTTTCTGGCATGTTTATAACAGTATTCATTCATTTGCAGTATTTTAGTTTGAAAAACATTTTCCAACACACAAACACAAAACCAAGTGCTTTTTAGTAATTTTAAGTTACCTCTAGGTAAGAGTATGTTCCTATAATAACCTTGGGGAAAATTTAAAAAAAAGTTTGTAATTTTCAAGTTTTAGAATCAGAAATGGCTCAGATCACTATTTTGTAATCCCAGCCCTTCAGTTATACAAATTACAGTGCTCAAACTTACTTTGATTCACCACTCTCCAGTCTTCCAGTTGTTTCTAATGAAGGAGCACAATCAAAAAAATTCAGTTTACTTGCGATTCAGCTTAAGTGCTCTGAGAAACAATCCCTTTAACTTGGGTGCAAATTTAGCCCCATACAAAGAGCGAGGGGAGCAGCAAGACCCTCACTTAAATTGTTCAAAGAATAGGTTTGAATAGAAGATGTGATCTGTGCAGCCATACAGCTTTTGCTGGGCCTGTGCACCAGGAGAGTTGTCACCCACATCAGATGTGTTCAAGACTTCCCTTTGGCGGGCTGGTTGCATTGAAACTTCCCTTCTTATAGAAAGACTCCTTGACATCTGTAACTTTCACTCTGCTCCATCATAGAATTCAAGTTCCTCCTCTCTGTATTCCTTTGGATGAATTTCTTTCTTGCTGTCTACATCCTTCTTGTGTTCATGAATAGCAAGTACAATAAACTCAAGTACAGTGTTTGAGCTGTTTACATATTGAAGGTATTTTCAGTGTCCTTGGCAAATTTTATGGGATTAGTCCCACTAACAAGTAGAAGACAAGCCTGAGGTAAGACCCACAGTTCAGTGACCTATCATGAGCACCAAGATGGTCACTGATAGCTTTGTATCATTCTTTAATTAGCCTTTGCTTTTATACACAACTGCACAACCCACCACAGCTTTCTTAATTTCCTCCTTGCATTTCTGCATGATGAGAACATACTGTCTCCAAGATGTGCTTCTGACATATGAGCTGGTGTTTCTGCAGGCGATGACAATACCTAAGCTTATGTCAGAAGAAAAGTACTTTTCTAGCTCAACATGCTGAAAGGAGCCGGGAACTGGGGGGAGCCCTTTTGAAAAGAATTATCTAACTGCTGTGAGAAGCATATTTTGAGTTCTTAGGTTGTTACTCTAAACCTGGAGAACGACTGCAGGGAAGGAGAAGAGTTCCACACAAAGTATTAGGAAGAATATCTTACCTTTGTCCTTGAAAATATGATGCTTTGCATATGGAATTCAAAATAGTTTAGTCAGTGTGGAGACGGAAATAATGAACAAAATGTAAATGAATAAAATTGTTTGGTGTTCTGTATTGGTACTCACTGAGAATTTCCCTTTGTCTGTAGGGGATGACTCTGCATAAAAAAGCAGCAGAAGACAGACTGGCTAGTACAGGCTCAGGACAGTCCTTCCTGGCTAGACAAAGGCAAGCCACGAGCACAAGGAGATCTTACCCTGGTCATGTCCAGCCAGCAACAGCAAGGTAGAGCAGCCTTGCCCTTAGAAAGAAAACTGCCCTGTGATCCAGGCCACTTCTATTGCAAGTGACAACATTCAAGGAAAATAAACCAGCATCCTTTTTCTTTCTCCCTTGTTACTGCTATTATTTGACAGTTCAGGAAAGGGTTTTATTATGCTTTCTCATTGTTCTGTAATGCCCTTTGCTTGTATTTTTTGGAGTTCATTTCTCTCTGCATTTTCTGAATGTGCCAAAATTTTGAAAACATCTAGAGGAGTCCTGTATAACAGTCTTATCTGTATGAAGCCTGGTCTCTTATGAAAAACCTTATGTGGACCATGTGACAATGTAGATTTCTTACCACAGTTGGTACTTTTGTGCCTTTAAGTGTTATGCTTTATGAGACTGTTTTTGTTCAAAGGGAATTAGCTTTTTATTTCATCTCCTAACCTGTTGCTTCAGAAAAACGCTGAAGTCTCATTACAGAAATGCAAATTCTAGAAAAGCAAAGCTAGATTATAGTATTAATGTGAAATATATTTCCTACTAAAAAACTCACCAATGCAAAAAAGAGATTGGGGTTTCTTTTTTAAATCTCCTAAGTGCAAAGTTTGCTTTTATTCTTGGCATTTAGTGAAGCGGGATGATTTTTTTCCAGGTTTTCCTTTATCAACTGGTGTTACCTCTTTTGCTGATAGAGTTGAATATTTTCAAATGGTTTATTCCACTCTTCTTTGTCAAGTGTATGCTTAAATACATATTCTAAAAAGGTGCAGAAGTATTTAGAATGTGCTGATATGCTACTCTATCATCCATTTTAAAAGGACATTTGTTTTAAAATTTTATGATTACGGATGACCAATACATAATGGATCAAGGCCCCAGTTAATATTGTTAATGTATTCCAGTTGCCATCCCCTACCAAAAGATTTGCTTTTAATATATTGATTCAGGGTATAATTGTATCAGTTGCCTTACTAATGGTACCAGTGCCTTCAGGTGAGTTTACTGCTGACTTTGTTGGAAACTGGCTGTGATTTGTTGTACTGCCTTTTTAGTGTATAGCAGATTAATTGTTGTAACACCTTCATGTTGATCAGTGGATGGAGGTTCCTCCTGTTTAGGTTCTCTTCATACAAAGTTGTGCTTTTTCCCTCATTAGTTCTATGCATTCCTTATCATTTTTGTCAAAGAATTGATGGACACAGAGAACCTGAGTATTGGCTGGAAGTTTCATGTACATACATCTTGTTGTGATTCAGTTTTAAATGGTTTTTATTTAGAGACTGTTTGGACCCTAATGCACATGCAGTTGGTTTATAAATCTATTCTTTCACCTGATTTTAATGTCCTCCTATGTGGAGACATTGTTGCATAAATCCTTTTAGAGAAAAGACATGCTAGCATTTATCAATCACCTGAATGTGTGTTTTAATCCCAAACTTGGGTAGAATGAGCAAAGGGTAATTAAAACAAGCGCACCTAGATTAAAGAGTAATAAACAGGTGAATGACATTTTGGAGGTACTATTGTTTTATCCTTGAAGACATCATCTGTTTTAATCTGGGCTAAGAAATGCATTCGGTGTCTGAAAAATATTTTCAGTTGCAGTTACAGCCACCCCCCCCCCATTCCCCCCCGAAAACAGATGCTGAATTCTTCATACAGTTTTGTCTTATATTCCTCACATTTGGAAAAAAATGGTTTTCTAAAAATTTTCTGTACTTATGCAGTGTATGACTGGTATGGGCTATGCTTGCAAAAATTAGATGAGACATTGCAAGTTTCTTGTGTGCAGAAAGGTAACAATGCAGAGGGAGTTGTGAATAATTCTGTAGCTCAGTGAGGTGATATACTCAATCTTCTGTCTCTTACTGAGATACAAAATGCTATCTGTAATTATCTAGGTGATTACAGTTTGTGTGGGATATCTTTTACTGAACTTGTTGTGCAATTGATTTTAGTAACTTGAAAAACTCTTTTATCACATGCTATATGTGAACAGGAGCAAGACGACTCCTCTGAGGGAATTCGATGTTCCTGTTTGAGGTTACAGCATTTTGTATCACCCAGAGCAAGAGCCTAAGAGTACCTAAAGCTCCATTTTTCAGTTTTAATCTAGTTGACCTTTTCTGTTACTGAACTGCCAAGGGCTCTTTCTTTGTGAAAGAAAGGGATAGAACCTTAATGGGAAGTTTTACTTCTTAATTTTGTCTAGTAATTTAATTACTTATTGCTGTTAATTAGGTGCAGGTCTGAAAGGACTTGGAACACAATCAGCACACGAGAATAAAAGTAATTGCTTTTATTATGTTAGTATTTGTTTTATTGTTTTGCCTCCAAAGTTTTGATGACAGGCTAATGCTCCTGAGAGTTAGGAGATGACCAGATGCTGGTTAGAAGCCTTGTCTTATACTTTTACTTTCCAGTCTCCCATGGCTTCTTTTGCTTCTTGGTGGTTGTTGGCTTTTTTCTTCTGCTTTGTGATTTTGTCTTTCCTTTTCCCTTTAAGACACTGAAGTGTTTTCTGTAGTTCCCTTCAAAGATAGATAGCATCATTAAATAGAATCAAAGAGCAACACAAAACTCATTTTGAATCTGAGCTTTACTGTTGCTCGTAGTAATTGTTAGGCAAGTGAACAATCATTCTGTCTTTGAGAATTTACAAACTTGCAGAAATTCAGGTATTTCCCAGAATTCGTGTTGAATATAAAAACCTAAAAATGTACTGCACTCTTACAGAAATTTACTTGGTTGCTGTCCGGTTCCAGTAAGTCATTTGTTCTGTCTTCTGTTAGTGATTAAGAGGAGTTCAGTTCTTTGTTCTTCAGTGCTTTACTTCTTTAATTTGCTGCATACATCCATTGTTAATCTTTCTGTGTGGATGGCTGCAAGTGGTGAACATCATTAAACCTTCTCTTTCACAAGAACAGCTTCTTTATTCAAAAGGTTCAGCTTCGTTATTTCCCTTGCTTATTATTTAGCTTTGTAAGCAGTATGTATTAAGAAAAAGGAGGAGTTCAGACTGTGACTCCAGGGAATAAACACATAAATGGGGGAACTACCAGTGAATGGTCTCTATTTGTCTTACCTTGAGTAATAAAAGAATATAAGCAAAAATCCCGACCTGTGAAACTGAATTCTCTTAGTATATTAGATAGTTCTGAGAAGTTTTTAGAAATACGTTTTTTCCCTGAGGCAATAAAGACTATTTACATCAAAACTGTAGTGGTAATTACTAAGCCAGTGCTATATCCTGTCCTGATACACTACAGAAAAAAAACCCCTGCAACTGAGCTTAAAGAGAAGAGAGTCTGCAGGGCAGAGCTAAAACAGCTGAGGAGTTCGTGAGAGTACTTCTCTGGGCACTATGCTGAGGATCTGCCCAGAATAATCTTTCTGGCAGATTTTAATTAATGCCAGTAAAAGATAACAGATAAATGGATAAATATTTTCATTGTTCAGAGCTGAAGCTTAGTTTCTGACCTAAAAGGATGTATTTTGCAGTCCAGTTCATGTACTTCTGTGGAGAGTTTTTAGCATGTCTGATCATTACAGGAAAAAAATATTCAAGTTTTGTGTTTTCTTGATAGCAACACATAACCACTTGGATCATAACATGTGCTTTCTAAGTGCTGTGAAAACTGAAGTAATCTGATTTTAAGGTTGTATGTTCTGCCCACAGTGCAAAGGTAAATACATGTCTGGAATATACACCTTTATGTATTGCAAAATGAAATAAATATGTAGTGGCTATAAGATGCCTTTCATTCTGTTTGGAAATAATCAAATGGCAGTCTTGTCCTGTTCAAGTGTCACTTGTGTTAGCAGTAATGCTTCTGCAAGTTTTCTGTGGCTCTCTGTTTTGTTTTTGTATGTATATGAAAGAATTAACAGTGAATATTCCTATCACTGCTTTATTATGATCTCAGATAGTAAGTGGTGTGTGTAAGCTGTCAAGAAAATGTTAAAATTTTTGGCAATTAAAAAGTCCTTGGTATTTTGACATGTGCAAGTAGCTTTTGCTTTCCCTGTCTTCTCTAGCATATGAGACTATACACTTCACTTAATTCAGCTTCCTGAATGATTTTTAGTGGGTTTAATTGTCCTGATGTGTTGACATTTTCTGTAGATTTGGTAGTTGGGAAGTATTTTAATGTCACCACTTGATTTTCTTCTTGTTAGTGATTTGGAGGAAGACTATCCTGAATGTGGCTAACTTTTCTTTTTCTTATGAAGTAAAACAGTATTTCAGTTTTACTTATTGTATAGAGATTTCTCTATTCTTGCCCAACATATTGACTTTTTGCAAGGATTGATGAGGGAGGTATTTTTGCACTCAGTCAGCTATGCAGTACTGACTTCTTACGGGTTTTTGCATACATGTTTTAGGTAGAATGTGGACTCTGTGTGTTGCAGTAAGATTGTATTGATAAACTTCGGTATCTCCTAACCAATTTTAGCAAATTTTGCAGGCATTTTCCTCATCTGGCATTGCATAAATAAATGGCTAACAGGGTTTTTCAGGATATATTTCAAGTGGTGAGTTTTTTTGCAGCAAACGTCAGCTTCTAGGTAGGATCCTAGCCATGCCTCCAGTTTGTCACTCTTAAGGAATCAAGAACATTTCCTGGCATGGCTGGTTGGATTGCCTTACTCCTGTGATTTTCTTCCCTCTGGAAATCCTGAAAAGTAGTAGAAGTTTGTCAGTGATCCTGCAGACTATACCTAAAAATAAGGTGTGATTTCTTTGGTTTGAAAATGGAGGGGACAGATGCAATCAACTAGTCAGTACAAAAATCAAGAGAGCAGTATATCTTTCACCATTTTGCATTTTAGTGTTCATTTTAAAATGAATGAAGAAGAACCTGAGCTTATTGAGCTGGATTTTTATCTTTCTAATTAAATTTTAATTTTAATTGAGTATTAGGGTTTTTACCTATGTGTAAGGCAGAAGCTGTCATTATCAGCCACCGCAGCCTTAGACTTCTTGCATCTGGTACAGTGAAACCCTGGAAATTTTGACTCTGCTGCCAACTCCATTGTACCATTTGGAGATACTGAGGACTTAGCTAGCTTCATCTTCTGTTTTTCTTTGACTTTATTTTTGTGGATTCATTAAAATATTGGGATGTAAAGTTCATTTTTAAAACGCATCAGCTCATTGAACTGGGCAATGAATGAATGTCGATTGAGAGGCTCTAGGGAACTTGACAAATCATACTGTCCCATGGGACACTGAAACCACACCAGTCAGTATAGCCAAGACAGCTTCCCAGACAAATTGTCCTGGTGTGAGATTGTAGTCAGTGAATCAGTAGGAACTTGTGCTGACTGCTCTAGTTGAAGTCCTCATCTGCTAGGGGATGGTGTTGCTGTCAGCTTCACTGTGGTCCAGATTCTGCCTTCACCTTGGGCCTTGCCAAGGTAGTGCAGGACTATATTGAGGTATATTTCTGCATTAGTTGGCTCTGGTGGCAAGTCAGGAGTTTGCTCTGCTGCTGTTTGGTGTTCACATCAAGTCGTTTGGAAAATTGCATATCCTTCAGACCCCTTTGCACGTGGTGTCACTTCCAGACTGAAAGCAGATTCCATTTGTCAGATAAAAATTTCTTGCTGCTGTCTTGCTGCTATGGGTCTCAAAGACTCATCCATACAACATGAAAAATACTGCTAGTAGAGGGAAATACAGGTCAGTTGGGCAGCCTCTCCTTTCTGGTGCTGACTTTATTCATTGCTTTGCATTAGAGAGGTCCTTTGCTATGAGATGGGGTTAGAACATCACATTTCAGAAAGAGGAATGTGGTTGCTTTAATAGTTACAAAAGCAGACATTTGTCAGCACTGTGAAGAACTGTTAACTACTGCAGCATGGCACAAATCAGAAACACTGCAAAAGCAAGTATTTCTACAGGTATAGAGTAGTTTATTCTGGAAATGGAATTTGAATCCCTAATGATTATACCTAACTTGAAGAGAAAAGAGAACTAACATGAAGTCCAGTTGTTACTGTTAGCATGCTCATGTTGTAAGTCTGATCATAAAAGTGGATGGAATTTTAAGAGAAAATCCCTAGTGGTGTAGTATTTATGGGGTTATAAAATAGTTGTAGTGAGACCATTAGACTTTTAATTTGGATTTGAATATAACATCAGTTATATAATCTAAAATATTGTAAAGCAGAGATTATTGTTCACAGCCACAAAAGGTTAGTGAGCTGGAGAGTAAACTTATTTCCTGGAGGCATCAGTGGTTTTGAGAGAGATCTTAAAGCTTTTGTTTAGCAGTAAAGTCTTGGAATAATTATAAGCATTTTATAAATTTTAAAAATGTATAGTCTGCATTGTATTCTCTTTGTCACTCCTCCCTAGACACGCTGTCTGCTGCATAAACTGTCTCCTTCTACAGATGCTGCAGATGCAGTGACAGGTTATGCTGAATCAATTTACCCTCACATCTTGCATCTCTGTTGTCTTCTAGGTGTGTTGCTGCCTCAACAGGTGGCTTTAAAGTAGAGAAACTGTCAGACAACTAGAACATAAGAATTTCTAGTCAGGAAAGGGCACTACCAGATGAATTTTTACATCTTTGAAAGATAATACAGTGTCCTGAGTTTACAAGACCTCTCAAAAGTACTGTTGACACGAAGAGAAGCCTATAGTGTCACTTCTGTGTTTGTGCAACATACGCTTGAAGGACACTTGAAGCGCTACTAAATAGTAAGTTTGAACTAAATAATAGCCAGGTGAGACTAAAGGAGTAGATTATATTCATTTATGCACAATAGAATAGGTACATGCTTATGTAGCTTGAACTTTTAATTTTTTTATAGAATAACTACAGTGATCTTCATATTAATCCTGAACTGTGTAACTTTATGCACCAAGCAGTGCCAAGCAAGCTTAAAAGACAACGACTGCTCAAAATACACACCCTCAAGGTCTTTGAATATGTTGAATGTGTTAAATTTTTTATTCCATTTGATATGTGTCTTTCTGTTTCTGTTAGTTTTTCAGCTGTGGTTAGTATTCTGAGTGGATGAATGAGAAGGAAAAAAAGAGGGATACACAAGCTACAGGTCTTGTAGCATAAATACTCTTCTTTATCTATGTAACCTGGATTGCCCCAAGAAGCAGTCTTAGAATCATTTTTGACCGGTGCAATACAAGGGAGAAGGAAGTGGGGAAACAAGCTCTAATTTCAGTGTGGTGAAGCCAATTTTGCTCTTTGCAGTATGAAACCAAAAATGCACATTTAGTGCTGTGCCAGTGCTGTGTAGGGACATCTGTGTTACCTGGGGGAAGTGGAAGCACTGTGTCAGTAAAGCATTCCATCCCAGTTACACTTGCCAGGAAAGAGGGTGCATCAGTGAGGATGGAGAACTGTGCCAACCTCTCCAATTCTCTTCCAAACTTAGATTCCCTTTTGCAACATTGTGGAGTGCTCTCTTAACTGCTCGGTGACTCTACTCAGCTTACTGTAACAATATCATTTTCTGGCAATTCAAACCTGTATTTGCATGCATTGGATAGAATGTGCCAGTGCAGTGGGGCAGTGATGCTGAGCCTCATGCACAGGATGAGCTCTGATGAAATTTAAATGCCTTCAGTGGTGCTTGGAGCTCAAGATAGTCATTGTGACTGTCATTGTCTTTTGGCGTGTAAACACATGCAGTATTGGGTGGGCAGCTTTCACTTTATCTTGCTTTGGTTCTTTAACAGTTGTACTCACAGACAGCAGGAATGCCTGAGACTTGCTCATTGCTGTGTAAACTTACTATCCATTGCTTTATTAGTTAAGAATGGTGCCCTGAAGAATTTTACTCAGAAGTGTGTAAAGTTTAATTACAGCTAAATTTAGATATTGGCCAAGGCTATTTTGTTGCCTTTTCCAATTATTAGCCTGTAACCTTCCTGTTAATTTGAAGAGTTGCTTGGCAAAGGTATTTTCCACATGAATTTGCACAACTCTTAAGTAGAGGTGGCCTTTCTAAACTGCTTTGAAAAAGACCTGTTCTGTTCTCTGTTTTGGGATTTTTTTTCAACAGTAATATGTTATCTGCTTTTTAACTTTCTTCTTTATTCTTTTATTTGCAGTGATGTGGTTGCATGACCTGCAGCATTATTATAACAGGGACTGTTCAGTGCATGACTTGCTTTTCTGTCCAGACTGCATAACCAAAACTTAACCAGTTCTACACTTAAGACTCATGGCCATCTGATTTCAAAGGGGGATCTACTTGCAGAGAAGCTTACCATCCTGGGAAGTGGCTTTCCCATTTCCCACTTCCACTTACTCTTTCTCTTCACAAAAAGTCTCCTTTGAGGCTAGAAGAGAGGAAATCCAGTATTCACAACTCAACAGGAGGCGTTCTGCAAACTGACAGAGCACTGTCAGCTCTCCATCTTACTTCTGCCTGTCCACTTTATTTAATTCTGTTTAACAGTATTAACACACAGACTTCCTGCAACATTTTCATATACCGAACTACAAAAATCTAGTCTTAATGAGTTCCTAAAAAAGGCCTTTTGATTACTGTTAAAATTTCCAAGCACCTGCACCCTTAACGGATCCACTTTGAATCTTTAAACAAATAAAGTAAAGCGAAGGAGGTGTTTTACCAGGAGAAATGACTAATGAATTGCTGCTTGGCGATCCCATCTTCCTTAGAAAACCAAGCAAGTTTCATCTGATAATCTCCGAGCCAGGCAAACTACCAGGTGGTATTTTGTTCACAGGCACTGCCTGCTTCCTTAATATGTATATACACAGTAGTTTGTGGCTGTTGTATTTTTCTCTCTACATTTGAGCTGTGTTGTTGGTTTCTTTCAGAAACTTTTTTTCAATCTGTGTACAATTGTTAAAACAATCTGAGGAAAGACCATGAATGGAGATAATTATGAAAGTCATCTACACTTTCAGTATTATGCAGACTGTCCTTGCCAGTTTATAATTTGGATCGTTTATCTTTCACCTGTACTGGTTTTTTCCTTTCTTTTTTTCTTTCTCCTGTCACAGTCTTAGCTATTTAATTTCCAATTGCACTAGCTTGGCTGTTTCTTTGTATTTTGAAGTTTAGCTATAAGATTTGCCGTATGTAGACAAGTGTAACTCAAAATGCTTTGTACTGCCTATATTAATTTAAAAAGCTGCTTATTTAATATTCCTAAATATCTGCACATTTGTACTACTGTATCTTTGTTTTGTATTGGACATCCAGTACTGGCAAGATTCAGAAGACGAGGGAGTGATGTAGTGTTGTAAGAGGTTTATTGTATAGGAGTTAGTGCGTCACAAACAGGGAAAGGGGCTTTCCAGCCATAGGACTTGCTGGAAAAACTGAGAAGTCCGAATGCCAAGTACCTTAAGCGGTTTGATTTAAATCCAGTTTTAGAGATACCCCATTCTTGCTCACCTGGATCTTAATCCTGCACAAATACTGATATGAACTCTGCTGCCTCCAGGAATTTTGCTTATTTAGGCAGTAGCAGGACCTCCAGCCCTGTTTGCCATGGGGGCACCCCTGCACTGAAGGAGCATTGTGTCCACTTGTCTCTGCAGTCTCTTCTGGTCACACACACAGTGCCTGCCTTGTCTCTGACCCATCAGGTGGGCTCTGACAGAGCCACACCTCGTGCAGAGACACCTGCTTGTGTCCAGTCCTCAGGGATCCTGATCCCACAGTGTCCGTGGCCTTGTGCAGAATGACATTGAGAAAGGACAGACGTGTGCCCCACCAGAGCGGGGTGGTCTGCGCTGCCTGGCAAAGGGATGGGCAGGCAGGAACGGGCTCCAAGCAGGCCAGGCAGCAGAGTGAAGGATAAAATTCAGATCCCAGTGAGAACTGTGGTGTTCTCCCTTCTGGATACTCTATCAGGTACTGTGGCTACCAGGTGCTCTGGCTGACAGCTGTCCGTAAAGGCTTCAGATGGGGATATGTCTTTCCTGGTCCACCAGGGCCAGGGACAGTGAAGTCTGACGTGACCTGCAGCCAGGATCTGGGGTTGGTGATAACAAGTCAGCTACTCCTGCAGCAGAGGCAGCAGCATTTCATCAGACTGAGTCCAGCAGAGAGCTGAAGGATTTGTCTTTCCAGGTCCTAGCCATTGATCCCTTGTTATGTGTCAAGGCAAGCGTTACTAGTAAAACTTCTTTTAGTTGAGTGTTAAAGGCATGGTATGTTTTTCATTTGCAAGTGCTGCTCCGGCTGGGACCACACCCTGCCCCAAGCCAGGCTGGGTGCAGGATCCCTGAAATCAGGGCACTGTGCTGGGCAGGAGGGGATTGCTTTTTTTGTGCACCTGCCTCCACAGGTGTCCCAAAGTGATGCCGAGCAGTACCTCATTTCTCCAAGTGGTCTGTGCAGATTAGAGACTAAGTATCAGTTGTTCTTGAGCCTTGATGACATTTGTATGTAAGTGTGTTTAGCTTGACAAAAGTTGTTTGAGTTTACTAATGCAACAGAGAGATGCCAGGTGGAGCCAGTAACTTTCAGCAAGGAGCTGGCTACTTTAATTAGCTTAGCCTGGCATCTCTGTCATGAAGTGGTTGTGAGCTCTCAACTCAGAGCTGATCTCCAGCATGTCTCTGATATACTAACTTCATTTGTGCTGCATAGAAAACTCTCTTACCTTCTTAATAGCAGCTTGTTTGACAGTCCTGAATTAAATGTTGATCAATTATCAAAGTAATAACTGTTTGTGAAGTTGCCAGTGATATATTTTCTGTAAAAGAATGAATTCTTAGAGTGTCAAAACATTAATTTCCCATTTCAGTTCATCTACAAATTGTGTAACTACCAGATTGTTATGGTAGCAATATTAATATACATACCTGTATATAGACAAAAAAAACCTCATTAATGATAATTGGAATCAAAAAGTTTAATATTTTTTCCCAGTCAAATACACTAATGCTTCCAAGGTGATAGAAGAGTGTACAGTTGTTAAACAAGTTGTAAATAAACGCTTATATAAAATGTAAATGCTTGTCTTCCCTTTATTTGGTGCTTGGTTGTGAACTGCATTTCCTGGGGCTCTGCAGAGGAGGTGAGTGGCAGGTGGGCAGCACCAGTGCATCAGAAAGCACAACGTCCTCACTTGTGCTGGACCCATCCCATCCGCCTGCCTGAGATGCGTGGCACCGTTTACCTCGCCAAGGGCCAAGGCCAAATGGCCAAAGCTAGACAATTTTCCCTTGCCGATGGAAGCTTCACAACAGATGTAGCTAAAGGAGGAGACTGCTGCTGTGGACACAAACATCTCTCCTTCCGTCTTGCACTGATGAGCAGCTCTGGCCTCTGGGAGAGGAGGACACGTGGGTGGGTCTCAGAACAGGCAAACGCTGATCGTTGTGAAAGAGAAGGAAACAGCCAGTGGGAGATACTGAGCCCATGAGTGTTGCGGGTGCTACTGGGGTTAAGACGGATATGCAGATAGCCTGGGCACAGCCCTCCGGGGCTGGTCTGTAAAAGGAAGAGGGTCAGAAAGGGGAGGGTGCCCTGGTGGCAGTGCTGCCAGCCTCGTAGTGACTGGAGAGCTTGTGAGGCTGAGGGCAGAGTGGGGTAAAGTGCCTATCCCCCTGCTTCCCGCTGCCCCTCCACAGCTGCTGGCCCAGCAGGGAGGATGCAGCACTGCAGGTTCTCTTCCTGTGGCACCTCTCCTCCACACCCCATGGCTGCACCGTGCCCCAAGTGTGCTTGTGTTGCATTGGATGTTGCAGGAGCTGACAGCCACTGCTGTGTTAAAAGGGGTGGTGGAAGCACACTCCAGAAGCTGCACATTTTCCCCCTGCAGTTCCTGTTTTCCGCTCTTTTTGTCCACAAATAACTTTTGAGCACCTATATACTATGCACATTAGGTATAACGCTGCAAGTAAGTCCTTGTACCCATCGGCCTGTCTCACGACCCTTGGTGTGAGGAAGCAGAGGCAAGCGCGTTTGTATCCGCGTGTGTTTGGCAGCGGGAGGCAGCAGCAGCCTTGGAGCAAGGCTGCACGAGGCGGGCGGCAAGGTCTGGAGCGAGCGCACCGCCCCGCTGCCGGCAGCGTGGGACAGGCACCGCGAGGGAGTCTCCACCTGTGCTGGGCGTACTGAGTTCCTCTTCCTGGGGAGCTGAAACAATTGAGCAGCCTCAGCACAGCGAAGTACCCGTGCGGCAAAGCAGGCGGGCCGCGAGCGAAGGTCAGCTATGCCAGAGCAAAGAAGATTAAGTGATGTAACCGGAAAACCTTCACGTACTGAGTGTGTAGCCACTCCTTCCCTGGTTCAGTTCTGAGAGCCCCAGGAGGCAGTGGAGCCTCTCTGGTAGCAGGGAATGGCCTTTAGTCCTTCACAACAGACAAGTGTCTCAGAGGTGCAGCTGTGCACACATCTGGGTGTTTGGTTATTGCCCCAAGCTACGCTGTCCACGAGCTAGCAGGGAGCACAACTCTGTGCCGAGAAGGAAACCCAGCCTAAGTTAAGGGCAGAGAACGGAAACCCTCACAACCCCCAGTGCCAAGGAATCGATGAAGGCAGTCACAAGAAAAACATGAGGTGGATGCATTTTCACTGAAGCCATCTCAGACCTCTTATTAAGGCAGATCAGAAGTTACAGACAGACCACATGGATACTCCAAAAAGCTTTCCAGGGGCTTCAGCTCCACTGTTTCAACTCCTTCTCCCCCACCCCCCCTTCAACTGTTAAAAAACATTCAGAGCATTGGGATGGCCCTAGGTCTTTCTATATGCCTCTCCCGCCAACAAAGGCTCTCGGGCAGCCTCACCAGAATCGAAGCTGTCCCTCTCCCGGCCGACAGTGCAGGAAAGGGCACGGCAGCCTCTGGAACACCGCCAGCGATACGGGAGGGGAGAGTCTGCAGCACACAGAGCACACACACACACAGAGCACACACAGCAGCGCACACACATGCAGAGTACACACACAGAGCACACACAGAGCACACAGCACAGCACACACACACAGCACACACACAGAGCACACACACAGAGCACACACACANCAGAGCACACGCACAGAGCACACGCACACAGAGCACACGCACAGAGCACACGCACACAGAGCACACACAGAGGACACACACAGCACACACACACACACACACACACAGAGCACACACAGAGGACACACACAGCATACACACCGCACACAGAGGCAGCTTGGACCCACCTGTTTTGGGGCACATCCTTCCCCCACCTGCACAATTACGGTCTCCTGAATCTTACCAGTAACACTCCTGGTTCCCAGGAATTTTTTGCCCAACAAACTCGTTTTTTAGTGAACAGCCTTGGAAACTTATTTTTTTCTGAATCACAGCTGGTGTGAAACAGTATTATCGTTACTGGACTTCTGAGGAAAATTACTGACCTGGATTGAGTCCAGGATGGAAACTGATGGAAGACTAAAGCCAAACGTCTCACAACCCTGTGAACAGGGGTCCCTTTGAGGTCCCTCGACCCCAGTGGCCGTGCCAGCACCTCCCTTGGAGCAGGATATGCCTCAGTGCTCGTCAACTCACACGTTTGAGATCTCAAAGGAGCTTCTCAGAAACCGACAGTGGGGCCCGGCCTGGTACCCCCTCCTCGAGGCTCGGGCCTTTGCCCACTGAGAGATGCAGAGGCGTCCAGTGCGTGTATCACTGAACTCAGGGCGAGTGTGTAACAGGTGCTTTGTACACACACACAGACACAAATATTTGCATGTATACTCGTCTGTGTCTGTCTCCGTGTCTGTGTGTGTGTGAAAACTGACTTTATAAGCAGTACTTTATACCAAGTGTAGCACCAGTGTTGCCATCAGATTCAAAATAAAGTTACTGTTGTGGTTATAATAAATCTTACGGAATCATTCTGTAAGAGTTTAACCAGTCAATGATTAAGCGCTGCCAAATCCTTTAGACATAAAGCACTGAGCAATTCCAGGGGTAGGTTTGGCAAGGTTCACATTGTGAACCTTGTGACTCAGTGGGAGGGTCTCCCTTCCCTCTCTGCACTCCTACCTTCCCCATCCTCACCCTTTTGCACCCCCAGTCTCTGCTGTGTATCATTCCAGGCTGACTCCAGTCCAGCTCTCCTTTGTGAGCTTTATCTGTGTGGTAACAGAGTGAACCTTGCCATAGAACTTCGTCATGCTTTCATAAATCTGTAATAAAATTCCTTTTCTGATAACTTTGACAGTGATTCTCTACATGACCTTGACCACTAAGTTGCAATACAGGTTTCATTGCACTCCAGAACTGTGCAAGTGCAGAGCACTAAGGCTCCTGTTCCTGGAAGGGGTATGGGGGTGTGTGTGTGCATGTGTGTGTCTTGTATTGTGTGTTGGGATGTGGTCTTGTGATGGGTTTTTTCCTCTCTCGCATGGAAAAGGCAAAAACGCCCTATAGGATTCCCCGTCAAAGCTGGTGGAGGTTGTAATCACTGCAGCCCAAAGCACCCTGAAAATAAATATTTCGGAAATAGCCCAAAAATACTACTTTGGCAAAGCTTTTTCTGAGAAGGAAAAACACCTCCCTGCAAATAGGAATTGACAGACTACCAGAATACCTTCCTAGTAGCCACTGCATATTATATTCAAACCTTAAAAAAAGAAAAAAAAAAATAATAAAAGAAGAAAAAAGGTCAAACTGCCCCCCAAACAACTGAAGATTTGAACAAGTTAATGCGACATCCAAGGATACTTTTAAATCCAAGCCAGCATGAATTCCGTCTCTAAACAAACATGGGTAGCACTGGTCTGCATCCCCTTCCAAGCAAGGGGATGGTGTCTGGAATTCGGGTGATGTAAGAGACCAGCCTTTACCAATACAAAACACTGCACTGACAAGAGCCTGTTGTAAATGCACCTTGGTCTATGCAGCCTTCAATCCAGCTACCTGTGAAGAGCGTAGGATTATGTACTTCAGCACCTGCCAAAGCATTTGTTTTTAAAACATATTTATATAAACCAGCCAGGATGCCTACACAAACTGATTTTGTGTTGGAAGATACAGTTAGAATTAAAGGCAGATGCAGAAATTTCTGGAACAAAACTGTCTGGAAAATACATTAAAACCAAAGAAAGTCAACTGAACAACAGTCTTGAAAACGCTTTATTGAATCGTGTGTCTTATTGTAATGTGCAGAAGATGTGTTTGAAAAACTACAGCTTGAAAAATTTTTGAAAGTCTTCAACAATCAATAAAAAATGTCCCTACTGGGGGTAACTCTCAGGATAACCAGAGGCTGCATGTAAAATTTTCTGTTGCAGAGACGAAAAAAAAACCCAAAAAACC
>VZRR01008203.1:354156-396656 GCA_013398015.1 Oreocharis arfaki | reverse complement strand
CAGGCACAGGAGCTGTTAAAATTACCATACTCTTCCACATTACCAGACAAACAAAAGTATGCTTGTGGAGGGTGTGACAAGAGAAGATGTGGAAAATATTATTTCAGGTCAGTAGTCAGTGTTCTAGAACTGGAATGACACAGGAGGTGGAATCTTCTTCTAAATAACCCTGGGGTCTAAGTATAATTTCTAAACTAGGTAGGTATTCTGTTAATTACTGCCACCTTAGGCACGTACCTGACTCCAAACACATAGGCTTCATCAAGCTCTGTATCTCTACTAGAACTAAGGTAAACAGAAATTATAAGAGGTAAATACACTGAACAAGTTACCTTGTCAGAAGGAACTGGGAATTCTGGATAGTCTGCTGACTGTTTTCTGTGTTAGATGTGTTGGTTGTTGTTGTAGATTGTGTCATAGTGGTGTTGACATTGATCGTGTTGGTGCGTCTGGTTGCATTGCGTGCAGTCTCCAGTTGCTGTCTGGCTGCCTGTGCATGTTGTCGTTCCAACTGCAGTTGCATCTGCAGCTGCTGTAACTGAGAAGCAGAAGGGCCAGAAGAGTTGAGCTGTCCTCCTGCAGAACGCCTCACACCTGATAGCTGGGATAAAAGCTCTGCCAGAGAAGAGAAAGCTTCTATGACTTAAGATCTTAAATGAGCATTACACAGCAGAATAAATACATCCTGAATTACATTCTTCTCAACCAACATCAAAACCCAACGACGCTCACAGAAGACTATGAAGATTGATGCCCATGAAGATTAAGACTAATTTATGCAGATTTAGTCCAAATAATAACTCAAAGTTTAATGCCTTGACAATGACAGGAGAGCCAATCTACAGGTAATGCCTGGCAAAAGATGTCCTCTGCACCAATTCTGAAACTTCAAGTCGAAATAGCCACTAAAAAACTTCTTTATTTTGGCTTTGGATAGTTATTTTTTTTTCCTTTCACCAAGTGTTCCCTCAAAACACAAACTTCATCTTCCCAATTATCCCAGAGGGAAGCTGTGCTGCAGAAAAGAGAGAAACACTGTACCATTCCTTCAAGCATCTAATAAAAGAAATTTAGTTAAGAAAACATTTTCAATCACTGCTTCACATCAAAAGCATTATGAATGACTTCTGATTTCTGCCACAAGCATGGAGGCCTAGCGATTAAAATCCCCCTCTGTTCTTCCAATTCAGAAGGATGGAATGCTCCTTGCAACTTTTATCCACAAAAGTTTTTTTAAAATAAATATTAGCAGCAAATTACTGCTCAGTGCATTACTGCAGAATCTCTTCTATGCCCTGTGCAGAAGGTACTTCTTATCTCAGACATCTGCTGCAGTTGATGCAATGGCAGAGGAGGCAGGGAACAATCCTGCTCCTGCTCCTCTCCTCTACATTACAAAGTTACTATATAGGTCATGACAATTTTTTTTTTCCATTGCATTAACAAAATGTAATCATTCTAAAGCAAGCTAGTTTTGAAGGAAGAAAGCAAAATATGGACTAGAGCGGTCGAGTAATTTTCACCAACACTGATAGCAGCACCAAAATTAAGTAAATTTTAATTACTAGAGAATGTTACAGGGAGGAAAAAAAAGTTTAAGAATTAAAGTAACTGATGCTATGAACTTTAAACAGGAAAATTACTGTGGTGTTTCCTATTTATTACTCCAGTAAAAGGCAGACACATTAAACTCACAGGCAAGATTAAGATATATTTATTCTCACTGTAAGGTAAAGCTTAAGAGTACAGGGAAGCAGTATTTTGGAAGCAGGTATGAACTCAAAGACAGTCCTGGAAGAAGACGGACACCCAGTTCAGCGTGCTCTAAATGCAGAAACACAGCTTCCACCAAAGGAGAACAGAAGCAGAAGAATGACATTTTATCCCACATTTAGTGCTGCTAAGTGGGAAGGTTCTGCGAGGCTGAAAACAAACTTCAGCAGTCACTACCCATTGTAACTGAGCTGAAGTAGCTGCCCTGGCCAAAGAAAGAGGATGTCTTGTACTAGAAGCTTCAAGAACATCCTCCCTCTTTGAACAAACTCACCTGTGACCTCACTGAACTTGTTCCCTCCTCTTGATGGGCTACTTCTTCACAGCTAATTTAATGAGTTACATCAAGTCACACCAGGCCAGCAGAGCACCAGAACCAGCAGAAGGTGGGCAAAGGGGACCATGATTAAGGAAGTCAGTGGATCCACAGCTCCCCTTTCAAGGGCAATGCCTCATTAAGACAGCTGGCTGGCCACCGGCCCCTGAAGAAGTCACAGCCTGATAGCAGCAAGCTCCAGTCTGAACATTGTGTCTCCTCTGCATCGGAAGCAAAGGTGGATTTGTGGCAGACACTCCGAGGTTTCCCTATAACATGCTGGTATGGTGAAAGTCCATGACACTAAAATGTTTAGATTTCCCCATAGGCAAAGCTATATTTGTTTTCAGAATTGTCTTCACTCTATTTTTTCTTCCTCGTAAAAAGAAGTTATTTTCACACGAAAGCTAAAAATAGAGCAAACAAGCTATTTCGGGGAATCCTAAAAGACACAGCCTAAATATTTTCTGATGTTGACAGTATGAACACCCTTCCCCTCTTCACCCATGCTGTGGGACGCTGTGCCTGCAATGCCATGATGATTTTTTTCCTTTTCTTTTATACTCCTTTTATATACCCTTTTATACAGTTTTTATGTATCCTTAATGCTTTTAGCCCACATACTTGTAATTCCTTAAGTCTGACACCTTAGCTGAGACCCAGTATCCTGTTAGGCCAGGAGACCGAACACCTTGCAAGCCTTGCAGTCAGGAGTCAGCCCCAGACACCAAGGTCCTCTCCAGAAGACATTCTGCAAACTAAGATGCATTTTCAGGCCCATCCAGGGGGAAGGTTCCTCGGGGTGGGGGTTTCGCTTGAGCCTCTCACTGGGGAATCTTTGATAGATATGCTAATTTGCAAGGCCTATAAATCGTAAGTGCGACTTATCGGGGGTGTGCATTTCAGGGTGCATTTTGGTGCATTCCACCCAGACGATGTGGTGCACCTAAGGATCACTAAATAAATACTAAGATAAAAACCCCTTTTCCCCTTAACCGTGTTTGGCTCTTAATTTTAAGACCAGGGAAAGGCAACACCTGTAGTGCAGCTTCACAGCAAACGCAGAACAGGGCAACTACTGTTATTTTACATTTTCCTCCTTCTGTGGGAGGAAGACAGTGGGGTATAATTCGTGGTTACAGCTCTTACCAGCTATAGGATCCATGGCTTCTCTATTGCTTGGAGAATACGAACTCTGAGAAGACGAAAGCCCACCAGGGGAACTGGTAGTAAAGTGCATGTTTGATCTACGAGCACGGGGGCCTCCCAAACCCCGGCCTGGGTGGAACATCCTACGCACATGCCGAACACCACTGGATTCATCGTAGCCAAGAAGTTAAGAAAACAGAACTGTTTGGCAGTGAGTGTTAAATGACCATTAAAGGCCATTTGATGGGTGAAATACTCAGGTGTATTGTTCTTGATTCATAAAGTAATGTTTCAAGTTCTGAAGCAAAGCTAAGGTACACTGTGGCTATGCTGCAGGTCACACTTACTGATCTGGTGACTTTTTTTTTTAATCAAACTTTTCTATGAAAACCCACACAAATGCATTTTCAGCCAAGCTTACTACTGAGACAGGGATTTCAATTCTCCCTTCCCAATTCTTATATTAAGTAACAAAAATAATAAAAAAAGTTAACTGCAATTCTTATCAGAATAATTACCAAATTCCTTTTGACTCCTGTAACTCATGCTTTTATCCAAGAAATTTTATCATTTCAGTCCTCAGGAAACTGTACGTTTCTGGAGTATTCAGCACATCCATCACACCCCTTGGTTTCACTTTTCTTCTTACAGCCAAAGAAATATCACTAATTCAAGTAAGGACAATGATGCTTTTCATTTTCCTCTTTTCCCCCATTTTCCCCTATCAGATGCTTGTATTTTGTGTCATACTTTTTATAGGTTCTCATAAAAATTTCAAAGTAACCAACAAATTATTTAAAGATTACATCTGTCAAAGTTGTTAACATTTATTCCTCCAAGTCAGTTTAGATAAGGCTTCTTCTTAAAAATCACTAGTATGACTCACTGGTGAAAAATGAAACAGCAGAGGATTTACTATTTTATTTTAGTATTACTAGAATTTAGCTCAGATCTCCATCTCCCATTTTTAAAATTGTTATAATAGTATGGTTACCACTCATATGGCACCAATTTCTGTGTCAGGGTAGTATCCAATGTGCTTTTCATAAACCACAGTTATGAGGCAGAACCTCATGTTGTCATGGAGGTCAAGAACTTAAAGCTGAAAGGGATGACTTGAGTTCTCATGGAAAGAGAGAGCTTCTGGCCAGTACACGATGACTTTACAAAACGTTCGCTTCTTTCAAAACTGTTAAGTTGTGCTACAGAGTAAAACTTAACATCTAGGGTGCAAGAGGAAAACCTCCCCAGCACAGAACACACTTTCCTTAGTACAGAGTGTCTTGCACCTCAGGGTGTGCCAATTTTGGACGCAGTTGGAGATCGAGCTGCTAAATTAGATAGACTATAGACCCTATGTAGTTTGGCAAGCTTTTAATAACTAAACATATTAGAACGGGATACTTTATGGGGATTTTTCAAACACAGGGCTCTAGGGTAACTCTCCCAACTGCAGCTTTTAAAGTGTTTTGAGATAAAAGTCCTTCAAATACCAGCTAAGCCTGCACTTGAGTCCAGCTATGCCAGAGTAAAAAACACTTTGCAAACCTTACCTTCTGACAAACATTTAAACTGAATAGTCATGTGAGAACTACTTGTATGATTAATGCTGAAAAGATGTATTTAATGAATTTTCAGGTATTTTCCTGCTAACAAAAGAAACTGGGTTTTAAAGAGCTGTCCCCAGACTCTAGGAATAAATGACACACCTTGCAACAGCTGCACAAGGTTTGTAGTAAGAAACACATGCAGTGTTTTAGGACAACTTTACGAAAGAAAACCAAAACCCAAAATTAACCAAATATGTCTAATTAATAGTTGGTGGATAAGGCCACCCCTCAGAACTGTAGCAGATCCAACAGTAAATGCTCACCTCAAACTTCAAAATAAATTTTCACTCTAGAGAAAGTGCAAGCCAAGAGCCTTCTCTATCTCTTTTTTGTACATGTGAAGGCAATTGCAGAGCATGGAGAGTTGTTCTGTACAGCTTCAACTTCATATTCAGCAATATAATGGTGTATCAGAGAGTAGCTTCCTAACAGTTTCTTGTTAGAGTCTGATGGTTCTTACTTCCTACACTGCCAGCCCCTGAGGGCATCTTCTCTTCATTTTTTCCTGCTTTAGAACTGCCTGTTGCTTGATATGATTTAACGCTCCACGTCAAACAGACACTTCAAGATATTTCTTATATTATTTAGGTTTTGGAAATTTGACAACACTGGATACCAACACAACAGAGTACAAGTAAAAAATAAAGTAAAAAAAAAGTAAAAAAATTCTACATGTGTTATCTTTAATCATGGGCATTGTATTCCCAAAATATATCCATTTTGGGATGACTGATACTGAAACCTTACTCTGTATTTGAAAAAAGATTGTCTTTCCTAGCTCAAACATTCCCTAATTAAAAGTCATCTGGTGGCATCTCTGGTACTGGGTGGGTGGGGCGGGGGGAGAGAAAATGCAGCAATAGCCTGAATTCTAATCAAGTATCTTGTGTATTTCAGCAGGAAATTAATTTCACTCTGTAGCTGGGAAAATTTAAACTTCCTGCCTTACAGAGCAGTTAAGCCAATGTTGTAAGCCCACAGTTTGAATTCTGGTACACTGCTATGTAGTTATGCAATTCTTGTTAGAAAAAGCCTAATTAGGCAGGTGCTATGAAAGTCTCACAGTTGGTACAATGAGCAGAACTAAAATGATACAAGAGAAACTGCTCAAATTACATCAGCCATCAAGCAACATTTCAGAAGGCCAGGAAAGATTTGGTGGTCTGGAAGATATTCTCCCCTCATCAATCTTATCCCACCTCCTCCATGAAGAGAGGATGGCATGACTCCTGGCCACGGAGGACCACAGGGATGCCTGTGATCAAGCTCTCATGGCCAGAGCCACAGTATTCAGCACCCCAGTCCTCCTGGGTGCTGAGAGCTCTACTCCTGTCTATGAAAAAGGTAAGTACAGGCAACTGCTTTCATCTGACTGCACCGGTTTTTGCATCACTTTTTCATCATTCACTTTCACAGCACAAATCTACATCCAAACTCCTTTACACTGATCCAATAATTGCATAGTAATTAACCTGTGCATTTAGTCTGTCCTGACCCTAAACCATGTTAATACCGACAAACTTAAATGGAATCAAACACAATCATAACTGAAGTGGAGCCATCACCTCAAATGCTGTTTCCCTTCTATTAGTGCAATCAGCGGTTTGATAGGGCTTGGATTTTTTTTTTTTCTAATCCAACTGCTTGAGCTTACATTATTCCTTTTTAAAAATCCCTGAACAAAAAAGCCACTATCAAAGTTATAACGCAGTCCTTTTTTTTGCTTGTTAAATGAGACACATTTAATTATTAAAGAATCATTTAGAGATTACTTACTGTAGGGATGCTACATAGCTTGAATGTCATTAAATAAAAGCCTAACCCAAAAGATATTTTATCAGTTAATCCTAGGGACGAAAAAATTTTTTAAAAAGGAGACTAATACTCCTATAACAAGGGTGAAAAAACCCCAACAGTTCCAGCTCTTCAACCATCAAGGACAGACAAATGTCCATAACTGGCTGCTAAGATAACTGAAGGACAACATCCTATTTCCCAGAAAATCTGAAGGTTTCCTGAGATGTATACAAAATGTCAGTAACACTACAAAATTACACTATTAAAAGATTGTGTTGAAAGTAGTTAAGCAAGTTTACAACCTTTTGTTACAAGCTGCTATGCTTGAATCATCTAAGTCATAAATATATACAGCACTGAATCTTGATACATAAACCAGCACCAAGAGTAAAGATGAGGCAGGATAAAACACAATGCAAGTAAAAAAACCTTTGTGTGTCAAAATCCTTTAAATGTTTCTGCTGTTACAGCAAAAAACACTCTCAAGTATACCTACAAGTCTGTGCACAGTTTGACAACCACACCTTTTTAAACTAGCAGATGAACCTTTTCATTTTTGACATACGTATCTTTAGCAACCTAAGTTCCAGAAAATCCAGAATATGACCCTTTGACTGTAAAAATCAAACCAAGTCACCATGACTACTAGGTGAAACAGTCTAGCCTCTTTGCCTCAAACTGTAAAGGATATTAAATCTCTAGGAGCTCTGTGTTCCAGTGTAAGATGAGCTGCAAAGTCATCTGTTACGTGATTCGGATCCCCTCCAGGTAATGCTGCACATATTGGACAAATCTGAAATGACAAAGCAAGGAAAACCCCAACTTTATAAATATTACAGGAAATAGAATTTGTATTGAGTCAATCATTAGACATTGGCTCGCATGCTTTAAAATCACATATTCACAAACACCTGAATATCAACATACTTGAAAAACTCAGAAAAATTACTGAAGTGAAGACATTAATTTTGCCATCTTTTACTTTATTAATTTCAGAACACTATGGAAACCCGAGCTAGGATTCTCAAATTCAATTTGCAATGTCTTGAAAATTAGTATTTGCATGCCAGTTCTGTCACAGACAGTCAAGTCTAATCATAGAGGAATGCTATTTGCCTGCTTGACACTCATTCCAGCAGAGGAATCAGAATGAAACTGCTCGTATTTGCTAAGTATCAAGCTGAGACCATCCCACCCAGGCAGTGAAGGTTTGGCAGAGAAGGGCTAATCTCCATACCCTTCCACGACAGTATTTTGAGAGAAGGTACTGAGGTGTCTCTTTGGTTTTGGGTTTTTCTTTTTTCCCCACTTTGCGATTTTCCATCGGTTGGTTTTGTTTGTTTTCTTTTTTAAACCAAAGTACCGTTAACTAAGCAGGCAAACATTACCACTACTATTGCCATAATTATGATTTGTTCTTTGAATGACTCCACAAACAGCATCCTCCAGTTTTATTCCATTTTTCATGAGTATACTTAAGCTGATGAACGTCGATCTCAAAAGACCACAAACATTAAGAACACCTGTATAAAAGAGCACAAATCTGTTGGGCTCTCATAGAGGTGAGAACAAGGTCTCGAAATAAGTTTACTGTAAAATCTCAGCTGCTTTTGACAGGAACTCCTGCATCTGATTCCACTTTAATTTTAGAGGCCAGTTCTGAAAAGAAAACTAGGCATTTTAAAAGCTTTTTGCTACAACTCCTTTCCTCCTATTTTTAATGTTCGGCATTTCTCTCCACAGATTTTTCACCACTACAGAAGCCAAACAAGTGCACTACACGGTACATCATATCACAGCATAATATAATAAATACTCATCTATGCCAACATATCATATATATATATATATACATATACCCTGTAGGAACATAGGAATGGATGTGTATTGGACAGATAGTTCTAATTTCCCTGAACTTCTTTATAGGTGTTTAATCTTCTCATACCAAGAGAATGCAACACTTTCAAGGCAATCTTCTTTTATTTAAGCTACTCTGAGGAAGTAGAAGCCCGACATAAGAAGAACAACTGACTCCTGAAAGCAGGAAAGCACCAGAAAGTTCTTTGTTAACATGACAAAGGTGTAATGAACTGCACATATTTGTGAATATACTCAGTCCTCAGAAAAACATCAGCTAAGAAAAGATTAGAACGAATATTGAGAAAGAAGAAACCGAAGTATACCAACCCTAATTCAAAGTATCAACTAAACTTTCAAGAACTATTGCCTAGGCAAAGCTACTCTAGTACGGTTACATACAAACAACAACTTAGTTAAGCATAAGCTCTGACAGAACCACAACAAAGACTGCTGGATCACTGATTAAGCGTGACACAGCTAAAAATCATTGTTAATCATAACATGCATGAACAAATGGCTCAGATGAAAGGCAAATGCTGTCAGAAGTTTCTCTTGAATTTAAGAACATCTGTATTAAGAAACTGCCATGCAACCCTGAATGATGACTCTAAAGGCCTAAGTCAATCCCACTCACAGAACACCTGCGAGTTTCCAGAACCGAGCTTGTATTACCACTACCTCCCTATTTACATACAAAGTAACCACTTTAAGTGACAACACTGCTGTAACCTCAACAAGAGTCACTGGAATCTTCAAGGATGAACAGGGACATCAAGACTGTTTCAGACTGCCCATTTCATTACTGCAGAAAAAGCTGTGCCCAGTTTTATCAAAGTATCAACAACCTAGTGCTTACAATTCATACCAAGGAGCCTAGTTACTGCCTTCCCAAAGGTGAGAAAGCTGCTGCAGTGCAATGTAATAGAAAATTTGCATCTTCGTTCTGAAATGAGACTGAAGAGATGATATTTGAGGAAGTCTCCTAAATCTCTTTTTATTTACAATGCTAGCAAGGCTTCTAATTGAACACTGCATTTTATCTGGACCAGTCCAACTAACCTGAACCCACAACACCAACAAAAACAATCATCACACTGATTCTCAGATTCCTCTGCCTTACAACTCTAACCATTGTTCCTGGACATTATATGGGTGAAGAAATACTCGATCTTTAGAAGAAGAAGAGGGCTGTTTGAACAGGAAGGGGGGCTTGCTCTTTAAATGAGAGAGCAGCTGGGGTGCATTAAAAGCACAGTCTGGATGGAAGATGACCTGATGGAGATCTCACAGGTTGGAATTAAAAAGAGAACAGGCAAAGGCGATGTTATAGGAGCTGTCTATTATAGGCCACCTGACCAGGAGGAACAAACAGATCAGGCTCTCTAGAGACATAGAGTAGCTGCCTCACACTTGCAGGACCTGACCCTCATGGAGGTCTTCAACCACCCCAAAATCTGTTGGAAGTCACACAGCGTGACTGCAATCCAGGATGCTCCTGGAGTGCACCCAAGGTAACTTCCTCCTCCAGGTGACAAAGAAGCACTCAAGAAGGGCTGCTATATGGGACTTCGTAATTACCAACAAGGAGGGGATCAGTCAGGATGTGAAGGTCAAAGAAAGCCTTGGCTGCAGTGACCTTGACATGATGCAGTTCGAGATCCTGAGGGCAGGGACAAGATGCACAACAAGCTCATGATCCTGGACCTCAGCAAAGCATACTCTGGCCTCAAAGTATCTGCTTGGAGGAGTCCCATGGTGTAAGAATCTGGAGAGTAAAGGGGCCCCAAGAAAGCCTGTTAATATTGAAAGATCACTCTCCTCCAAACTCAAGAGTTCTCCATCCCAATGAACACAAAGTCAGGAAAAAATGTCAGGAGGCCTACATGGATGATCAAGGCACTCCTGGACAAACTCAAACACGAAACAAACCCATACAGAGGTTACCCTCCTAGGGTAACCCTGGAGTGATACATAAGCATTATCTGAGCATCACAGGGCAACGTAAGCAAAGCTAAAGCCCAAACGGAACTGTGTCACGCAAGTAATGTCCAAGGTAACAAGAAGGGCTTCTAAAAGTGCATAGGAAATAAAAAGATAACTAGGGAAAATGTGGGCCCATTGCTCAAAAGATGTGAGGCCTAGTTACACAGGACACAGAAAAGGCTGAAATATCGAATGCCTCCTTTGCTATGGTCTTTACTGGCAAGACAGGTCTTTCACCACTCCAGGCCCCAGAGAGCGTGGGAAAGTCTGGATCAGTGAAGACATTCCCCTGCTGGAAGAGGATTATTCTGGTGAACTGGAGTACTTAAACCCACAGGCTGTGATGGTGTGATGCACCAAAAGGTGCTGAGGGAGCTGGCAGATGCCATTGTGAGGCTCCTCTCAATCTCTGAACAATCATGGTGACCAGGTAAGGTGCCTGAGGACTGGAGAAAAGCAAATTTCACTCCTATCTTAAAGACAGGAAAGTAAGAGGACAACCTAGGGAACTACAGGCCAGTCATCTAGCTTTGATCCCTGGGAAACTAAGGAAGCTATTGTTAATCATTTTTAGGCACATTAAAGACAAGAAAATCATCAAGAGTAGTCAGCATGGCTTCACAAAGCGGAAGGCATGCTTGACCAACTTCATAAACTTCCATGCTGAAGTGTCTGGCTGGTACATGACTGAAGAGTAGGGGAAATTGCCTACCTGGACTTCAAGTAAAACCACCGACATTGCCTCTCACAGAACGCTCAAAGAGAAGTTATTGATGCTCAGGCTGGACAAGCAGAGAGTGAGGAAGAGTGAAAACTGTCTCAACAGCTGGGCTCAGAGGGTGGTGATCAGTGGGAATTCTGCTGATTGCACAAAACTAGGAGGAGTGGCTGATATGCCAGGGAGATGTGAGGCCATTTAAGCGTGACCTTAAAAAACTGAAGAAATGGGACAACAGGAACTTCATGAAGGGAAGTACAAAGCCCTGCACCTGGGCAGGCACAGCCCCCGGAATAAGCACACACACTTGGGGCCAGTCATATGGAACACAGCTTTGCAGCAAAGGACCTGGGGTCCTGGCGGACGACGGGCCAGCAGTGTGCTCTTGTGGCAAAGAAGGCCAGTGTTGTTGATTGTGTGAACAGAGAGCAGCTGCCAGCAGGTCAAGGGTTGTGATCCTTCACCTTCATCCAGCACCAGCGCCCAGTTCCCAGCTCCACATGTACGAGAGACATGCACACACTGAAAAGAGCTCAGTAAAAGGTTACAAAGGTGATTTCAGGAACGGAGGAAAGGCTGAGAAAGATGGAACTGCTCAGCCTGAAGAAGGGCAGGCGAATGGGGGATGGGATCTTACAAATGTCCACGAATACCTGAAGGGAACCTGAAAGGATGATGGAGCCGTGCAGTGACAGGATGAGAGACAGTGGGCACAAATTCAAACACAGGAGCTTCCTCATAAACATCAGGAAACACTGAAACATTTTTCACTCTGAGATCACTGAGCACTGGGGCACAAGTTAACCAGAGAATTAATTGTGGAGCCACGATTAAAGAACTGCCTGGACATAGTCCTGAGCAACCAGCTGTATGTGGCCCTGCTCAAGATGACCTCCACAGGTCCCTTTCAACCTCATTCAATCTGTGATTCTTGCCTGCAGATACCTAACACTGTTGTACTTACCAATGCCTGTATGTGAGAAAAATCAGCAGAAAGTAGATTTCTTATCTGCATCACTCAGAAAATAACAACCACAACATTTAACAGACCAAAAATTCTTTGGCTCATTCTTTGAAAAACTGGGCAAAAAGCATTTAAAATATAAATGATTCTGTCCCTGTAAAGTTCCCTTACACCCCTAAAAATACATGACTAAAATAAAACACATCTTTGGAAAGAGATACTCCAACAACTACAAGCTCAGTATAGCTTAATAGTTTGAAAGCCTATAACCACGAATATTTAGAATCTGTAACATCTTCCTCTTTACTAGTCTTGTAGCCCTTGACTATCTCAGTAAGGGTACAGTACCCAAACAATTTTATGTGCATGAACACTAAACATCTACTACAAAAGCCAGATTCAAAACGTAGCACAAACAGCAACAATTGTACTCAAGGATTAAGATATTGCCCTTTATTATTGTTTGCAACAACGATACAGCAGTGCTGCAGACTAAATGCATAAAAAGAAAATTTTTGTGGGATATTTTTTACACATGTAACTCTTTCAGGACTCACCAGAATCACAAATTTAGGCTTTATATGTGGGGTTCTAGAAGTCACAACTGCAAACAAGGGCATCTCAAGTTTAAAAACCCAGGATCCATGGACACTCTGTGTCAGGAACATATCACTGACATCAAGTGGTGCAAATCAGAATTGCAATACCAAGCCACCAAACAAAATAAAGTCATCCAAATGCAGACCTTTCAACGGTTGATGGTATGTGTCAATGTTGCAAAGTTCAAGAAAAATTCAGAGAGACTGTAAAAATCGCAGTGTGTCACCAAGTTAAATAATTATACCACAGTGCAACTGATAGTGAAGTAAACCTTTTCACTTCCTGTGTCTCTAAGAAAGATCTTAACACCTTCCCATATCACCCCTTCACCCAAGCTCCTTATTAGGTTTGAAGAGTCATTCACTAACTTTCAAAGAATTCTGTGGAAGAAAAGAGAACTAAAAGATTAGAATAGAGAACCTATTTGTAACTAATTTCTTCACAATATATTAGTGACAAGTAATTCACTCCAAGCATCACTTTCTTCCTAGGGGTCTATGGTAAAACAGTTAACCAGAGAACAGCACCCTCCATGTCATTCTACTAACCCAGCTTCTCCTTCTGCCCGGCTCAATCAGAATAGCAGGAGTTAACATCTCCAATTAAACTATTTATGTTGAAACTTGTTTAAGAAATGCATTTTAAACCACATTGAATATCCTACTGGTTATGGATGGGGGAAACCTCCTGTTCTGACAGGAACAGTTTTAAAACAATTATAAAATCCCACTGCATAAAAGCAAGAGGTCCATTTAAAAAGCTATTAGAAAACACAAAAACCAATCTGCATGTCCTCCTCTGTCTTACAGTTAGAGAGGACCAGCATAGCTGAAAGCCTGTAGAACAATTACGTACTAATTGTGAAAAGGAAGACACAGTTAGAATAACTGTGAGAACTTTCTAAATTTCGTCTTACAGTGTAACAATCTCCTATGTTTAGGTGGCCTTTATATCAGGACAACAAGAAAAAACTCTAAAAGGAGGAAGCAAGCTCATTATATTATGATACCAATAAATCATAGAAGAATTTTGATGTCATTCTCAAATGTAGGTACTTCGTCTTCTGACAAAGCATTTAAATGAATACATGCTTCAAGAAACAACAGAAAGAAAATTCTTCAGAAATGAGATTATTTAAAATACATTTCCACCATGAAATCAAGTTCTGAGGCTTCTTACCACTTCTGTTGATGTTTCTGCATGCTCAGAAGTAACATGTTCTTGAAGAGATGTTTCCGTATAACCCATTTTCCCACAATAAGGACAAGTGAAAGACTGTGGCTGCTCTACAGAGAAAGCTTCTCCACCATAGTACAAGTCTGAAACAGAAAGAGATTAAATAGAGGTTACTTCAAAGTAGTATCATCATTAATTTTGTTCACGTCAACATCTGTTTATAAACGTACTTCATTGTAATCCCTGCTAAATTAATGTTTTTTCATTGAAATGCCTGTATGTTTTTTCTGAAAAAAAACCAGAGACTACATTTCATTTTCATTAGCACACATAACTCAGTTTTTTAATATTTACTAGGAAAAAGGACTTCCATCATGATGCGGCTGATACTGCCAAACTTTCATTTTTCCACCACTGTTCTTATCCCACATACAGGGTCAACTATGGTATTTTTCAACCATAAGATGTAATTTCAGAAGCTGAACTCTCAGCAACACCTCAAATTTAGATCAAAATTTAGAAGTCCTCGGTGACACCAAATGTCAGCATTCATGCCATAGCTGAACCACTGCTTTGCAGTAAATAGTTTTGGAAATGTCTCAAATACGTAACATAAAAGTCGGATAGTGCAAAAGGAACCTGGGTATCTGTCACACACTGGCTGCAACTTTTAGGTGTGTTGAATGCGAGCATTTCTGCACCACTGAAGAAAAGTAGGCACTTTTAAGGTGCTAGCATAGAAGTTCCCCAAACTTAAGATGAAAATTTGTCAAACCACTCAAGAAGAGAACATTATTCTCTCTCATCTTCTGCAGGTACTTTGTATTTTACAGGAAACATGAATAACCTTACCATTCACATCAATATAAACAAACAAACAAACCAACCCCCTCTTAAATACCAGATTGCCTGAAAATCTCTGCCTATAAGACTCACTGAGAATGAATGAATGAATGTATTTTCAAGTAAGACAACAGTACCAACTCCAACCTCACAGCTGGGCAAAGGGCACAGGGCCGAAACTCATCTGAAGAGAGCTGTAAATAGATAAGCATGCACATAGAAGTATCTTTTCCTTAGATACATGGTTAGCTCAATCCAGATGTCAAGAATTTTAGCAGCACACACAGTTCTATCACAGAGGGGGGAGGTTTGACGAGACTGTCAAATCCTGTGCTGTTCCTTGTTTTCAAAGAATCCAAAACAAAACATTTATTCACTAATATAATGAAAAAACGAGTTCTTTGCAGTCTCTCTTGATTATACCTCTGGCATGTTCTCCCATTCACACCTCCTTCCACATCTTTTTTGTAATACCCATCAAACATACATGAGAATGCCAAACAAACATGCCTTCTTCTGGGAAAAGAAATATTAAAAAATGTGTAAAAGTTATACATATCTGGCAAATCCAGATATTTTTCCTTTGTAAGTTTATGCCTCCCTTCTTTTTTCCTCTTCAACTTTAATCTCTCTGCACCTACTACAAATAGCTCTTTTCTAATGTGAAATACAGATCACCAGATTAATTTTCCTTCAAATTAAAACCTAAGTTTTAAAAAAAAAAAGGTTGGTAATCAAGCGATCTTATGAATCTTTGTGTCTCTTTTTAGCACTGAAGATACTGAATGGGTACTTCTCTATCTGTTTTGTTTTTACAAGGACACAAAAAATCCTAGAATTTATGAACAGTCATGTTCTTGACTACCAAGGGGTCTTTTGTTAATGAAGTTAATTAAGAACCAGAGGTAATACAGGAAGAAATGAAAACACCATGCCTCCATGGCTGCAGAAGTGAAGGAACCTACAATTGTGCTACTGTTTTCATTTACGAATCTATCAGTTTAGAATGCAATGTGCCCACGACCGAAAAATTATCTCTTCTGACCACAAAGAAATCCCTCAGATATTAAAATTTTGGTTCATTTCAAAGACAAAAGCAGGAGTCCATAATTCTTCAAACTCCTCTGGACCTCTAAAGCCCTCTGTTCAAGATGTCTAGGAAGACAAGGTTATTGAGTAAAAAAGTAAAACCAGATTCAATCACATCACTCTAGGATAAGATTCGTGACCCACATTCCTTAGCAATTATGGGAAGAATACAAAGGAGCAGAAGGATCAGAACACTCTCTGATGGGGACCCAACAGTAGCTTATGAAGTCAATTTTCAAGCACAACAGTGTTTAGACATCATAGCTTTTCCTTGGTGGGAAAAAACTCCAAGAAACAACCTGAATTAAATGTGAAAATGCAACCAAAAGTATCAGCAGTTTTGCTTTCTTATCCATCTATAGTTACAAAAGTTAAATGTATACTTAATATTTAACTCTAGCACATTCTTAAAATTAGTAGGAGGTTAGTGACAAAACAGAAGTATCACAGAATTCCTTAGATAAAAATCAATCTTTCAAAGAGACATCTGATTCAGGTCTACATTTTCTAACATTTTGTACTTTTTGTTAAGATGTAATTCTTTACAAGGGTACAGAGCAGTAAGGAATTTTAGTTTCACTGTTCTTTATATAAGTAATATAATTTCAATGTGATATATACATACAGACAAAACCGTTGGTATGACAAGTTGTAGTCTATTTATTTAATTTTTTTCAATGTTTGAAGAAACCAAATGGTGGCAATGCACCACTTAACGAAACAAAGTATATATGTTTTTGTATCACTTGTCAAGCAGCCATAAATATTACCCTCAAAGCTGCTCCAGAGCCCTGTTCCAAACAAACTGTGATGCTCAGACACAGCAGGATACAGATTTAGCAAACACATCTTGTTCTAGAGGAAAAAAACCCAAACAAACCAAAAACCCCACAAAAGTCTCAAGCTGAATTCTGGTGAATCCAGACAATTCCACACTACACATTATTAAGGTACCCATTACTTTATCAGCTCCCTCTGCTTAGGAATTGGGCACAAAAAGTGGCAGGATCTTCTGTCACACAAGCACCTTAGCTGACAAGTGAAGGCACTTCTGAACCAAGGTAGGTTCTGTACTTCAATGAAAGTAACACAACATGATTTTGACAGAGAATTCTACCAACAATTCGTATTACCTTGTCAGTATAGCCATTTAAAATGATGTGGTAATGGGCAAGCCAGACGCTTACACCCTAAAGCATCCTAACAGTTTTAAATGCTTTTTTAGGAAAAAGAAAACTAGGAAATTTGCTGTGAACTCCTCCATTGTCCTGACAAATTGATCTACAAAGAGCACAACAGTACAGTGGCTGCCTGGTAAGCACATTCCTGCTTTTTACAGGCCTATTACAACTCTACTCTTTGACCCCTCTGAAATAAACTCGTTGGATTTGTGCATTAAAGGCCACTTCTCATTACATGAGAGACTTCAAACTTTTTATTAAGCTCTGTCCCTCTTACAAGAAGCGTATCACTCTTGGTGTGTGTTGAAGCATTTTTTTCCAGTATCTATTGTGGAGGATGAGGAACAACAGCACTGCCATTGTTCTGGATCTCATCCTGCTTCAAAATTAATACTAGGTCATACGCTGACTCCTGAAAGGTAAATATGGCAACTAGATGGTGCAAGAGTGAACATGCACAGCCAGAAAACAATGCAGCTTTTCACTTATTTTCAGTGTTCTCATACTGGCTCCCATACTACTCTGAATCTCAAGGAAAAAAAATTAAAATGTGTCAAGTTGACAACAAAAGCTCTTTAGGAGTACCTGAAAAAGTCCCATCTTCTTGCAGTATATTCTGCAACATTATTACAGTACCTAGAAACTCTAAAAACTGATCATAACTTTCACAGAAGTAAACAATATGTGACTTTTTCTATGCTGAAAGGACCATCCATGTGGTCAGCTGTCCACCACAAACAACTCAGTCACAGCTTCAGGCAGAGTACTTAAGTGAACTCCACAGATACCACCATCTAGACAGTGCTGGCCAAAGTGGTGGTGGGATTTAGTAGTACAGGCTCCTTTTCATCAGTAGCAGATAGATTTTGGGCAAATGACTTGTTCATCCCCATGACACTTCTGAAAAATCAGAAGAATGACAGTGACTTCCTCTGAAGTGCTTGCATCAGTTTTGTAACAGAATGATTCCCCACTCTGCTTACTTTTCCTTGACAAAATACTAATTTTTCACTAGCTGTCTACTTTCCTCCGTATCATAAGCAAAAACTGTAAGTTTACTGCTATTAAAGTATTTTCATACCTTTCAACAAACCTGTCGACAGATAACAGTACTGAAGTTTGTCAATAGCCAAGTAAACTACAATTCACACACCTAGCTGCACTAACAGCCTTCCAGTTTGTGTATCTACTGACATCTTCCTTACTTAAGAAAATTCCACACTCATACTGTCACGCATTACAAACACTCTCATTTGACTTCCCACACCATCAGGAAACAACTGAAGACTTCGTTAGTTCTGTGCTTGTGCTGGCTTCAGCTGGGATAGAGTTAACTTTCTTCACAGTGTGAAATATAGGGCTATCTCCTCGATTTGTGTTGAACACAGGGCTGACAATATCAAGATGTTTTTGTTATTGCTGAGCAGGGCTTACACAGAGCCAAGGCCTTTTCTGTTTTTCGCACTGTTACTGCTACAATGGTGAGGAAGTCGGGGTACATGGGAGACTGGGAGGAGACACAGGACAGATCACCCCAACTGACCAAAGGGACATTCTGGACCATATGACACCACACTCATATAAAATATATGAAGGGGGGAAGAAGGAGGAAGGCGGGACATCTGGAATGCTGTTGTTTGTCTTCCCAAGTCACCATTAGGCACGATGAGGCCCTGCTCTCCAGAGATGTCTGACCACCTGCCTGTCTGTAGGAAGCACTGAATGAATTCCTTGTTTCGCTTTGCTTGTGTGTATGGCTTTTGCTTTCCTTATTAAACTGTCTTTGTCTCAAGCCAGGAATTTTCAGCTTTTACCCTTTCAATTCTCTCCCTGATTCCGCTGGTGGGGAGTGAGCAAGCAGCTGCTGGCTGGGGATAAACCACAACAATACCACTTAGTTGCCTTGGGATTATTTTCTTCTCAGCCATTAATATCTAACTGTGGTCATTTTTAATATCCACTAATACAACTATCCTAAAAACCCTGAATCAAGTAATTTTAGACTACTTCTACCATTTATTACTGATTTTCAAATTAAATTTAACATTTCTTAGCTCCTAACTTTTCCATGTTCCTCAAAGTCACACGATCTTCTCGGCCACACAAGGCCCTTTGAAAAGTGACCAATTTCACCAAGCATCTGCACAACACTGTAAGGTACATGCCTTTATGTGCATTCTACAGGGAACTCTAAAATCAAAACATTCTAGGAATGATGCCACAGATCTTCCTGAACTCTAGGAATATGTTATTCATCAATTCCCCAATTCATTCTCCACTCTATATGCTTACAAGGTCAGCAGTAATTAGGTGCCATCAGACTTTGCTGTGGCTTGCAATTTGGTGATATTCTTGTTCTGCACAGTTAATCAAACCAGGAGTCTTACTGTAGAGTTGAGCTGCAGTATTTTCTTTCCTGATACTAGTTCTGTGGGAGCAATGCCTGGATATCAAGCCACATGAAATTTATAGACCTTGTTTTTTTATTCACATTTAGAGAATAAACAGCATAAACACCAACCAATATAGAATTTGCCCTTCAAATCCTATTACCCATCTCAACACTTCACTGTGAACCTTCTTCCACCTATCTGTATTCTTCAGGCATTCTTAAATAGCAGAAAATACTCTCTGTCTCTACAACATACACACATAAAAGCCATTAAGCCAAAGGTACATTTATCAAAGACTTCCAAAAGAGAAGTACCCAAGCTGCAAGAAACAAAACAGAAGTCGTAGTCATTCTTAGTTTCTGATTAGAGGCATTTAAAAAAAAAGTATAGTTTAGAACAAGTTCTCATTGCAGTACACGGAAATCTTTGACATTTAATACTACTATGTTCCAGTTTTCTTACCCCTGTGATTAGTATTTAGTACTTGCAGCAATGCTGTCCTTTTAGCCCATGTTTAATATCAAAAAATAACTGTTGCTAACAGGTTAAGAAGTTTCAACTGTGTGTTTTAAACAGTGACCTCAATTCCCAATACTGTATAGAGGAAAAAAGAAAAGCCTAACAAGCAACATATAAGTTAAAATAGGATCATGTATTTTTGATAATGCATTAATTATTTCCTTTCAAACCACGGACTCCCATGGTTTGGATTTCTGAAGTCATGACCAGGCGGTCTCAGGGCAAGAGGAGCCCTGAGAATTGAAAGAAATTTGAAGACGACCTCATATAAAGGTTGTTTTAAGAAACTTCATGTTTCTATATGTAGCTATTCTCTAAACTTTAAACAAATAAAGTATAAATTTTACTTCTGTTCTAATCAAAAAGGTAAAAAAGTTAAGACTTCAGCTTTTGAGAAATCATCATATTGAAAGGATTCAAAAAATGAAGATTACAGCTGCAATCACTAGGAAAAAATACTGAAATGCTAGTCCCATGTGTTTGACATCAAAAGAAAATACATGTCCATGATCAGCAACATCGTAGGGCAGTGGATTGTCACAAAATAATTTCGCACAAGTTACAACCTGTTTCAAGTATGATGTAACAGAAACACCAAACTCTAAAGGACACAAGAACAATTATTATTTATTCTAAATATTGACAAGGCTTTACAGTTAGAAATAATTCTTAGATTAGTAGACCTAGAAAGGAATTCTAAAAAGATTACATGCCAGTCGCTACCACTAATCTCTCATACTCAATGCAGCCCATCACCACCTTTCCTGGACCTGCGGTTTCATAGAAGGCACCAATGAACAACCTTCCTACAAAATCCCACCAGGGTTTTTTTCCTGCCTGTAGACTGTGGCACTTTTAACAACAGTCACTTTTATCAAGAATATTTATTAGTCTGATAATCTGCTGTTATCAGACCAAATTAACAGAAATACATATGCAGCAGTTAAAAAAAAAATATAAATCAGTTCTTCTATCGAAGAAAACAAGCCTGCTTATTAGAACACAAGAACTTGGCCCTTACCTTTAGTGCACTAAATCAGTATTATGTTTGTAGACACAATATAGCAACAAATTACTGGAGTATGAAATTTTCACTTACCAAAATCTACTCTTGTTAGTATGCACTGCATTGGATGGTCAGTTGTATGCCTTGTTGTCGTTGCACCACTTTCATAACAAGTTGCACACAGATCGTAATCGTAGCAAATTAAACACTTGTATCGGCGACCTCGAAAATTTCCTTTTAAACATGCATCACAGCTGACACCTGTAAACAAATAAAATTGCTTTAAGACAGCAACAAACGCACTTATTTTTTATGAGGAAGATTTGTAGCTATTGCCTCTCAATAACTAAAAAGAGCCAACCATGTCTGACGTGCAGCTGACACGAAACTCGATTTTTAAATGCATTTGTGTCTTTAAAAAACACCGCTGTCCCAAAATTAGAATCTTGAATTCTCGAAATAAAGCACACTCAAGCATCTGAAATAATAACAGGTTATGTTATAAAAGCTCTTTGGCTGCACCTTCCTACAGACACCTTTACCCCTCAGTATTGACTGGTATTTTGACTATTCAGTCAGGAATCATGCCACTTTTAAAAGGTAAATTGTATAACGGCCGATTGAGAGGAAAGAAAAACAACAACCAAATCAATCACTGGCAAAAATGTACTAGCTTTCCAGCCTTTAATTCAACACTTCCTAGTATTTTAATTCTGAATAACACCATAGCCCTCCATGGCATTTCATGTGAGGTAGAAAGTAGGAAATCAGGCATTTCATGTGGGGTAGAAATTTTTCCATGCTTTTTAAATTTAGGCTGCAGCAGTTCTCTCCATTCTACTTCTCCCTTAAGCTCATTCTTTGCTATGTAAAGTAGTCACTGCATGTGTGTCTGAGAAAGGCTTTACAGCTTCGAGAAGTTTTCATTTTTCTCTTTATGGTTTCAGTTCTCTCTGGGTTGCCTAGTTAAGTGCAGAAGTGACTTTGTCTTGTAATCTGTGAAAGCAAACACAAACGTCTTTCAACTGCAGCAGCAAATTAAGGGCCTTCACGCAAGAAACCAGTGTGCACAACCAAGGCAGGATTTGGATCAACATTCTCTTCCGGCAACATTTAAGATTTCTTCTTCACAATCTGGTAAAAGCACAGACAATTTTAGAGGAAACTGACAGAACAAGAGTCACATTAGCCATATTCCTATTTTTTAAGCCAGTTGTTAGAGGACTGGTGTGAGTTACAGAATTTTTCTTTTTTTTCTTCTACTACTCCACACTATAGCATCTGAACAGAAGCTTTACCACAAGTAATTCAGAAACACATTGATAAGCTATTTCTTTTGAATCTCCCCTACCTGTTAAAACGATTGCATCACTATATTTAGATGAACAGTGAAAAAAATTATTTTACCACTTTTGCCTTTAGTTTCTTCATCTACTGGGACAGTCTGAAGCACTAAGCTTGAAGCTTCTAAGGGTCTAAGCACAGTGCTTATGTGAATACTGAACCTATATTTCATTCACCTCACTGCATATCTATTCTATAAGCATCACTCTACTTGGAACAGCATATTAGAAGAAAGTATCTCCAGAATCTTTGTTAATTGCCAAACTATGTTATGAAGATCGCCATGTTACCATCTTCAAAGTTGGTTTGGTTGGCTTAAAAGAGAAAAAAAAAAAAAGGTCTTTCTCACTTACTTTCTTTTCCCTGAAGTTTCACCCATAAACTCTGAAGGATTTTTAACAATCTGATGATCTGAGCACTGACAGCAGGCTAACTGCTGATTTCACTGCTTCAGTTGGTTTGTTTGCTTTTTTCCTCCCACACAGAGACCCACAAAATTCTACCTATGCAGCACGCAGATCTCTCCAACAATTGACACTGTACACACAAAACTTAGCAGCTACTGGCAGCACTGCAAGTCTTTTTGTTGCCTACTAAACTTTCTAGAAAACAGCTGATCAGCAAGTTAAGCGTCACACTGAAATAACCAGACTAGTTTAACCTAGAATCTGTCAGACACTAACAGCTTTCCAAACGAAGTATTAACCCATGCTTCTCCAGAAAGTAGTATTTTTCCCACTCTTTTCATTTAAGCTCAAAACAACTGATTTAATGCAGATGTAAGACTCTTCGCAACAAAGAGTGTCATGTGTTCTCTCAAACATTTACATCATTCCTACTTGAAGTCAGACATTTTTAAGAAGCTCTCATTTACATGTTTTGTTCACATCAATACTTCTCCATATTATTCCAAACTGCAGCCTCCATATATGATGTGATATTAACCATGGGGAAATTCAACCATCAATATAAATCACAACAATGTTTCTATTTGAAGTTCTAAAACTTCAGAACATTCGCAGTGAGAATCTACCAGGACTTCAAATAACAGATGAACTTTGTTACTTATGATCAATTATTAGAACATCTACAATCTGATTCAAACAGAAAAACTAATATTGGCATAACACATCGCTATGGCTGGTGAAGACAGACCAAGAGAACAGCAATGCTCTAGAGACAGCATTCTCTCTACATCTCTCAAAGTTGGTATTTTACAACAACTAGCACCTCCTTCCCTTTGAGGAACAGGCTGGCAGCAAGGGATGTACCAGGTTACTCTGATATCCTTTTCTATAGCAGAGAATGAAAACCGCAAAAGGGAAAATTATTAAATAGAAGTTTAGGAGTTAAATTTAAACATGTTTAAATCCCCGGACCTCCCCTTGAATCCAGCAGGATCTCTCTTCCAGAAATTATATTACTGATTTTTCCCTTTTTAAAACAGTCTGAGTAAAGTCAAGCCTGACAGTTCTTCCTGTTCCTCTTCAAACCTACTACTTGGCTGCCAAAATCTCAACTACCTACCCAACATGAGATTTAGAAACTGAAATAACCAAATAATTTCCTCCCACCTTATTCTTTCTACTACAATGAAAGCTTTTGATTTTCATCTTCTACAATTCAGTGTTTACATCAACTGAAATTCCCAAAGTTCACTCTGCACAAACCTCAAACACCCAAAGACAGTTTACTTAGCACAGCATGTCTTTCAATATGTGCCTATCCAATATTTCCCTGAATTTACCTTACATTTCCAAGTATGGCACGTATGTTACAGATCTAAGACTGTCAGATTAAACAGGAAGCATCCACATTAATCACTGACTTTGAGAAAAAAAAAACCCATAGTCTGGAGAGGTTCACTTTAAAGCAAGGAACAAAAGCACAGAACCAACCAAAAGAAAAGCATGAACAATCTGTGACAACTATTTAGATACACTTCTGACTTGCAAGAACTGTTACTACTGACTTTTAAAAGAATCATAGAATGAAATCGGATTAACCTCAAATGACTTGCTGTTCAGTGAGAACTTCTGATTAACCTTAAGGAAAACACTGGCTTGGAATGAGTAAGAAATATCCATTTTAGTTACAGATTACATTATATCATAGATGATCTGGAGGCATCCTCAAATTTCGTTCTACTTTGTTACTGCTATACGAGTACCAACATATACTGCATAACATAGATAACATCTAATTAAAACTTTCCTGCACAGTGTAAAATGCTCTTTTAGTGCAACATTCTTCCACCAGAGGACAGTATTGTGCTAAAAGCCTAAGGAACTTTGGTTCACCTTTAACTATAAAACATCAGGTTCTGAAAGTTTCTTCAGAATTATTCCCTCGCAGTATCAACTCTTAGTCTCTCCAGCTTCACACTTCGAGTGAAGTGAGTCAGGACCTACCTAACAGTCCCACTAATAAAGTTTGTTTTACCCTGTCAATATGAAAGTCTTAGTACATTTTTATCAAGTCCACATGTTATTTTAATTCAGGTCAATTACTTCAGCATTTTACACGTAGGATGTTGAATGATTCGCTGAGTGATTCTAGGAAAAAAAAAGGTCAAAATAATTATCTTTCCCAACACCTTTCACATTTTGATCTTGATAGCCAAACATAATTTGATTTTATGACACTGAACTGGTTTTGCTAGAAATTAACTGAAATGAATGCAACTGGTCCTGGGTTTAATAGATACACCAAAGACAGCACACAATCTGAATTCACAATGGAGAGAGTAACACTGAAAAAAACTTGTGGTTTAAATACTATGAACCTCAGGATTAATTTGTATTTACAATTACAAGCAAAGCTATGAGGTAACATCAATGAAACCGTCTTTAATGTAACAAGCCACTACTACCTTGGATAGACAAAATTTGTAAAAAAAAAACAAAAGCTTTTTCCCCTACTTGGTGTCCTCAGAAACTAAGGGCAGTCAGAATAATAATGATATTAAAAGCCCAACAATCTGAGCCAGGCAAAAAAATTACCTGAGAAACTGTAGGAAACTCAGCATTTTTTTTTTGTCTTATAAAGAGCATATGGTCAAAGATGAGCTATATAGAGATGCTGAAATAAGTTTCAGTCTCAAAATAAGGCCCTGAACTTTATCAATACTTTGAAATTTCTAAAAATTAAACAATACATTCAAAGAAAATACAGTCATTAGAAAACATTTTAAACACATATGAAGCCAACATGTGAAGCATTCAAACAGTGAAAACAACAACTAGCTTGAGAGAAGAATATTTAGCCATTCTGCTGCTCCTGAGAATTAAATTAATTCCTTTCCCTCAGCAATACATTGGAAGACACTAGTTTCATGGGTAGTTACCAGCATTTAGCATTCCTGTCAGCAGCTCAATATCCAAAAACAAACTTTTCAGCCAATTTAGGTATTGTTTTTAGTTCATCAGTGCTCAAAGTGTGGATCACTGTATTTCTTTGATGTACAACACAAATACAAAATAAGCCCGTCAATGGTTTCTTCTCCAGAAAGAAAATGCCAGTTACTCCAGAATTTCTTCCTAACTTACATAAAGTACTGAAAAGATTCACCCCTCTAAAGAAGTATTACATGCAAGAGTACCACTGAATTTCAAGGGACTGGACAAACTTCAAGGTTTCTACCTTTCAAAAACCCCAACTTAGGCATGCAAGTGAAACTTAAAAAGTTGTGCCACCTCTTTTGCGGTACAAAAGGTTGCAACCTGTATACCGCATTTTATTTATATATTCTGAAAATCATAAGTAACAGTACTTTTAAAACGCATCTGATATGTTTTAGTGCAGGATGCTCTCTAAGAGGATTGTTCTGGGTTTGTTCAGTTTTTAAAAAATTTGCTTGACATTAACTATCTCATCTGTAGTCTACATGCCACACAGCAAGTCCAAACCTTAGACATTCTACTTAAGCAGTTCAGTTGTTTCCAAGACCCAAGATAGGAAAATATATGCCATTTGATAATACTTAATAAAGAAGAAATACCAATTGTTTCTTACTTTAATAGACTAATTTCTTAGTGCAGACTACTGTCTGGTTTGAGAGGTCAAATTCTAAGAATTTCTGCTGTTTCTGTGAACCAGAAAAATCAGCCAAATCTAAGAACATTCATTTTTGTTTACTTTTCCTCATGTTTACTAAAGCAGACTGAAAACAAACATTAAAGACACCTACAACATAGAACCTACTTCATCACCCTTGCAGCTACAAGTACTGAACAGAAAATTCATACACTGTACCCTTAAAAAAAACCAAAAACACTCTGTCCCCTCACACAGCCTGCATGCAACATGGCTGAACATGCAGGATCTTCTTAGAGCAAAGTCAAAAAAGAAGTAACCAGACTAAAAAGAACAAGTAGGATTAAGTTGCATCTAGTTGCAGACAGAGATGTTGACTTGGAAAGGGGGGGAAAAAAAAGGGAGGAAGAAAGGAAGGGAATTGGGCCTACAAAAGGCTTTTGTTTTCTTCACTGCACTCCTTCCTGTCTGGAGTCCGGAGTAGAAACAGACACCTCACCTCTCTGTTGTCAATAATTTCCGTGAAGCCCACTTGCACAGTGCCTGATACTTAGAATCACAGAACCATCAAGGCTGGAAAAGACCTTTAAGATCATCAAATCCAACTGTCCACCCAGCAATACCACTGTAATCCCTAAACAACTAAACTGTATCACCCAGTGCCAGATCCAGATGTCTTTTGGATATGTGGCTCCACTCCACCCCTGGGCAAACTATTCCAATTCCTGACCACCCTAAAATTTTTTTTCTAATATCTAATCTGAGTCTTCCCTGTCTCAGCAGCAGGCCATTTCCTCTTGTCCTGTCACTTCAGTCACACTGAAAGAGCCCGACCTTCATCTCGCTACAACCTCTTTTCAGGTAGTTGTAGAGAGTGATAACGTCTCCCCTGAGCCTCCTGAAAACCAAACAAACCCAGCTCCCTCAGTCATTCCATATTTTTTGGACCTTTTGCAAGGCTTGTTGCCCTCCTCCGGACACACACCAGTACCTCACTGTCCCTTTTAAAGTGAAGAGACAACTGAACGTGGTACTTGAGGCATGGCCTCAGCAGTGCTGAGGACAGGGAGACAATCATTTCCCCGATGTAAAAACAAAGAATTGAACAGTACAGATGGCCCAGCAAGTTTCAGACTTGATCCAAAGCATCAGCTACCCTGCTGCAAAAAGAAGTTTTTCCATTTTTGCTTTCACATCCCAGGTTGTGGAAGTTATAGGCACAACAGTTTCAGTCGTCTAGGGCATCAGGAACAAGTGATTAGTAAGCACTTGCAAAACATGCCCAACTCTATGCAGAAATCATGCAGGATTTCTGATCAATTCGATTTGGATTTCCATTTTAATATTTGATACTATCTCACATGCCTCTTATCAATCAACTAATATAATTTAATTTGACCATCGAAACCATCACAACACAAAAACCTGCTGAAGTACTGTAAATACATTAAAAATAAACAGATTGCAATGGAGCACAGGAAGTCTGTAGTGTGGCAAAGGAACTGGCAAAGGAAGTGGCAGACATGATTTTAGTTAACAACTCTGTTAATCTGGAAAATGGCAAACAGAATGCGAATTCTAGTAACAGAAAAATACTTAAACTGAGAAAGCTACAAACAGCTCCAGGGCAAGAAAATAACAGTAATAGTACTAAGCTACATGCTCTATCTAGTAAAATCAGTGGCAAAGTTTCTTACTCAGTAGGACAGGACCACATTCCTGAGTTTGTTTCAGGATTGAGACAACAGAAATATGCTGCTCAGGCAAGCACTAGCTAAAAGACAGTTGGGCTCGGGGAAAGTACATCACACACAAGTGAGTTTTACAGATATAAGAAACATGAAGAAAACACTAAAATCCTAAAAAGAACTGCTACTTCTCTGTTGAGCCCTAAAATAATTAAGATACAGTTTTCTCAGAAATTAAACCTTTGTGCATTTTGGATTACTGTTATTTAGGAAGAGTGGCATAAAAAGGGAAAAACACACAAGGAGAATAAGACACATGTCCCATCAGGCTTGGGAGACAACTGAGTAGTACAGACCAGTTGAACAGAGAAGTAAACACGCTCGAAGAATGCCTTTTCTATAAGCCACTGTTCCAGGCAGATAAGAAAAAAAACCCACAACACCTGGCAGAGGCTAAGAGAAGCTTAGCCGAAATTAACTATTTAGGTACGCCTTAGACACAGCTCTGGTGTACGGAATACACATTCAGCTTCACCTCCTTTTGCACTACTAAACTCACTCCTGATCCTTTTAAACATTACCCAAATAAGCAAACAGGGCAAGCTTTTCCCACCCTTTGGGATAGGAAGAAGGCAAGATTTATCATAGGTAACAACACAGAAAATAGGCAACACTGGTTGGGAAACCAAAGAGCTGGAAGTGAGAGACACAAAAAGTCTGTATCAGCTCTAGTAGCAATGCTTCGTGATTACATGTCTCATAATAGCTCAGACTTAAAAGACTTGCTCCAAATGGTCTGGAAATACACTTTTCAGGTCACGAAAACACATCTAGAAAGCAGCTGGAAGAGGGAGGGATATAAAATCAAGTCATTCTTCTTGTCATTAAAGAAAGTGGCAATGCCTAATACGAGGCAGTCACACCTAGATTCCTCCCAGCCAACTCAGGTCATAGAGAGGAGTACAAAAACACCTTCAAACTTAAACACTACCTTCAAAATCACCATTTTGAATGGCATCACAGTATCATAAGAAGAATTTATCTTTCCTTAACACCATAAGAGGTCTAGTAACTTGTAAAAATAATTAAATCTCTCTGAACACAATACAGAAGGGCAATAGGAGGTTAACATCCTGTAATATATTCATTTAAGTAGCTGCAATATTCTATCCTGGGCTTTCTCAAAGCATTCTTCTTACTCTGAACATAAACAGACTGCCTTGGCAACTTTTCCTCCCACTCTTTGTTACACAGAACTGCCTCTCAGGCTGATAACGTGTCTCTAGAAACTACAATTGCTTATCATGGGAAGGCTATACCAGAGGAGCACTGTGGGAAATAACAGCAACCTAAAGCAAAGAAGGTTTCATGTCTGCTTCAATCAGGCTTTGAGTTTGTTCCATTCCTCTCTCCCCTTCTTTCAAATTCTTTACGGCATAGACTTCTTTCCTAATTCAAACAATCACAGAATGCTCTGGGTTGGAAGGGACCTTAAAGATCACGTAGATCCAACATTCCTGGTGCAGGCAGGGACATCTTTCACTAGACCAGGATGCTCCGAGCCCCATCCAAACTGGCCTTAAACACTTCCAGGTATGGGACATCCACAGCTTCTCAGGACAACCTGGTCCACTGCCTCACCACCTTCAAAGGAATTTTTTTTTTAACATCTAATCCAAACCCATCCTCTTTCACAGGTTGAACGAAGGCATTCTCCCTTGTTCTGTCACTACATGCCCTTGCAAAAAGTCCCTCTCCTACTTTCTTGTAGGCTCCCTTCAGGTACTGGAAGGCCATAACTAAGGTACCCCTAAAAGCCTTCTCTTTTCCAGGCTGAAAAAGTCCAGTTCCATCAGCCTTTCCTCATAGGAAAGGTGCTCCATCCCCCTAATCAACCTGGTAGCCTCTTCCGGACTCACTCCAACAGGTCCATGTCCTTACTCTGCCGGGACCCCAGAGCTGGATGCAGTGTTCCAGGTGGGGTCTCACCAGAGTGGAGCAGAGGGGCAGAATCCCCTCCTTTGCCATGCTGGCCACACTGCTTCGGATGCAGCCCAGGATACAACTGGCTTTCCGGGCCCTCAGACCATGTCCAGCCTCTCCTCCACCAGCATCCTTAAGCTCTTCTTGGCAGGGCTCCTTATACGTTGCTCATACGTTCCATTATTGGCAACACAGCCATTTGCCAGCTATACCAAATGCCTTACCTTTCCCCTTCTTTTCCTCTTCAGGAAGAGTTTTATTGAGCTTTATTACGTGTAGTTTTGTTTTTCTTGTCCCCTTAAACTGCACATCCATAAAGAACCAAAGACGATCAAAGTATTATGTTCTAGAACACTTCCCTGACAGTCCTGATCATCTCACATATGTATCCAAATTACTTCTACGAATAATTTACAAACCACTCTATTTGAAAATAACATGTCACATAACTTTTCTAAAGAGCTTCCCATCTATCACTAAACACTAAAACCCATCACTAACTTGCAGATCACAGCTCATGAGTCTTCAGCACTTAAGCACTTTTAATGTAATAAGCTCATTTTCTTAAACAAGACTCTGATGTTTTACTTTATTTGCTAAACCACAAAACAAACCAGGTGTCAATAACACAGCATTTTATCAGAATAGATAAAACATACCTCACTTCATGATTCAGGAACAAAGGACAGGGATGGTCAAACACCCCTTAGGTCTCACTACTTCTTACTATAAGCTCAGCTGCCATGCTACAGTTACAAAAGGCATGAAACAGTATTTTAAGGATAAAGGAAAAAATATGTGTAACAAACAAACGTGACAGATCTTCACTGAAAAGGTTTTTAAACAATTTATTAGGAAAAAAAACCCTGTAATTTTTTTTTAACAGACACTAGTGAGGAAAACCTAGATAATGAAGCAGGGGAAGGTGGACATATGAGAGGTATTTTAGCTGCTTTACCTCAATTTCTGTCTCTTGGAAGCACAAGGTTTTCCTTTACATTTTCAGCCTAACTTATAAGTTCTGTTCTCCACTGCCCATTGGACTCTGCTTGAATTCCACACAGAAACATGGTTTTCACCCACTAAACTGCTGAGCTTCTTAAATCTCTCAAATGTTTATGAGCAATCACTTATCTTCAAACTTGTATCTTCTGCAATTCATACCATCTTTTAACACATACATTGTTTTTTAAAACTGCCTCACAGAATGCTGTGTTGCATTCTCAAGTGAATGAATAATGAATCCATTTTTCTTGTGTACAATTAGAAGATGCCTACAACTGTTGCAAGAGGAAGGCAAAAGGACCCAATTATTTACACACAACTTCTTTCATCTTCTTTAATCCTAAGGCTTGCTCCATCCTGAATATAGGTCATCAGATTCCCTCCGCAGTTTCTAATTTCTGAGATATTCCTGAGTCTCAGCAGCTTCTCTAGAGTTTTTCAATTAACTAGAACAAACTGCAGTATGGATTTTTAAATTTTCTATACACTGCCAAGATCACCAAATGCTCAGCAGTGTGAAAGAACATGCAGGCAATGTCATGTTACCAATTACGGACATTTAATGCTATGTCCTATAAGACAAGTTAAGAAAGTGTCTGCTTTGTTGAAAAGTGGTAATTTTTGAAGAAGGACATTAGAAGGAAGGAATAACAGGTTTGGAAGAAGCTCAACACAACATTTAGTGCAAGCATGACAAGAGCATTAATCAGCAGATGACTTGAAATACTTCCTCTAAAGAGATACATCATGGTACTTCTCAAAGTTAGAGCCTGGAGTCCTGCACCTCATTCAATTATCACCTTGAAGTACTTCATTCTTGGCTAAATAAATGTATTCTGGCATGCAATTCCCAACAATCCATTTCTTCCCTTTCTGGTCATTTTCCTTCAATTCCTAATGCTTCTAGGAACAAAATATTAACTGAGGTTTGAGGCACAGTAAGAATGACACCTCCCAGTAACTGGCTCCAATTCTTAAGAGCTGGATAACATTCTAACAAGCTATGAGATAACCCAAAACTTATTAATAGCCTCCATTTACACTTTTTTTTAATGCGACACGAGTTAAACTTGAAAGTTTGCATCTTGCAGATTCTCTGCTTCTAAATAAACTTCAGACAGCAATTTGCAACAGCACAAGAACGCTATCAATAGTAACCTCTACCAGTACAAATTTGACTAATTATAGCAAATTATTCAGTTATCTACACTGTAAAGACAGGTTTATATTCCAATGAATCTTTACTTGTGTATCTTCTCTTAGAAAGAAGATATTTGTCTATCTTCTACAGCAAAAATCTCAAGCTGTTTTCTCTGCTCACCAGAAGTCTTTCAGAATAAGGAACACTGTATGTTGTCAGGTCCTGCCTGGCATTTCAGAGGCCTTACGGCAAACAGCCTTGGGAAAGACACCTGCAGATCACAGTATCCATTCTTTCTGAATTCAGAAGGGGCAAAGACGCTTTTATTTGTGTTTGGAATGTTCTAAAAATTTAAGATAACCAAGGGAGAAGAGAGCTGGAAAATGTGTCTGACCTACTCCTGAGTCAAGACACTCTGCAATTTCTACTACATCTTCTTACACCTGCAAAGTATCTAATTAATGTAATCAACAGGTTGCAGTTAACAGCCAAAATAACTGACTTCCATCGGCACAGTCAGAGATCAAGCTACACTTACTGACACTTTCATCTTATCAGAACAGTCCAAATGAAAGCAGGTATGGAATTAAAGTCATATGAGCTATCTTATGCACATTTAGACTGAAAAAAGCTTAGTCATGACATGGAAATCTCTGCATTCTCTACAGCTTACTTTTGCTAAGCTTAGATGTCTTTCTTCAAGGGCATCCTGAAATCTCTTTCCCAAACTTACCTCCTTTTCCAAAACTAGTTTTAGAGAGTCTACTTCGGACACGTGAAAAGTTATACTAGTGATAACTCAGGGGCTGAAGCTAGTGGCCTTATTTACTCTCAGAAAGTAAAGACGAAGTCAGAAGAAACTTTGGAAGCTACAGTGCCACAGTTACGTCAGTCCAGATGTGACCTTTGCTCCAGCACTATTACTCTTGGTGAAGTTGCTCTCAGAGACCCACTTCATCGGTGGATCATAAGTTGCTTCTCACTACAGAGATTTTCTACTTGCAGAGATAACCCACACCTCAGCTTGCATACTGATATACACATAACAGCTGTACACTCAACACCATTTCTGTTATGCACATCTCAGCATTACTGCCTACATCAAAAGCATATGCAAATATTTGCAATAATTCAAACATTTGCTTTGTTGAGTTGAAGTGATGTGACAGTATCCTGAGCACAGAGAAGCCTTTGTGCCCAAACCACAGACATCTTCAAAGTTAATTTCATTCTATCATGAAAGAAAGTCCAACTGACAAGGGTTTATAATCAAGACTCATAGCAGTCTAAAACTGATTCCAGGTGAACAAGGATTTCTGAGCATGTACAGCTAATACATGCACACACAGAAGTAAATATGCAAAAATGTATTTCCAGTAAAACTGAATGTTGATCCTCACCAGAATCATTTATTTGGAGATAAAGACAGAAATTACTGACAATCACACAAGAGGTCCTTACATGACTATATACTAACATTCACTTCTGACCTTGAAAATCATGTATGATCTATTGCTACAGGAGCTATGATACTTGAGATACCTATCAAGTACCCAGAGTATCACCTGTTTAACAGGTCACAGCACTGCTCTCCAACCAGCCACCTCCAGGATGCCGCTATTCATCTGCCAAGGAATTCTAACGTTGTTCTAGGCAAACACTCAGGTGTTTATTTCCAGAAGCTGCCATGAAGTTCCTCCCATACCATCAAGCAGGTGGAAAGCAACTCCATTGCTCTGAAAATTGGTCTGGAAATAGGTTTAAAATTACAACCCTAATATGAATATTGATATTTTTATCTGTCACATTAATTCATGCTGATTTCTACACTGTTTATACATAGATTTCACCTCATCCTTTCAAATTTTTAGAGTAAATACAGTCTCATAGAATGAGCCATTAAGAAATCACCTTCAGTCAAGAATACTGGCTGCTTTAGTATCAATAACCTAATGGTAAATACAATTTACACTAGGAATCAGTTGTTACTGAAGAGTTTTGTAAACAATAACTCTGCTCAAGAAATAATTAAAGAACACATCAGTCATAACCTAGTAAAACTTTCACTACTAAAGGCACCTCATCTCATCAGCTAACAAACAAAACCAAAACACAAATCCATCTCTGTATCTGGCTGCCTAAAAACCTTTCCAGCAACAGCTGTTTTCTGAAATAACCGAGGGCAAGTTGTGCACCAAGAAACAGAGCTCTGCTTACAGAGGCTTACAGAGGCAGGCGTTAAATTTCTACTGCACTTGCATCCAACATGGGTCTATAGCTTCCCAAGGGGTTGTTGAAAATACCACCCCAGGGCAGTCAAAGGAGGAAAGTAGGAGAGGGAGAGCACAGCAAGGGGAAGAAAGAATAGTGACAACAAAGTAAGAGGGTAAAGGATAAGAGATCAAAGACAAAAAGAAAGAAAGCAAAGAAGGTAATTTATCCTACCAGAGACAGCACCTCTTGTCAGTCAAGACAAGAAACATTGCCTCCCAAAAAGAATCTGGCACCAGGAAATGGCAGAAGGGGGAAGACCAAATCTGACCTGAAGTAAGAAGAAAAAATGCAGTTATAAATTTTTTTATAACTTTGTTTGTTGTTTCATCTTACTCTTGCAGCATATTTTTTAAAAAACTTTTTCTAATTAATATTTTTCTTCAGCTGGATTTTGTCAGTGATGACAGTGGGATGATACAAATCAATGTGGAACAGCATTGTGATAAAAATGTGAAATAAAAGACAAATTTTAAGTAATATGGGGACATCATATGAGCTGATAGCTGCAAACAATATATGCTAGTGAAATGTCCCAACGAGTAAAAAATTTGGAAGAATGTACTTACATCTTTAGAACTCACAGCAACGGAGTACAAGACCACTAACTTCTACCTGTAGGAGACTCTTCTGACTGCCTACTGTCAAGACTAAATCCACACCTGATATCCCATGCACAAATGGGAGAAACATCATGGTCTCTTTTGTCCAGGTTCCAAGTTTAATTGCAACAAAAAAATTGTACCCAGGTCTCCAACTGAAAATGGGGTGACTTCTAGAGACAGTCTCCTAGAAGCTCCAAATAAAGCAATCACAACAGAAAGAACTAACACAAACGTGAAATTCACTGCAGGGTGACAAATGAGGAATAAAAAGAGGAACTCTCACAAAAAGCAAATCATAGACTAAGCCTAAAATTTTTTACAAGTATTTAAGCATTAAAAACAAAAGAAGATAAAAATTCCACCAAGTAAATCCATCCATCTTCCCCATCAATTTATTCAAACTACGTTCTCAGAACAAACCTGGTAGGTGGGGTGGAATCATTTTTTCCTAGTATGTCAGAGGCTCCAGTGACGACTTCTATTCATACTTAAAAATTAATTCCAAACTAGAACAAGTAACTTCAAGCGGTAGAAATCAAGCCATTACCTGCACACACCTCTGAAACACAATTCCAAAGCTTCTGTGATGCCGTGTCACAATTTTTACTCGGCCACACAAAGCCACACAAAACTTTTCAAGTAGATCTGAACTGAAACGTTGGGTTTACACATATTTTCTGAAACAGTGAAACTAATGAGCTTGTCTCTAGGCTTCACACCAAATTCAAAATGCTCTTACTTCAGTGTGTTAAAATCATCAAAATGCTACACTGAGGAAAGCATGTCGATAACCACTTCGACTAGATATCCAGAAAACTGCTGGAGTAAGTTCAAACCAGATGCTCAAGTGATGCTTCAGGGAAAAGGGGCTAAGATTTAAGATCCTTTACAGCCACATTTGAATCTGAAGTAGTCAAAATACCTGGACTGGAAAGTTTAAGATATAATTCAGAGCTTTAATTGTTAAATCTGGATATGAGGTAGCCTCAAGAACGTTCCGTGAAAAAATTCTCCATAATCTCATTAAAGAGTGTATGAAAAAGCAGTTCAATTTTATTCCTTCTCTTGAATTCCTGAGATTTCTTCTTGTATTAAGAAGAAATTACATGATTACGTTCGATGCAGTGATGCCTTCCTTTCAGATTCTCTATCAGCCTGAGGTAAACACTTTTTCAATTTCAGTCCATGCAATAATTCCCCCTCACACATCCTTACATCCTGAGTCACTAACAGCACCCCGCTTGAGTTTTCTGTACTGCTCACAGTATCTTAATAATTTTAATAACGTTAATAATGTTGTTTCTGTACGAGTGAGCAACACTTCTGCCTGTACTTAAAGTTTTGTATACCCCTTCTGCATTATGTCTCCATTTTCAGAACCTACAGCGCCCAAATCCGCTCATCTGCTGTAAATCCTGTAGAAGGGAAGAACACTTCGCATGTGGAGGATTTAGCCCAAATGATTACAGGAACAAAAACCAAGAAAGCTCACTACCTTACTCACATTGAAATACATGTATCCCTAGTATCAATCAATGCTCAGAGTCTGTCAGATGTCATCTAACACAATTATACTCCTTTCTTAAAAATATCACCTTACCCAGTGCACCAGCGTGTATGTTGTTCAGTAAACTAACTTTTTGTTTTGTCCTCCTCGGTCAGCCTGAGCCCTTAGTTATCACACAGTTCAAAGAAATTTGCACTGACTATGGATTTTCTCACTGCCGTCTCCTCTGCAAGCATTTTCTCTAGAGCATTTCAGTGCAGCCCAAACATCAACTAACTACCTTTAACAACACTTCTAAGCAAGATCTCCCTTCTCCTGAAATAGAGGGAAACCATAGGACGCAAAGAATGAAATTCCTAGGTCTGCTGAACTCAGTCACCCAATCTGAGAAGCCAAAGGTTGGATTTTTAAGAATCCTTGCTTTTCTACAATTAAGTGTTTTTTTTCAAAGCTCACTGCTCAGTTAATACAGTTGGAGGTGTGAACGCTCGCATCCCAAAATCCCAAACCAGGTCTTCATAAGGAACAAACAGCTAACAGCTACCCATGAATTCTTGACAAAAGAACTTACCTAGCAGTTCACATGAACTCTGCAACAGAGGACAGGACAGTTGATCCAGCTTTCCACAACAAAGCTCTACAGCCAACACCTTGACAACCCTTTCTTTCTGTAATATCTCTATCTGCTCATCTGCTGTACTCCCAAACACTGAGCAGCGGTCTAACACAGAACCCTCCTGCACACCCTAAAGAATGTAGGGCAGTATGGAGTAGATAATATGCAGCTGTGTACAAAATAAAGATACTCAAATGAGGTTGAATTATGGCTGTCTCTAGAATATCCCAATTCCTGAGCAACATTCTTTAAATATGCTGCTGTGTCCAGCAGCTTCTTGAATGTATTAACACTTTTTGTATTAGTCACTGCTTTGGTTTTGTATTTAACAATATAGGAAGTAACATAACAATGAAGATACAACAATGAACAGTGACACCAAAAACTCTCCCTCAAATGTTATCAGTAATGTAAACATGCAAAGGTATTTGAAAAGCTTTTGTCTTGCTATTTAACATGTACGGATTTTATTTGTCCAGTACCGCTCAACCAATTTTCATGGCTCTATAAATTTCCCCTGAATCCCTTCTTGTTCAAATCAAGATTTGGAACAGAGCTTTTTCACCATTTGTCTTCTCTCTTCACCCCCATCCAATAATGTTAAAAGTATCACAGTTCTGTTCCAGTTTTCCTGCTTAAGATATAGGCTATCAGCCTTTCAACACTGATAACTTAAATCTAATATTTTTCTCCCTTTTCCCACGATGGTGTCATTACTTTTTATAAAGACCTGAGAGAAAAGACAGTCTCCTTTTACAAACATTTTTGGAGGACCTTGTTCAGACTCTGCAGGAACAGCAGGAGCTTGGTTAACAGTTTCCTAAACCAGAGCCAGAACCCTTTTTTTGAAACCTAGCTTCCATAAAGCCACTAAGTATCTTGCCAGTTAAAAATGAATTATGTTTCCAGCTCTTTTTATTATTAAATGATGATTCAGTTTCCTACTGAAATCAAACAACAGTTTAATAAAAAAGCAAATTACTGTGTTCAAATATTTCCAATCACATTTGCAGCTGTTTACATTTAACATTAACATTTTTTGTGTCTAAACACAGCTCTCGCTAGTCAAATTGTCACACTAACTCATTTTCAGATACTGCACTACATCTGTAATTAGATGCATTAATATGCTACCATAGAGTAAAACTAACAGGAGTATGAAACACTTTGCATATACAGTTAGAAAATGCTTTGGCAGACTCAAATACCTGTGCAAATTCAAAAAAACTCGCTGTTCTATGTTACATGTACAACTTAATCTGGACTTACTTTCCATAAAATAGATCTCAGTGGCAGCAACAAATGGAAAAATTTGTTATTATACTGTATTGTGAAATAGCAAACTCCTTCTTTGGAGGAGACACAAGCAAAGTAAGCATCGGAAGGCAGCAAGTTGTAACTGATCTCACAGATGCATGTTTCATTGCTACATGCCACACTTCACCAACACTGTAGCTTGAGTACTTTGTACAAAAAATACGCAGTCTTGTAAGTGAATTAAAAGTTTTACAAGCAAAGATATATTAATTCTGCATTTTGTGGCAACTTTTTAACTGACACTACATGAAGTACTAAGTTACACATCAACTGGCTGAGCATTGTTGTGATAGAAGTTTGTAGTACCCTTCTGCAGCTCAGGTATGACACAGCCATTGCATCATTACAAAGGACAGAAATTACTCTTGCTTCTAACGTTCTCAAAAAGTTTGTTTCAGATTTGAGTTTTATGTTTTGTATTGTGACCATACAGAAAATATCATCAGCCCAAACTCCCAATCTTTTCACTGTACAGCTAGAGGAGCTAACACTACCTTATACTAATGGTTTTCAAGTGGTTAGTGTATATTCAACTCTGATTTCTTGAATTTCAAAGACAAAGTTATATGCATTTCTTTTTTAAGATTTACTTATTTACCCTTCTACTACAAATAAGCACTTGATTTCAGTATCTCTATGCAACATATTTATGTACACACACAAAAAAAAGGAGCACAGAGACACTGGCTCCCTCAGGTAAAAGGATCTTAAAATCAGAGGAGAATATTTGGAAGGACCATGTGGTCCTGACAGTCACTGCTCTCCCTTCCTAGCTGTGTTACTACCATCCATTCACAATTTACTTCACATGGGACTAGGATTAACTGCAGACCTTTGCTGATTCGTAAGAAATGCTGACAAATGGGGACCAGCAAAAAACCCCCACCACCTGCACTGCTGACAGCTCTTCAAAGCTAAAAGACTACATCCTTTAGTAAGAGTAAGAAGAAAAGGATGGAACTGGGTCTGGGAGTAGGGTGCAGAGCATGAGAGATGGAGAACTAAGTGATGCAGGTGATATGGAACTGGGAGCCCTCTGGAGATGCCAGCTGCAGGGAATCTGAAGCCAGGCCAGTAATGCTGTTGCGACCTAGTTCCACAAAACAAGTTGCAAAAATGGTCCTGTAATGATATTCCTGGAAGTTGCAATTCTCGATTTTTCTGCTGTCCTGGGTGGTGTCTACTGCCGAATAAGAGAATCATTGCCAGATACATGTCCACAAAAAGACATAATCTGTAATAAGCAAAATACCTTCTGGTAAATTTTCCAGAGCATAAAAGAAATTACCTACCTGTTCCTTGTAGGCTGCCAAATATTACACCACCACATATTCCTCCACAGAGGCACTAACCCAGAGAAACACAGCCTATTGCTCCTATAAAGGGAACAACATGAAATCCAAGACCAGGGGATGACCTCACGTTGCATTCTACAAAATCAAAGGCAAAGAACAGCTAGCCCCTTAACACCAAATCACAGAACAAAAATGGTTTTGAAAAATTAGAGTAGCCTAGCAATAGCGATAGATAAATACTTAACTCTTGACAGCATTACCAAGGAAGTCTCTTGAACACTATATAAACACATCAAAAAAGGAACACTAATTTAAATTCTAGTTGGTGTCCATTTTCCTGTATTTGGGAGAAACAAGAGTCTGGAGCTCATGTGTGAAATGAGAGGACAATGAAAAGGTAGGCTGTGGTGAAACTTCTCGTGAACGATAACAGAATCTCCCTTTCAAAAAAAACCCAATAAAACCAACTAATCAAAAACCCCCAAACAATTGTTTCATACAGATTATTATGCCAAAGAAGTAGTTGAGAAACCCCAACAGAAAGTAAGCATAAATCTCCATCAGATGCTTTGCAGCCTACTTAAGTCCCAAGCCTTTAGAATTCTAACTTCTCCAGCATTTACACATCCAGATACATACTTTTCCACCATGAAACTGGTACAGCATCCAGATTCTGTCAAGAAATATCAATAAATCTTGTCTGTAACTTTGTGTATGGACCATTTAAAAAAAAATACACAAAAAAAATAACATAAACATGATTAAAGCTTGCTTTTTACCTATACCATATGCTTCCAAGACAGCCATTCCCAAACTCATCATACTGGATCAAAAACTGTCAGCTGTGAATAACCTTGCACAGATCTGAAGCAAGAATTACCTTTCTTGTTAAGTACATAGTTTCTACCGATTTCCAGACTTCTACCAAAATCAAGCCTCCAAACCTCTTCTCCATAAAGTTGGAAAACCATGCCTCTCATACTAGTACGTGCTATTCTATCCCTGTAACTAAAGTTCCCTAAAAAAACACATCTAAAGTGTGAAGTAAGAGGAGAATCATTGCGAAATTAAGAGACAGACTAGATTTTTCAAAAAAAAAAATCACAAGGATACAGTGGAAGATGTAATTTTTAACCTCACAGTGTTCTCACGGTTTTAGGAATGCACTGTTTATTCACACACACACCTGAGAAGTCTACATCCAGGATCCAAAATTACCAAAACTCACACTCTCTTACGAAGCAGGTAATTAATTAGGCAATCATCTCCTTTTTTTCTAACTAGGTGTGTCTAAATAGAACAATCACTGATGAATCTGCTTTGGAAAGAAATATTAAGCCTGGTTTCATTAACAGTCACTTCTTCTAAAAATACCAGCAAATATCAGACAGGAAATACAATTTTCCCTGCTACAAACAATCTAACAACTTACAGGAAAATTCATGCTGTAGTCTCCATAAGAAACACACAAGAAAACATACTTTCAAATTCTATTTTAACAAAAAGACAGGGCTGGAATGCCTTTTTAACACACGTCACCTCTTCTTGTAATAGTCCATGCACTTCTCACTGAAAACCACTAAAGAACAAGACATGATATCACTTATCACTATGATAAAACTTCCATAATTTTGACCCATTCAAGTTAGAAAAGCCTATATTCCACTATCATACTTTAAAGAGTATTACGGATACATGCATCACAGCAGATACTTACAGACTGCATAATCCTACTACACCATCACCAATAACAACTTTGTGATCAATGATCATTTCATTTCAGTTAAAAACTGCATCTCTAACCATATAGAAATCCATCTCTACCCTCCTGGGAAAACATGAAGGTGGGGGAAGGGAGAAAAAGCAGCAGTCCTACTAAGCTTTAACTTTAGGAAGCAAACAACAACAAAAAAAAGCTAGTTGATTTAGGGAAGAAAATTCTTTGATAGAGATGCACACATAGCTGCAGAAACAAGAAGCCTGCAAAATACTGTGACACACACCAAAGATCCATCACATACACAACACTGCCTAAAATCAAGCTACTAACCAGAAGCCAGCAGTATGAGACATAAATATCCAACTCTCCTAAAATGTTTCTGTCAAAAGGTTTTATGACTGGATAAAACAGAGAAAAGAGAAATTAGGTAAGAGAAAATGGAGACAATACTGAATTAAGTTCCTAACATGGCAGAAAGTTACCTTTTCAGATGACAACCCCTGGTTTTACAGACTACTAGTCCAAACACTTTACACGCTAGCAAACAAGCATAGAAAAACCGAGCAACTTTCTCTCCTGGTTTCATACTCGCATCTTCTTCCTGCAGAAATTCCTTTCTTAGCTTCCATCTCTTCCTCCACCCTGCTCCTTCTGACTAACTACCCACTGAACTCCTCCACGGCGGTAAACACAACGGGACCAGAGGCAAGCAGCACATAGAACACGTTTCTCCGGCGGCCTCAAAACATGCCACTACCACACCAGCACCGGCCTCCTCGGCCGCAAGGCAAAACCGAGGGAAAACGGGCAGATCCAGGGGCCGCCAGCACACAAGCCACCCCTCGGCAGGGCCAGACAGGCTGTCCGCACACTTCTGCCCCGGGCCCCGCTCCCCCGGCACCCAGCGGGGCCCCGGGGCTCGGAGCCCGGCCGGACCTGCCGCGGCGGCGGCCGACACGTCGGCAGGGCCGCCCCGCGCCACCGCCCACCCACGGC
>VZRR01008203.1:220669-354071 GCA_013398015.1 Oreocharis arfaki | reverse complement strand
GGCCCCGGCCCCGACCCCGCCCGGCGGAGGCCGCGCGGCGAACGGGCCGTACCGGCCTCCCCAGCTATGACACTGCAGAGCGCGGCCCGCCCGACGGGGCCTCTCCTTCCTTCCGCCGCCGGGCCCCGGGCCCCGCTCCCGGCGGCGCCATGATGATGATCGGCCCCCAAGGCCGCTGGGCCGGGCCCTGCAGCCGCCGCCGGGAGCGGCCTGGGCGCCCCGCGCCGCCCACCTTCATGTCGGGACATCCTAGTCCGGAGACGGCGGCCCAGGCCCGTCCCGGGGCTCCCGCGGGCAGCTCGGGCGCCGCTGCGGCCTCGCCCCCCGCCGCCGCCCCGGTGCGAGAGTAGAGGGGCCGGGGCTGGGCCGGGAAGGGGGCGAAAACACAAGAGGCGGCGAGGAGCCGGCCTCCCTCCTCCTCCTTCTCCTCCTCCTCCTGCCTCCTCGCTCGCCCTGCGGGGGGCGGATCCGGCGGCAACGGCTTCCCGGGCGCCGTGACACGGTGACTCCGGGCCCCGCCGGCCGCTGGCGCCGCCTCCCGCGCCGCTCCGCCCCTGCCGCACCAGCGACGGCGGCGGCTCCTCTGAAGCCTTCCCGGCCCCTGCCCCTTCCCCTTCCTCTTCCTCCTCCCGCCCCGGCCGCGCTGCTGGAGGAAGAGGAAACTCCCCGGCAGGGCGGCGGCCCTCCCGCGTGGGTTGCCGGGCCAGGGCGGGCTTCGCCCGAGGGAAGGAAGCGGCCGAGGTAACGGGACCCGGCACCGGCCTGACCCAAAGGACACGCATTAATCAGCTTTTTTTTTTTATGTAAAAGGAGGGGGGAAAGAGCGGCAGAGAACAGCTGGGCGCATGCCCTGAGCCGGCGTTCCGTCACTTATCGCGTTACTCGTTCTGCCTGCCACATTGGTGGAGCTGCGACTCCAGTCCCAGGGCTGAAGTCTTTCCTTCGTGGTTTTTTTTTTTTTCCTCCGTTCCGCCTTTGTCAGGACTGCTAGAAGTGTCCTTCAGTTAAACTCTAGCTCTGTAAAGAGGATTCCCACGGAATACCGTGTGTTGTCCCACTTACAGAATCACAGAATAGCTTGAGATGGAAGGGACCCACAAGGATCGTCAGGTCAAATCTCCTGGCCCTGCACAGGACAGCCCCATGAATGACACCATGTGCCTGAGAGCGTGTTCCAGTGCTTCTTGAGCTCTGTCGGGCTTGGTGTTGTGACCACTTCCCTAGGGAGCCTATTACGGTGTCCAGCTGCCCTCTGAGTTAAGAACCTCTATGTAATGTCCAACCTAAACCTCCCCTGACAAAACTTCATGCAGTTCCTTCAGGTCCTGTCACAGGTCACCACAGAGACGAGATCAGTGCCTGCCTCTCCACTTCCCCTCACAAGGAAGCTGTAACTGCAATGAGGTCTCCCCTCAGTCTCCTCCACGCTGAACAGACCCTGGGACCTCAGCCACTTCTCATACGGCTTCCCCTCAAGGCCCTGTACTCCAGAGAAGTGTCTTGGTCCACCCACACCACGAGGACTCTTCATCCCATCATCACTGGCTTCCCGCCACTTCATGGAAGCAGGCCAGGCTTGGAATGAGTGAAAGACCTGCAACACGGCCGTATTCCTTCCCTGGTTCAGATGCACAGGGCACATATATCATGTATTTTGGTTCTGTATTGCCTTTTTTACTATGACTTCCTGGCCTTTCCATAGATTGCATCCATGATAATAGCACCATCTTTCTCACCTTCTCCCACCTGCCTTTGTTTTCCTCTACCGTATTTTCCATCTACCATGCTCATGGCATTCCTTCATCTTTTCCCTTTGCCAATCCAACATCTCCATGTTCTCCACTGTCTTACACCACAGTTCCCATATGTCTGCCCCAGCCTCACAATTGTTACACGTTTAAGTTGGTGAAATACCTTCTCAGTCTGTTTCAAAGGCCGTGAGGGCCCACACCAGAGCCCTCAAGATGCTGGGAAAGGCAGGACTGAACCAGAACATGTTGAAAGGAGGAAGTGCCAGCCTCATTCCTGGCACCACCTCCCTTCCATGCCAATTGTTTTATACAGCCTCTGCTTGACACCTTACACGCATGTGCACCCTTTGTTCCTGGTACAAAGGTGTTCCTGGTTTCTCACCACCTGGTTCAGTTCCAGCTTTCCTTTAGCCACATGCAGTTTCATAAACAGTGCCTACTGAGAAGATAACCTGGATCTAAAAGTCTAAAATTCCAGTGGGTTGTGGGCATTTTCAGTGGCAGCAAGCAGTACCTGTGAATTCGATAAGCTGTAGGCGAAAACAGGGATCATTTTGACTGATGGGAGCCAATGACTTCACTGATTGTGGAAGCAGGCAGAGTCAATGACCATGCAAGGAGGTTGCAAGAAGTACACCACAGATGACAAGAAACTGAAGAGCAACTTGTAGCTGTCATAATACCAAACTATGAAAGCAGTGTCTCAGAGATAGTTCTGGTGACAAAGATGTACCTATCTTGCCAGCATTTCACAGCAACAGTGCACAGGCTGGAGCAGTGAGTAACATGTGTCTTACTACTTTATTTTGTCACCAGCAATTTTAAATGCAAATGGCAATTGTTTCACCCAGATGCAAAATACAGACCATCAGTTGCTCCCTTTCAGTCCCGAGAAGAGCAAGTTAGCTTGCAAGCTGGTAACTCAGCTGGCTAGACATACTTCATTTCTATGAGAGACTGTGGCCCCTCCTGAAGTAAATTTGCCTCACTCTGAGCACTACAATGCTATGTTGGGCTGTGCTAGGTTTTATCCTGTTCCAGAAGAGTGACCTCCCCCAGGAGCTTCTCCCCATGCATCTGATAAAATAAAGACTGCATGCCAGGTATTTCAGTTGGACCTGGAAAATTTTGTCTTTAGTCATGGAAGTGCTTGATCTAATCATCTTGTTTCTCCACACTTCAGTTAAAAAACAGTTCAATAAACTTTCCTCTGTTAAGCATTACTCAGATGGATATCCCTGGAGTGTACATGGTGCCTCTTCTGTGGCCTCTTCTGCATCTTTGTAGCCTTGAAGTCCAAAATTAAAACTGTAATCTTGTTATTATTTCCTGTTTTCTTGCCTTAAGGCCAGTATCTATACCCAAGGACACAGTATAGATAAAAGCCTTGGTACTTTTGGAATATGCCTGCATGTGCAGCAGTATGTAAAAGACACCTGCATTATATCCTTCTGTAGGAATTTGGCTGATTGTTTCCTCTGCAAATATAGCAAATACTGCAAATGTAAGATGACCAGGCTCTCAGTGATGAGGATGTGGCAACTCTGTCTGTGTGTGCAAAGAGGTACATAGCAGAATTTGAATGTCCTTTACAAGGTTATGGCCCCCAGTAGAAAATACTATTTTCTTAGAATTATCTTGATAATTAATAACCTATACTGTCCTGGTTTTGAACAATAATGTTTCTCAAACCCACATGCTATTATTGCACAGGCAGAATGAGAAACAATGATTTTAGTTAGGTTTATAAAGTTCTGGTGTGGATGAATCTTTCTGTCTCTAAGGAAGGAGCCTACTGTAACTGGGTTTCTTATTCTTTCTCTCCTATACACCAGAAGAATTCATAGGTGATACTTCCTTTGAAGCCACAAGGAAAAAAAAATCAACATTAGTATCTTCCTGATAGACAAAAGCAAGCTGAGAAATTAAAATTTTCTTACCCAAAGCCATTCAAGGTCAGAGCCAGACAAGGGATTAGAGACCCAGTTCTCACAGCTAATTAGGCCATTGAATGAACCACAGTGATAAACAGAAAAATTGATTAATTTTCCCAACATATAATAATAATATGATAATATTTGTGTCTGAAAGTCATAAAATCCTCTGAAATAGGGAAGAGATGGTTGTGTAGTCTCATGTGGTTCGTTTTCCTGCCATTGTAAAAAGGGTGTCTGGAACAGACGCGGAGAAGTTTGACCACTGAACAGTGGTCACAGAACACTTAACTGAACTGTGATATCCTAGAGCAGAACTCCTGAGTGTTAGAAGTGTTACATTAGGGGACACTTAGTCCATTAATCTCCTCAGAATTTTTCACCATTTTGTAAGCTACTGAAAGCCCTCTGAGTCTGTGTTTTTAACTTGTTTCAGTGCTATTTCTAACAGGATTCATCCATTTGAGGAACGCTTTACTTTGTTTGAACATGTCATTACCAAGGCTGGGCAACCCACTACGTGTCACTCTAGCTCCTTGCAGGTTTGGTGGTTCAGGCTCACACTTGAAACACCACAGTGGTACAAAACTTACATATATCAGTTGCTTGGTCATCAGTAGACACATGGAACTGTGATGCATACGTACTCAAATATTAAATTTGTACACTGGTACATCCCAAGGCCTTCCAATACACTTTCTTTTCTGCTGTTTTTCTGCCTCCTCTTGCTCAGTAGTGGTTCAACATGATACGGAGTTGCTTACTGGCTGTGTTCAGCATGATATGTAAATAAAGCTTTTAAAATCAGACAGAGAAGGGCAGTCTTGCTGCTTTCTAATTTATGAGGAAAGACCCCAAAATAGCTTAATTTCTTCTCACCTTCTTCTGTTCTATTTTACTTTCTGTGCCAAGGATGCCTGGTTTGCCACGGTAACAGACCACAAAACACAAGGACTTTGGGATTCCTATGTCTGAATTCTAGATAGGAAATGGTATTTCTACATAAATACTTCTTGTGAACTGAATTCTTTCATGTTCCCAGGCCTGCTTACATTGTCTTCCAATCCAGCTTGAAGTGGCCAAAGCACTGAGAAACTGCACAAGTGAAATTGTAGGAATCAGGAACATCAGACAGCTTTGCTTAGTGAGTCTCATTTGGAGTTTTTGCAATGGAATACAAGCCTCTCACTGGACAAGAGTAGAGTTGAATTTTTAGCAGATTTTTTTTCCTCACATGGAAACCATATTTGGCCTTAGAGCTATACTGGGCTGAGCACAACTAAATATACTATAAAATGCTCATTTTCAGTTTAAACCTGCATTGGAAATACTCCTTTTGAATGCTGGACACCACTAGGATATGCAATGGAAATGCTATGCTGCTATGCCTATACTTTACTGGCAACCAGCAGTTGCAAAAGCTGTTTCATTTTTTCAGACATGCTGTCCAGGAGTAAATGTCACATCTGTCTTCTTTCCTCAGCTGTGGTATCCCCATATTCACCTGCACATACCCTGAAATCACTGCCACTCCCAAGCGCTCTGTAACATATTTTGCATAATCCCAGAATCTTTTTGTGAGTTGGTGTTAAGCGGTTAAGCTGATGGGTGCTTGTACACAGCCAGACGTATGTGTGCAGGCACTGCACAGATTTCTAATATACTGTTGCTCTTTTCCTTCTACCAGCAAATGTATTTGGACTTCAGCAAAATGAGGAATTGCCTTGTTTTTCTCCTCCTTTTTGGAGTGTGCATTCAGAGGTTACCCCAGATTGATCCTTCACTACTGAGAGCTTTCATCTTCTCTGCAGTCAGTTTTTGATGCTAGTTAAGATACGAGATGTTGATACAAAGTTTAAAGTGCCCCAGCTAACTCCTCTTCAACTTTTCTGGCCAAACCTTTATGAAGAATTTGAGTCAAAACAAACACTGAAAATTCATCAAATCATTCTGTCTCTTACAAAAATACTCCAAACTGACCACATACTCTCGTAGTGGCTTGGTTCCAGTAGGCACACCGTTCTTACAGGACCTAAAGTCACAGCAAACTAGGAAATAGAAACAGCTTTTAAAAATTCTCCAGATTCCAGCTCTGCTCCCTGTTAGAAGAAGACAAAGAAAAAAAAGAATTTATCCTTTCTTGAAATTATTTTTACTGTTCCTTTGAAGGTTAGCGCTGAACAAAACAATAATCCTCCACTTGATAACCACGAATGTTGCCATTTTGACTCCAGTCCGTGTGAATGAATCAGAAACACAGTGTCCCAAGCACTGTTCCTGCAAGGAGGAGATATCAGGGATGTATCCTGTGTACTTACAAAGCTTTTTCTCTGTGAACAGGAGGAAGCAATTAAAAAATTATCTGCTCATCGCCATAAAAACTCCTCTGCTGCCCAGATGTGTTTTTTGTACTTGTTTCTCAGAGTCGTGCTGCAATACTGGTTCAGGCTATGAGCTAAGTTTTCATTACCCTCTGGGTTTTTTCTGCCCTTCTCTTCCTATCCCCTCTCTCTTTCAAAACAACACCTGCACTTACTCATAAGGAATTCCCTTATTCAAAGGGAATTCAAATCATTGAGTGATCCTATTTGACCGTTTTGAGTGCAGCTCTGTGCCTGTTCTCATAGGCACTGGATACTGACATACAGGAGACAAGCAACTCTTGGCAAAACTTGGTGGTTAATCGGATCTGTACAACTCTATTTCAGTATAGTTCAAGATTGGTACCTTATGCCTAGACTTCTCTCTTCTGCTGAAATCATATGATGGGTGGGATGCTATGATGAGGTGATACAATGCCAGTGTCCAAAACTGGCCTAAGATTTGAGGTTGCAAGGGGCCTTGGTGGCTGGCTCCTTTTCCCTGGGGACCCTCGTGAGCAGAGAGGTGCTCTAAAAGTCACTGCAAAATCTCATCAACTCCAGAACTACCCAGGCTAAGTGCAGCATGTCAATGCCTGGGAAAGTTGGTCTGCACTGCTTGTGTCTGCTTTGCAGGCACAGTGCTGAGGAACAGAAAGCAGGTGAAACTCTCACAGTGTCAGAGAGACTACTAGCACTTGTTGGAGTGAGGGGGCATCTCTGTGTACACCAGTTTTCAAACATATGAGAACATGCAATTTCTGCTGTAAAAAGCCTGTACTGTAAAGTGACAGCTAGAAGCTGGCATCATGGGATACAAAACCCAGGTTTATGTGGGCCTTGTCTTGGCCGTGGCTGCTGAGTAGCAATCCTGCAGTAAAATGGGTTATATCTCATCTTTCTCTTCTTCTCTCTCTAGAAATTTTAGCCTGCGTAGCTTGGACAGCCATGCATCTGACAGTGTATTAGCAGTTAAAAAAAGAAATGAGAAAGTCAATACAGTTAATCTGGAGGGAAAACACAGCTCTTACATGAAATGCACAAAATTGCTGTGTGTGCCAGGTGGCTCTGTCTGGCTCTGCAGCCGGCACCTATACTGAAATAGTTTGCTGTAATATTCTTAGCTGTTATTAATGATGCATGACTAGTGATTTTGGCTTGCCCTTTCCCAGTCATCCCTCATTTTTCCCTTCCTCCTGCAATGAAACAAGAGAAAATTTGAGCTCCAAATGGGACCTTAGCTATGTCTGGGACGCTGCTAAAAGACAAACAGATCTCATCCAGCTTTTGGGGTTTTATCTAGACACGCCTTCTAGCAGTAAACTAGGTCTTGCCTAAGGCAAATCTCCTCACATATTTTCCCTCTGAATGTCAGAAGCCAAGCAGTTTTCTGTTCTCACTTTACAAGTTGTAAATTTTTCAGTTGAAGAATCACTTGAAAATTGATAATTTGGAAATGTGTTTCTAAAACCAGATGTTCCTAGTTTTCAGTTGCCGGTGTAAATACTCAACACTGTCTCCTTTTCTTGTAGCCTTCAGCTCAATGCAGGATCTGTGCAGGTTAGCCCTCAAACAAATTAGCAAGATGATTGATACCACTCAACTGGTATCAGAGTGCTGGAACAGTGCTGAGGAACCCTCCACACTAACCATGCACCTGCTCTGTAGGTACCTGAAAATAGTAATTTGGACTCATTTAGCAGCAGAGAAGCTGTTAATGCAAGAGGCAGCCAGAAAAGCCAGTGAGCACCATATGCTGTTGTGTACAGGGAGAGTGCGCTCTCACTGTCCTTTAGTAAAACTAGGAATAGAACTCGTATTCATGGTGTGTCTGCAAGCTAGAGCAGGGGCAGATGTGTGCAAGCACCTGCCACCTTCTTGTCCTGGTAAGCAGGCTTTGGCAGAAGAGGGAGGACAGGGAATGTACATCAATGATACAAACACAGTTCCTGTTTTCCTCCTTCTGAAGCTTTTTCGTAGCAGCACAAACACTTATTCAGCTGGTTTTGTATCTGTTGGAGAGATGACTTGGACAAGAGTCAGGGCACATAACCAACTAGACCTACCCAAAGCAACCCAAACCCGAAAGAATGAGAAGCCCAAATACAGGAAGACCTCTTCTGCAGTGGCAAGATCAGTGCTCATGAGCATTACTGTGATGGCAGCATTACACCTGTAACCTAGTTGTTTCAGGTGTGAACAGAGGTACCAGAGCTAGCATAATGCCCATGGGAGGGGGTAATAGTAGCATGTCCTGGGAGCTCAGTGCATACACACACAGCAAGCAGCTGCACCTGAGTCACTCAGTGCTCAAGCTGGCTTGGCTGAAGTGACACAGGGCATCTCTTCATTCATTTAAAATCCCTGCACTGTGGTGACAACCCCACAAGACTCAGTTTCAACAAACCAGTGCATGAGGCAGAGGAGTCTGTATTTGACCTTCTTTAGCAAAGTTTTTGGTCCTGCTTACCAGAAAGCAAGGAAACCACTTACAGATCTGCAACAGCATGCTTGACTTCCTCAGTTTGGCCCAAGTCCTCCTCTGAGTTCCAAGAAGAAGGAGTAGGTCATCTTGTCCTTCAATCTGTATTCCCAGAAACAGCCAGAAATGGCCAGCATTTCATTACAGGGGGACGAGAGAAATTTATCATGACAAGGCTGGCTCTAGGGGACCAAAACTTTCCAGCTTGTGAAGGTGTATGTGTGTAGCACTCTGACTGGAGGCATGTCTCCAAAAGATGTAAACGGGCCACAAACCCCGAGTTCTGAGCAGAGGGGTTTTGTCATGGGGTTATTTTTAGAACACCGGGACTAAACACAGTCCAAATTTGTACAAGGTGTCCAGTGTCAGAGGATACATCATTCCTGTTAATGAGAAATTGCTCTCCAATTAACACCAACGTAAAGATGACCATGTAGCCCCTCCCAGAATACTTGTGCTTGATGCTTGTGTGGCGCTACGTATTGAATTACCAAGCAGCTGCTCTTCTGTGTTTAATTAGCAGGTGTGAAATTAGTGATGTTGCACGGAGAAGGAGGTGGCGCCGCTGCTTTTCCTGCTCATCAGCGGCGCCGATGGGCTGGGGGTGTGTGTCACACTGTCATCTAGTGGCCGGTGTCCACCTTCTCGGCTGGGCGGCAGCAGCAGGAGCAGGATACGGCAACGATTCTAATCCCCCAAGGCTGAAATCTTATGCAGGTTTGTATCTTAGTGCTTCTTCAGAGAGACAGTGATGGTGATGCACCTCGTGGAGCACAGCCCTTGCCCCAAGATGGTTTCATCAGACAGATGATGTAGGCATCAAGGCATCCTGTGGTGGGGTCTCTAGCTAAATTTGGTGAAGCTTCTAGTAGCACATCATGGCACATACTTAGAGAAACCTAAGTGTGTGCACCTTCAGTTTTGGGTGTCCCATCTCTCTGTAAGTCCTTCATCACCATAGCACGGCATGAATTGGCAGCTAGCACTTGGATGGAAGTGTTTCACGTGGAGGGAGTGATCAGAAACCTCCCTGCTTCCTTACTGGAGAATATTGCCCCTACAGAAGGTCCAGCTGAATGGCGCGCTCCTAAACTGCCTCAGCACAACCAGACAGCATCTGATAGAAGCACTTTGTGCTAGCAGAGGTGGTTTTGTACTGAATAGATTAGGAAGGATTTGCACACAGTTTTGTCAGCTGAGTTGCAAAGACAATAAGGTGGAAGTCAATAACAGCTTAGTAAGACAGACAGAGCTAGACCAAGGCAAGAACATCAGCCTCTGATGAAAGCAAGCATAGGATATGATTTCACACACTTTAATAATGCTCCATACTCCACTGAATGTTCCAGTTACACTGATTTACAGGAGAGAGTTGTATCAGTAGTTTTCCATTTAGACACAGCTCTTCAGTAATAAAATTGCACATAAGAGTCACATCACAACACACAATCAGTAACAACAGTAAATTTTCTTGTACAGATGAACCTGTTGGGACAAATCACTGTGATGTTTTTCCTGAGCAAAGGTAGTCAGTACCAATGCCTACAGGTTAAAGTCATCTCTAACTTCCTACTCTAAGACCCTTCTCTCTACGGGTCATACATTTTGTCAAGCTCCTTCTTCCACCAGAAAGATTTTGTCTTGGACACATTAAAATTCAAGGTTTGGTAGCTGTACTTGCAACCTGGCTCGTCAGCCATCATTTTTCCAGCTCTGACAGCTCAGTATTTTTGTGTATGGTTGACTAGAACAGAACTGAGGTGCCTTAGCAAGACAATTTGAAAGCTTCCTTGCAATCCAAATGACAGTAAACATAAACATTTGAAAGAAAAAAAGGAACATTTCAGTTACAACAGAATGACCTTTTTTTGTTGGTGTTTGTGTTTAAGCTGAACTCCAGTGTCCAGCACATTTTTTTTCTTAGGATTTACATGATTTGTTCAGTTACCTGTTTGTTCTATATAAGACAAGGTATTTTTTCCATTAAGAATATGTATCTGGTTATTTATTGGTAAAGAGAGCTCAGAAGTGGTATTATCTTTCCACGTACCACTATGTTTGCACAACCAGTGTAAAACCCTACCAACTTTGTTAGAGTCTTACTGATTCCTTCTAGACATCATTTCCAAGAATTAGAAGGCCATGGGTTGATGATATCCCCAAAAAGGTTTTGTCAGAGGATTCCTACATATTCTTGCCACTAGGAAGTCTGTATGGCTAAATCTAAGATCTTCCCTCAGCCCACAAGTGACTGAGATCACATCCCAAAATAGTGTCCCTGTGGACACACTTCATCAATCTTACCTTGGGGATGACTTATTGTTGCTGAAATTTATGCTAGTGTCTATAAAGAATACTCTGCTTTACTCCACGTGCCCTCTGAATTTTGTGAAAGATATGGGAATATATTAACACCATATGCAGAGGAAAAATTCTGTTCCCTCTTCATTGATGATGTTTATTTCAAGGATTACATTTGACTGTTTCATCTTTCTGAGCTTTCTTGACTCAGTGGCAATTACATTACTTTGTCCTGAAGACCTTGAACACCCTGGCTGTTCAGTACTCCATATTTAGTACAGTTTCAACTAGAAACAACTCATAGGGGTAGAAACACACTTTTTGCTTTGTACTAGAGTTTCAAATGTGGTAAAAAAACCCCAAACATGTCCAACAAAAAAAAGAAAAAAAAAAGAAAAAAACACAGGAAAAAACCCACAGGTAACAAATCTCCAGAAGACTGAAGTCCATGTCTCTTTTGAATGTTCACATGTCACTTCAAAAATGTTTTCTCTACTGCTGAGAATGCAAAAATTACATAGCTTATGTATACCTATTCCACCCCCGTGAGTTGTTTTACATTCCAAGAATGCATTGAATTAAAGAATTTCAAGTGTTAAAAAATAATCTCCACTATTGTTTAATCACAGTAACACCTTTTAATGTTTAGTGTCAGAAAGACTGCATATTATGGAATAAATACCAGGATTTTTTTGTTCCCTTTATGATCATTTCCAATAAAATATTTCATATCAGACAAGCACTTTATAAGAACACAGTTTACAATAGCCATTTACTGAAAACAGGGTAGATGCAGTTTTCTGGTGCAGGTATACACATCCCCCAGGATCCTCAAAGCATTTTTCCTGTCTGTGCAGGCAAGAATTCAGGGCTTCACTGCATATATCAAGCGTACTGAAAGTTTCTGGGATAAGAATACTCCAGTGCAAAAAACATCTCAATGCAATAGAATCCAATACTTATACATGGGGCTATTTTATCTCTATTAGCATCTGAAAAGAACAAACTGTGCACTTGCAAGGACTAAAAGAAACACACTTAAAAAATTCAGACAAATGCTCTAAGTCATCTGTTTTTATTACAAAATTACACTTGGTGTTAGTTGCATACAGCAGCATAGGCTGACAGTGTCACACAGCTGCTCCCACGTAAGGCAAGAGCTGCAGTGCCTACTTGCACTAACCAGGTTACTTTATATCCCCTATAGTTAAGTTACCTGCAGTCATTGCTGCAGCATCTGATGAGACAGTGTTAGGAACCACAGGTGGGTAAGCCAGGACATGAGAAATGGTTTTAGTGCTTCACAGAATCATAGAGTAACTTATGTTGGAAAAAAACTCTCAGATCAAGGCCAACCATTAACCGAGCACTGCCAAAACAGTAGGTATAGCTTTATGTATTTTTAGTTAGGAACTAAAACCTTTACTCAGTACATTTCAATAATTAAGCCTTAATACCTTTCTTGATTGCACCTAGAGCTATCACCAGTAGCAGCAGCAACCCAGGACTATACAGCATTCTGCACTCCTCTTTCATTGCAATACCTACAACTGGACTTTAAACTTGTTGATGACCCTACTTAGTACAGCTTCAGAACAGCCTGAGAGCGTAACACTGTTTTCTTCCATCTTCAGTTACTGCTGTTTATCTGTCAGTGTGCTGCTCTGTTCAGTGCCTGAACTGTGCTTGCTCTTAAGGGACCTTCCAATGTATCTCCAGTATTCTTTTCGGATGGTGTCTTTTTCTTTAGCCAGAATTTCACACAACTATGAAAGAAAAATGAGAGATTGGAGCGTTATACCAAAAAGCTTAGAGATTCCTTAACTATAAAATGCATACAAGATATATTTCAGACAGTTATTAGAAACACGCTTCTCTGCAACATTTTTTTATTCACGGGATTTGTAATTCTTCAATGACATCGAACTGATGACAACCCCAGCTGGTAGCCAACCATTGTGACGCTGCACAAAAATCCCTCCAGCCCCATTTCAGTTATAAGAGTTTCCCTTTGACTCATTTCCATGCCTACCACTCATCATCCATTCCAGCCTTATTCTGCCTTTACTAGAGCACAGTATACTTCCTGAGAACCTTGAATGTCCTTTGGTCATCCAGCAGGCTGTAAATCACTTAATTCCGAACACTGGAGGATCCTCCTGCTCTTGAGCCTTCAGTACTCTTGATGGACTGACAGGAGGTATTTTGTTTCTGTTTTTCCTCAGCAGACTGTCCCAAAAGGGTTCTCCATGCAAGTCAGTAACCTTCTCTCATGCTACGTTAAGAGCTGGTGCAGATACTGCTACATGTTTGAGGCTTTTTTTGGTTTGGGTAAGCAGCATAGTAGAAGTCAATCCTACTTACAAGACAGGCTGTGTAAATTTTAGACAGTATGAACACTGTCTACAAATGTTTTAGTAAATTCCCCTTTATTATGCGGATGACATGGCCTTACTCAGTGAAATGGAGTTAAGAAATTAGGAGCTTTGATGCCTAAATAGAAAAGTCAAAATCAGTGAAATAGTATAAAGGGAATATGAATCTAGGAGGTACAACTGCACTTATTTACAGTCTGGTCCTGGAACACAACAATGGAAAAATGCTGAGAAGGAACAAGGTTGGAACACAAAGACTCCAGGCAAAACTGCAACTCTACTTCCAGTCTGTCCCACAGTGAATGCAAAGTGTTCTTGTAAAAACTGCACTACAAACTGCATCAAGGAGCACCCAAGTATGATGCTCCAAGAGATACACAACACTGACAGAAGTAATTTATGCTCTGTAGGAAGTGGTGCCTGACATTTCATACTGATACCCCCAGTGCCTGCTGGCCATAAGCTAATTCTGCCAGCTTTCTTAGAAAGAGCTCAAAAGGGCCAAAGGAGCTCAACTGAGGTTGTCTGGAAATGGATATTCTGAGAAAAACTCATTAACCTACAGAGAAGAGAGTGAGTTCATGCTAAAAGTTAACATTCAAAACTCTCCAATTGTTCAAACATCTTCTTTCTTTTGCAGGTGGTATTAGAGACCTTTCACCACTACCAGGCGAAGAAAACGTAAGAGTAATTTTGTAACTGGCAAGTTACTATTTAAATTCAGGAGATCTTTGTGATTGTCTGCCTTTGTGTTAAACTCTTCATAGACCTCTTGTGATTAACAAGTAACCTGTTCTATTTATGAAAATCAATCCAATTTTGTCAAGCTATAAAACGAGACACGAACAGTCATCATTCCTGAGAAGAAAAACCAAGCTCTCAAAACCTACCTCCAATGCCTTGTTGAGTGTTTCTTCCTTGTTATCGCACTGGTTTTCAAGCATATCTTCATATATGTCCACAAGAAAGGCAATCAGATAGGGTGAACTGTGACTGGGCTGTAAATTCAACAGTTCCTCCAGCAGATTTGGATACTTAGAAAGACCACGATCTTGCAGAATCCTAGAAGAGAGGTTAATAGGCTTGACCCATAGCGATGGGAAATCTGGTGTGAATAATTGCATTTTTGTTATGATTCCTTTACTTGGAGATTAGTTTTGAAATCAGGCTGCAAATACAAGTAAGTCAGAAAGTAAGCAGCATGCAGTGCTAGTACAGCCTCTTGTTGTAATAAGCTGGTATAGTTTTTGTTCAACTGAACACAAATTGGACTGAAAGCATGTTCGCTATTTCCTATCTATGCTTTTTAACACAGTAACATTACAGGTCAAGTTTTTAAAAGTAGTGATGAGAAGTACCTGTAGTCCTTCCACAAGAACTACAGGGCCAGAAGCTTAGTGAAAAGTTACAGAGAAATTAGGTTATAATATAGTAACACCTTGTGACAGTATTTGCCTGCCTGCTTAAGCACACTACACTAGAACGAACAGCAACAAGTTCTTTTCAATTAAGAAGCAGGTATCAGACACCTTCTACAGATACTCTTTTTGTCTCATAGAGAAATACACCTCACCCTTTTAAGTAGTTCCAAGCACTCTCATTATGTGGCACTGCTGTGATCATCTCAAGAGTGTACCTGCAATAAAAAGATAACAGCTCATGAATGCAACCAATAACAATGCAGTTAGAAATTACCTGAATGTGCTCGGAAGCTTCCAAATACATCTCTCTAGCCTATACTTCACTCTTTTTGCAGATCATCTCAGCTTGGTAGATCAAAAATGGCTCACAATATAATCACCAGCAGTCTCAAAGAGGCAGACGCTATGAAAACTGTTTTAAGTGTTCAATTTGCTGGACTTTATACAATAATTAATCAGTTCTCAAAATTATTAGCAGTAACACTGAGAAACAACGTAATATACTCTCCTGGTACACTAAAGGAGTAACTTGTATCTTGATGCTCAGAAATGGCAAGGGGCTGAAAACAGCCAGAGTGCCTGAGCTCTGTTAATATGACTGCAAGTGGCATGTCCTGTACCTATTTGCAGAATGCTTTTCATGAGGTTGCACTCAAGCAAACCCACAGAAAGGCAGAGTTTAAGCTTTCAGCTCACACAGCCTTCTGCAGCATTTCTGTGAAAGTAGCAGTGAGGCAACTGCTATAAAAGCAAAGCAACAAAAGGCACCTCCCATACAGCCACAAGGCCACATTTCATCTTCACAAAACAGATTTATCTTCTGGCTTTTCTCTGCATAACCAGGCATCTGATGATTTTCAGAGGCTGCAGATACTGATAAAAAGTTATATCAGGAGTACTAAAAAAAATACCCACAGTCCTAACTCTTTTAACATTGTGCAGTCACTCTGACAAAGATCAAGTTTATCAACCAACAAGCAGTTCTATAATGACATCTGGGAAGTCTTAACCTTAGCCAGCCTGGTTCTTAAGATGGTATCCAATTATCTTGAGAAGATCAAGGGAGGATGCCCAATCTAAACTCTGGAGAGAAAAAGTTGAAGATATCCAAGTCTAAGTCATGGAAATGGTTCAGATTCATTAATCTACAGGAAGGTTATAAACTGGAAGAGAAGTACAGTTTCTAGAAGGTTGCAAAGACAACCGCGAAAGATGGTGAAGGCTGGGATCATCTCTGAATACTGTACCAAAAGACCTATTCAGAGACTGTCTTTCTTCTGAAAAATAACTACGAAAAATTGCAGTACCTTATTTTAATTGTTTCTTCACTTCTGACAAATTTCTTCTCATAACCGTCAAACCTAATCATCAGTCTGAGAGGTGAAAACCATATGAAGAAGCTTCTCTTACCACCATGAGAAGTAAAATACGTCTAGAAGCCCAGTTTGTCTTCAGTTATAAACCTACAACCTAGAAACAGTGAGCACAAAGCTCTTTTTCCTGAAAACTAGCCATCTCACAGAGGTAGTTCTCTTTGCGCCAACCACATACTCCTGAAAGCTCCTTTCTTTTTCCAGCTGCATCAAATTCCTCACAAAAGGCAACTCCTCTTCCTACAGTCCATGTCCATGTTACTGTATTGGGTTTGCATGGCTTGTTTTTTGGTAGTGGGGGAGGCTACAGGGGTGGCTTTTGTGAGAAGCTGCCAGAAGCGTCTTCCATGTCTATGAGAGGAAGTCCCGGGTGGCTCCAAAGATGGACATGCCACTGGCCAAGGCTGGGCCTGTTAGAAATGATGGTAACACCTCATGGTAGCATATTAAAGAAGAAAGAATAACAAAGGTGGTTGCACAGTTTTACTTGTGGCCAGACAAGAGCAGAATGAGAACATGCGAGAGGAACAACTCTGCAGACACCAAGGTCAGTGAAGAAGGAAGGGAGGGAGGTGCTCCAGGCACCAGAGCTGAAGAGGGCCTTTTTCCAAACTTTCTAGGGGTAGAATACTAATGAACAGCACAAGTGTCACAGATTTTCTGTAGGTTGTCCCACTATAACTAGTTCACCATAAAACCCAAAGTTTTGTTTGCACAATAAACAGCAGGTCAGGAAAACAGATTCATGATAGTAGCTTCCCAGGGTAAGCAGAGCTTGCTTCAATCTAACACTTGATCTGCTAACCATGAGTGTTAGTCCCAGAAGTGAATAAAAACCAGGAAACAAAGCCCACAGGGACTGTGAAAGTATTCCTTTACTTTCATGTAATGGAGACTGTTTAATGTGAGCCTGAATAGCATTACTAACCGGACTTCTCTGTCTAGGACTGCTGGGTCATCATAGCCAGTGGTGTTGAAAATGACGAAGTGTCGTTGGTTCCAAACAGAATTGTTTCTCACATCTTCGCTCAAAAGCTGATCTACGTAGTCCAGTTCATTGTCCCATAATTTGAACTCCTATACAAAGAGAGGGAAGAGACAGTATCACAATCAAAAGTTTTTATTTTTTTTAAATACATTCTCCTCATTCCTAAGTTGCCTGAACATCAGACAGAGCGTTTTTTGAAGAAATCAACACAGAGTTCAAAGAAAAATAAGTACAGGTGCACTAGGAACATGCTACACTATTCAGTGGTACACAACGGTATTAGCTCATCCTCAAAATCACACACATAACAGTAAGTAGACAACAATCCAATTTTTTGAACTCTCTTCCTAAAAGGCAAGTTTACAGCTAACCTCTGCCACATATCTAAAATGCAGGTTATTTAAAGAAACAAGAGTTCTGCAGATACACTACCTGAATAACCCATTGTCTGTGTTGCCAGGCATGGTAATTTTTGGCATCTTGGTTAAGAATGTCAGCTATGAACTCAAGCTCTCTGGATGGATCCTGCAGCCACTCAACCAGCACCCGTCTGTGATGCCTAATGATGAGAGGAAAAGTCTAAATTCTTTTTGTGAGTGTGTGGTGTGTATTAAAGCAGCTTATAGCAACTGTACCACTTAGGAAAAAAACCCACTAGTTAAATACTTCAAATTAAGCATACCAGAACATTTCACTTGGCTCTGAGAAATGTATGATGCATATTTATATTATAAAAGATTCTAATCACACATACACAATGGCCAATCATCTCATTTTAGACAATTAATGTTCACCTGAAACAACATACTTCCACACTCATGGTCAAAGTCTTCAGCAGAATACAATTTTCTAGTACTACATAATTTCTCTAGCAATAACAATACTGCTCTTTTGCTTATTCCCACCCATTTCAGGAAAAAACCCCAACAACAGGCATGCAAACTCCAAGACACAATAAAAGAAAAAATACTAACTTCTATTTGTTTTCTTAGTTGCCTTTTCACAAGTTGTTTTTTTTTTTTTTAACCTGTCAAACTTATTTTGGCAGTTTAAAACTTGAAATTCACAAAAAAAAAAAGACCTGCTTAGCATATCATCATCATATGCTTAGAACAAATATCTGAAAGGAACTTTGACATGATGCAACTCCATTTAATTCCTCCATCACAACTGATGGCCAATTTACAAAAATATTATCTGCAAAAACATTAAGAACCGAAAAGAAAGCATGATTTTACCAGACTTGGTAGTTCTTTGGCTGATCTTCAATGATAGCTGTGATGTACTTAAGCTCCTCATGGAGATCCTTTCCCAGAGACTGCAGGAGGACTCTCCGGAAATGCCTGTATAAAAGTTAAGCATTTGAACACTGCAAAAGGACTTTCCTAAAATTCACAGAGAAGAACATAGAATCACCTTTGTTCACAGTTCCCTGTATTGAGCTAAAAATAGTAAAAAAACCTAAAACTAACGCAAAATCCTCAACCACACAGCTAGTTCTGTTAAAGGGCGTTCAATTATTGAACAGCAGAGAACTAGAATATGACTGGTTACACCCGTACATTATCTAAGACTGTAGCAATCTTAGATTCAAACCGTTCAAATTAACCTGTACCCACGCTAGTTTTTTGTCACAGAAACTAAGGCTTCCATGCTTGAAACAATGCAAACTTTCTGATTTTATGGGAATTAGCGGAATAAAGATGTACAAGAGGTTCTTGTTAGCATTTGTGAGTTAAAAGGCCCTACCCTGAATATCAGAAATTCACTGTTTATTTCTTACCTAACTGAACAGTAACCTGACAGATCTTTTAAAATGCACTATTTAGCAAATAAACAAATTACTTGCTGTCGTGTTTTTATGCCTCTTCTTGAAGTCAACTGAGCTCATCTTCAGCGTTTTACCATGGCCACATTATCAGGTAAGTGATCTAATTTTAAACAGAAATGTCCTTTTTGTGACTAGCTCTGACCTTGACTGATCATATCCCTAAAGCCAAATGAATGAAAACCACTGAATCAAAGTGAGGCATGGGAAATACTGAACAAAGGCTTTCTTTGGAAGCTCACTGGAAATCTACACTGCTCCTCTAAGTTCAACTAGACATGCCCTGATTCAACTAACAAAATATTAAAGACTTTAAAAGGTAGGCAGTTGAATGACCACAGAAATAATCCCAAGGTTATTACATACCATACTGTGTAGTTTGCAGCATTTAACTCAATGGCATCTGCTGTTAACTTGAAAGCTCTTTCGCTTCTCTCATCCCGCTGCAGAACAGCCCGGAAGTAATCATAGACATCTCGGACTAAATAGAAAATAGCATCTTAGCCAATGGCCTGAGTAGGGGGTAAGGTTAATAATCCTTTGAAATTACTTCCTATTTTCTCTACTCTAAATACACCTCTGTAAAACGATAGCTACCTATTGCTCTGAGAGCATTTTCAACTGAGACCTGTGCATGATATTAGCACACCAAAAAGCTGCACAAGTATGTTAGAAATGCACCATCAGAATAATATCAAAAACAATCATAAAAGTTCTGTGCTGCTTACTCACACTACTTCACCAGCTGCAGGAGCTTCATGTTTTGCTTCCACTGGTGGGCTAGAAGTGCCTTGTGACATGAACCAGACTGTCTGCTATACTACCTCTTAAGCCATAGGATTTTAAAGGAGAACCTTGGCTATTAACATCTCAAGTGAAGATTCAACTTCGAGGATGCTTGGTGAAAACACCACACACAAACACCGTAACACAATTAATTAAAATAACTTATTCACAGTCTCTAGACTTAGAATTTATCACTCTAGAAAATGTTATCCAAAAAATGAAGTCTTGTTTTAATAATGGTAAGGGCGGAACATATTTAAGACTTACATTTTTCACTGTAGATGATCTGAACAACAGGATTTGGCCCATCATTTTGAGGAACAGGTTCAATATCAGCCCATTCCTTCCTGTCCCTGTAAATACATGTTTCTGTCTTTTCAATGCTTCTAAAAAGCACAAAATGCTACTCAAACCATGACATGCACAAACCCGTGACCAGTAACACATCCTTGCTCTGAATCGTCACTACTACTTTAGCTACATTATTGTCCGTAACAAAGACCAGCATATAAACACGCAAAAGTGCCCCCAACACAAGAACGACATGGAACTGTTGGAGCAAGTCCAGAGGAAGGTCACGACGTCGAAAAGAGGACTGGAGCACCTCCCTTACAGACTGAGAAAAGTGGGACTGTCCAGCCTGGAGAAGAGAAGGCTGTGTGGAGACCTCAGAACAGCCTTCCAGGATCTAAACGCGTTAAATGGAAAGTGATTTTCCGTCCGAAACCGTAATGATAGGACAAGAAGTAACGGATACAAACTGAAAGAGGAGAAATTTAGGAACATTAGGAGGAAATTCGCTTACTGTAAGGGTAGTGAGACACTGGACCCGGTTGCCCAGAGAAGCTGTGTATGCACCAGCTTTGGCAGTATTCAAGGCCACTTTGGATAAGGCCCTGAGCAACGTGGTCTAGTGAAAGGTGTCCCGGCCCCTCCCACAAGCTCCCCACTCCTCCGGCCCCAGCTCCGCCGCTCCGCACCCCCCACCCCTTGACGTGCCGCGACGCAGCCGCAGCCCTACCTGTACAGCACGTAGCCAGCATCCTCCCCGTCCTCCTCCTCCTCCAGCAGCTGCCCGAAGCCGCCCTCCGGCTCGCTGCCGCCGCCCTCCACGTCCCCCTCCGGCTGCGGCTCTGCCACCTCGGCCCTCCCGTCCGCCGCCATCGCTCCACCGCCGCTTCCGGGGTCGGGCTGCACCACAGAGGCGGGGGCGGAGCGGCGGCGCGGCTCGACAGCGCCGCCCCTGGCGCGGAGGGCTGCGGGCACGGGGAGCTGCCCTCCCTCCGCCTGGGAAGCTCCCGCCGTGTTTCCACAGCTGGGAGTTGACACAGCGGAGGGAAAACGCAAGTGGCGCCATTTTAGGTTCACGCCATCTAACAGGACAAGGCAGAGGAGTCTGGCCGCTGTAAAAGGTCGAACTGGAGAAGGTTTTGAAACAGCCGCTGCTAAACAGCGGGTGAAATTGGAGAAGGCAGCAGACCCAGCAGGATCTGGGGGTGCTTAGCCTGGGGAAAAGGAGGCTCAGGGGTGACCTTACCACTCTTCAGCTACCTGAAAGGAGGTTGTAGCCACATGGGAATTGGCCTCTTCTCCCAGGCAGCCAGTGACAGGACTTAGTCTCCAACTGCACCAGGAGAGGTTCAGGGTGGACATCAGGAGGAATTTCCTCACAGAAAAGGTGATTAGACATTGAAATGGATTACCCAGGGTAGACTGGATCATGGTCTGGTTGGCAAGGTGGTGTTCTGTCATAGGCTGGACTCGATGGATCTCAGAGGTCTTTTCCAACCTACATGATTCTGTGATCCCCTGATGTGGTGTTGGTCAGCAGGACAAAGTCGCTGAACTGAAGACAGGTGTTACAGAGAACAGCTGATCCAGTGTTAGGGGATTGTAATCTGGGACATTTTGAGATGCATTAGCATGGAGAGGATTAAAGACAGATGGAGCATGTGCAGAAGCAAGGGCTGTGCATGTATCTGCGTCTGTACTGTATTCTCAGGGAGGTGTGTCATCATTCTGTATGTGGTGGAAATGGTTAAAGTCTTAAATTCTGAGCTACTCAAGTTGAAAGGGCTGTTGTGTGTGTCACATGTTTTACAGTGATTTTATGGAAAGAAGAATGGTGCCACAGCGACAATGAGGGAGTATAAATGCACAGCTGCAAATTGAGACACAAGATCCCGGACAAGGAAGAATCAGGCCCACGGGTGGTTCTTGTGTCACTGAGCAGCTTTGTCTCCTTTGGGGAGTCCCTTGAACTCTGTGCTTTCCTTGTCTGCCTTTTTTTCTGCCCTTTCGTATTCTGAGGACTTCATTTGTTCCTGCCAGGACGTTCATACAGTAGCTCTTTGGAGTGCATAGTGTGGTTGCTGCTTCTGGGTGTTACAGTAATATAGACTATACTAATATAATGGAGGATAAAAACCAGAGAAATCTACCGAAAGGTTACTTTGAATTACAGGACTGTGAAAACAACAGAACGGAAATGGGCAAATCCAGAGACCAAGAGGATATCCAACAGGACCTAAGTGAAAGAAAAAAATTCTAAAATGCAGAATAATAAAAAGAGAGAGGAAGAACAAAGGCATAAAAAGAAACAAAGTGTATTAAAAACAGATCAGAGGAAAACTGTATATATGAATGAGAGAAACCTCAAATGCAGTAAATTGTGTTTCATCAGAGAGCAGAAAGAAAAGCTGCTGTTCCTGACCCGTGGAAAGAAAAGTTGCATTGCAAGTTTGTTAGATTACAAACAGCTCTCCATGGACAGAGGGCACATGAGACACAGATCTTTAAGAAATCTGGTTTATTAGCTCTGCTGTTTGAGCAACAGTTGTGGTTTTTTGAGTTTTCTTTGTCCAGAATTCGTATGAGATGACCTGGCCCTGCCATTGCTTATGCTGGTATCATCTTTACCAGCTGTTTAACTCGGATTACAGACAAGCCAGATCCTGTAATAAGAGTTTATTTCCTCAGGGTGGCATAACAGGACAGGAAACAAAAGTGAGCCTCTCTGATGCCAGCCACTGGATTTAGCTGGTCCAAGAACAGCTTGCTTATGGCATGGGATGGACAGCAGATAAAACAGCTATCCCACTGCCCTCAGGACTCGCTTCTGCATTTTCGGTCTGAAACTGTGGGTTATTAGGTCTGTGGACTGCTTCTAAAGGTTTGAGGGACAGTAACTGAGGAAAGTCAAGCCTGTTGAAGGAAGCTGAAGCATTTTACAATTACATGCATTTGTCCTCATGAGAGCAACTTAGGAGTCTGCCAGCTGAGGAAATGTGAAAGCCAGGAATATAAATAAGCTTAAAATTACGGACTAGATCAAAACCCATGGGGATCACAGGAAGTCCTTCCATAAACTATACCAGTTTTCTGATCCATTTCCAACCACTTGATGGAATTTACTGAACTACACCTCATTGTGTCATGCTAACTTCAGTCCTCACAATATCTAGGCACTCTGAATTAGCCCTGCAAAAGCAGGATTCTGCCTTCACATGAATCTGCTTTGCAAAATAGTACTTGGAGGTTCTTGCTGCATGCCTCATGGCTTAAAGTGAGTGGAGGAACTTCATGTTCCAGGTCAAATATTTGTAAACACACTTAGATAATTAAAGATAATATTAAAACCCTGCCTGAAAGCTTCTACATAAAAATACGACTCCAGCAGCTAGAACCTTTGTGAGGAAGCAACAAATAGGACAAGAGCTGAGATTAATCACCAAACAAAGACTGGAGGATAAGTAAATCTGTATGTCCCAGCATTGTAGCGTCAGTTGCTCCTTTTCATCCTGGGAGGAGACTGGTAGTTCAGAGAGAAATCGGAGTTCTCTGGTGCAGTATGTGCAGCAGGAGGTGGGTGTTGCTTCAAAGGGGCCACTGTCAAGAACAGCTGTAGTGGAAAGGGAACAGAGCCAGAGTGGCAAGGGTCATGGACACTGCTGCAGAGGATTCAGGTTGCCTGTTGGGTACTCTTCTGATCCTCTCAGGAAGGCTGCAGGCAGTACGCATCCAGAGTAAGAAGATGAGCTGTGTTGCATAACATTTCTACAGTTTTTATCAGCCATGCATTTCAGCTGAGGCACAGGTGTCCCCTCTGCCTCCTTTGGAATTATTCCTCCCTCCATTCCCTCAGGTAATCACCCCCTTGCAACCACCCCTGCCTGCCACGTCTCGGTTAGAAACAGCAGATACCCCACTTTCAAGTGTTTGTATATAAATGTAAGGACTTGTGGAGAAGTGTGTAGGTGTCAGGTATTTCTGTGTTAATAGGATCGTGTATGTATGCGATGGACGAATTACATACACAAGAATGGGTGGTTCCTAAGTCTGTATCAGGTGCGTAAGTACGGACTCCGAGCTGGCAGAACCAGGCTTTTGGCGTACGCATTTACAAAGAGTAAGAGGTGCACAAAGTGTTTCCCATGTTCAGGAAGCCCCGAGCGAGCAGACAGGAGCGTTCCCTGGTACGCACGGCCCCGCAGAGGTGCCTCGGCAAAGCTGGGAGCAAGGCATGGTCCCAGCTGTGGGATGCCTGCCGCAGCTCCGCGCCACAGGGACGAGGGATGAGCGCGGGCCGGCTCTCCCAGCTCCTCGGGGCTTCCCAGCTGCCGTGACGCATTTCTCTTTCTGACTGCTCGCTGGCCTCATGCAGTCAATCTAAAGTCTCCGTCAGGATAGCACCGGCACTGTAGTAGAAAACCATAACACCGCAAAGCGCGCTATTATGCAAACAGCTACAGGAGTCAGTGTCAGGGGCGGATTTATTTTTGGGAATTGGGTGAGGTCTTGCAGTGAGGGTTTGCAGAAGAGCAGGCGGGTGGGGTGGAAGTGATGGCGCTCTCGGGCCGACCAGTGCTCCGCGTTCCCTGTGCAGGCCCCTGCGGCCCCCGGGCAGCGCCGACCCCTTCCCCGCCCCCGCGGCTGGGCGGAGGGAGGCGCGGAGCCGCACCGCCCCCGCCGGCGCCCGCCCCCCCTCCGCGCGCCAAGTGGGTGCACTAACTGAAAGTTAAAAAAAAGCAGCAAAACACCCCAAACCCCCTCACACCCGGCCGGAGGGGGACGGCGGCGGTGAGGTGGGAACGACATTCTCGGGGTGAGTACGGCGGCGGGCGCCTGGCCGGAGGGTGCCCGACCCGCGGCGGGAGCAGGGCTGAGGCTGCGGGATGCGTGGAGCCTCGGGAAGGGAAGGGGCAGCGTTTCGGGGAGCAAGCAAAACCCTGTCTGAGATGCTGAGCCCGGAGAATTGCGGCGAGACAGAGCTGGAAGGAGAGGCGGCGGGCAGAGCTGGCAGGAAGTTTGGAAGGATTTGCTGAGAGCTGCTGCTCCCGCAGGGCAGTTTGGGGTGGAGATTGATCCTTCTTCCCTCAAGTCCTCAGGGCCTCCGCTCAGCCTGACAGAGGTGGGAAAGCGTTGCAAGGTCATCCTTGCCAGTGGAGCCGGGACGGGACAGAGCCTTGCCTGGCCCAGTCCAAGTACGCACCGCAGTGCTGAGTAGAAGTACTGCATGTTGGGCACCGCAGAGGCAAAAATGAAGCCATAGCTCGGTATGGTACCCTGGGTCCGTAGGTACAGCACACCCATGCTGTGGGCAGTTCCCCCTCTAGAACTATACCTCAAAATGTGACGATTACTACTACTCTTTTACCAGGGCAGGGATTAAGGTGGTATTCAGTGGATCATTAGAATCTCACTTTTTGCCATGCACTGGCCTGATAAGATATGGTGTTGAAAATATTGCCCAGCTCCAGGTGTGCCAACACAGCAGTGAGCAGAATTCATCCCCTTCCTCTCCTGGTGCCCCTTTTTGGCTGTCTGCAGGAGGCACAGAAGGTGCAGAGGCTTTCTAGAAAATCCTGCCTGATCTGAGAAGTGCTTAACTGGCAGCCATGCACTTTCACACCCACACAGACAGACCTTCAAAAGCAGCTGGCCTGTGCAGAGCAGAATCGCACAGCAGGGTTTCATGTCAGCTTTTGCTAAAGAGGCCTTTCTGATGTTCGAGGGAAAAGGATGAACTCATGTGTCAGTGGGAGCAGAAACAGGATAATTTTTTTCCTTTAGCTGTCAGCACCACTGTGATAGTACTACAGCAGGCGGTAGGTTTGGGACCCATCCCTCTTTGTCAGGGCTTTAGAACTTTGGAATTAAGATGGGGGGAAAGCTGGCAGGAAAACCAGCATGAATTTCATAGTCGTATCTCTGAAAGAGAGCAGCTCTAAAATAGCAATTTATTAAACATTTTGTGCATGTCTTTCTGCTTTCTGAGCTTTCAGAACACCCACGTTTTCAAACTTTACTTCTCTGTGTGGAGTGCTGCAGTCCTAGCTTTCTACCATCCTTTATTTTTATTTTTCAAGACATGGCTGGAATTTTACAACTTCTCCTGTTGCCAGGAGTTGGTATTTTTGTACAGAAACATCCATCATGCAAGAAAACAGTTAGGTTTTCTCTGAAAGCTAAAAAAAGCATTGGAGAAGGGAAAGTTATTTGAAGAGAGGCAGACCAGCACAGGAGCAGGTTACTTGTAAAGGGGAACTTGTTAAATTTATCTGGGTTTAGGTGTGGACAGAGTTTGTGTGTGTATTGTATGGTTACTTTCTCTATGCATTGGACATAGAGCATATTCCAAGAGCATTCTTTATGCTCATGAAGAGGAGTCCCAGAAGACTGAAGTGTGGTTAAGTCCCAAGACCAGGTAGTTGTGTGCCTTCCCCAGGAGCATTTTTGGAGATTGCCCAGGGAAGGAAAATCTTTCATTGCTCCCCTATCTGTGCGTCTGCTGCAAAGCAGCACAGCTTGACATCTGAAACTCATGAAAACAGCTGCCCTTCCCACACAGTACTGAGCCAGGACCATCAGCATTCCTTACACTGACTGCAAGGATGAGAGGATATCCAGGATGACTATCGAGAGAGTAGGTGCCTGGGGCTTTGTGGGCAAGAGTGCTGTCTTGTGCAGGCTGCTTTCTGAATACCTGGCTGAAAATGTGGCTCTGGCACCTACAGAAGGTTATGGGTAGACATGAAACTAACCACTGAGCTTTGAAGGAGCTGTCTGTGTTGATGCTCTCCTCTTTTTCAGCAGCAGTCACCATGAAGAGCAATAAGGATAAAGGGGGAAAGCCCAGCCGCAAAGCGCGAAGACTTTAGACAAGCTGACCTTCCCGATGCCTAGATATAACTGCTCTGGCGGGCCTGGTAGTGCAGCATGATTAGGATGAGGAGGAAGATACTGTGGGCATCTTGCTTCTGCTTTGCAGCTGCCTTTTTCCTTGCGCTGACACTTCAGGTACAGGGGCAAGGGGGTGGGTTACACATGGGATTGCTGTCAAAGCAGGACACGGCTCTGTCAGGTGAGAGAGGCTACTGACATTTCCCATACCACTCTGTGCTTTACCAGGAGTTACTCTATTAGCAGCGCTGGCCTTGTGGTGATAGCTGACTCTGGAAGTGACATAATACAGAGAATTCTTTTCTTGTATACCTCCTTGGCCCTTGGAGGAGTTCCTCAGGAATGTTGCGACATACCATAATGTGTTTTGTTGCCTCTATCCCGCATTGCCACCTCTTTTCACATGTTTGAAGTCATTTGGCAGGGGGGCAAGGCTGGACCCACAGAGACATGAAAACTTCATGGGTTTTTTAACAGCCGATTTTCAGAAGAAACCCGGCTACTGAAGAGCTGTTCTCTGTCCTGTGCATTTTCCACAGAGAAAGCAGAAGTTGTGTTGTTAAGTCACACATGATGTCACCGTTCTCTCAGTATAGAAATGTATTTCCTCCCTTCTCCGTACAATTTCAAATTAAATCTTTTGCTGTTCTGACATAAGATGACCTGATGTCTGCAGTCAGTGAAGTGCATCCAATTTCATTGATAGAAACTTAACATACAGACTTAGTCCAATGCTTAAATTCTGGTTTGTAAGCAGATACTAACGACAGTGACATGTTGTGATATGTATGTTTATTTCCCTGAAGGTTATCACCGAACTGGGCAATTCAGAGAATAAAGTGTCAGTAATCTCCAGTTTACACAGCAGCCCATTAAAGCCTGGGGAGAGACATGCTTTTCAGTTTAAGAAGCAGGAACTTCACAGCAGCTTCAAGACAGAGTCTGATGTCAGTCACTATCCTGTCCTGCTCTGGTGGTCTCCCCTGACTGGAGAGACAGGGAGATTCAGTCAGTGTGGAGAGGACGTTTGCTTCTTTACTATCAACAAGACCTACCAGCACAATCAGATGACAAGAGCATTTTTGTTCTACGGTAAGAATCTATTTGTTTTTAAAGAAGTAGCTTTTCCTCCTGCTTAGTTCTTTCCCTACAGAGAGTAAATATTCTAGGTGGCCGTGACTTAGAACAAGAAATTTATGCAGCTCGTTGGGCTAAACTTTGCCTGGTGCTGCATACCATTACGAGTATGTAAAAGTACTCTGAAAAGGGACCATGCACATCTGTGGTACGACTGATGCCTTGTCTCATGCTGCTTTCCAATCACATGTACTCCCTGTTCATGGGAGAAGAGACAATTTCATGTCATTGCCAAGGCATTTAAAGACAGTCTGAGATCAAGCCAGCTTTTTTCAGTCTTCTGGCTTGTCACCCCTAGCAAGGCCTTTGTTGCACTTGTGCAAGTCTTTTGTTTAAAAATAATGCCCTGTCTGGTAACACTGCAATTCCCCTGCCTCATGTGCCAAGAAACTGCTAGCAGGCTCTAAGTGGAAAGTAGTGAAAGAAACCTATTGATTCTGCACGGGGAGCAGCAGCCAGTGCAACCTTCTGAGCTGCTCTGGCTCTGCCAGAAACTTCCCATTACGTACACTGTAAAGTGAGTCTACAGAACATGAAAGATGCATCATTTAAAAGCAGACCTTACTTCATTAACTTTGTTCTTTTCCTCCACACAGTTGTTTTTGAAAGAAAACTTGAGTTTTAGGTGGAAAAATAAATTCAAATTCTTTTCTCTGACTGGTACGTGTAGATCTTTTGTCTGGAAATGAAATAAATCAGGATACTGAATCTCATTCGCTCAATCTGAATCCAGGTGAACTGGAAATATAGGAAAGAAGCACCTTTAGCTTGGTTGTTAGCAGTGAACCAAAAACTTCTCATCAGTAATCTTTTTAGATCTCCAAGTAGGTCAGCTTTGTCAATTGATAATATAGTGGTTAAGCATGAAAGCGAAGGAATAACAGCAAAGGAATGAGAAGCTGACCCAATTAAAGACAAAGAAAGCTGGATTGCATCACAGGAAAGCTGTAAAGTCTGGTGATTTTGGTTTCTGCTAGTAATTTCATTTGTCTGTTTCAGCATTAGAAGGACTGTTACTCTTCATTTTTAGCAGGCTTCTGTACATAGTTTACTCTCATATTTTTAAAAGGCTGTTGATACTGGGCATAAGACTCTCCCTGTAGTGTTTTTTGTTTTCTTTTTCTAGTGATGCTGGCTATGAAGTTTGTAAAGACAAGTGTCAAAATATGCAAAATTGTTACTTATTTTTAAATGATCTCACAATGCCGAAATAGAAAGAGAGAGAGAGAGTTTTTCTCTCATTCTCTCTCTCTCTCCCCCACTGCCTTGATGCACTGAGCTGTGAATCTTCAAAAAGGTATATTTTACTTTTACAGAATTTTCCTCTAAACAGCCTGCTGAGTGAAAACTTGAATATCTGAATTTCCATGCTAAGGCTAGACCAGAGCAGAGTTTCACCTTCCAAAGAAAATGCATTAATTTCCCCCTAGTACTTGGTCAGTAAGCTAGTCAAGAGAAGAATGATCCAAAGATTAAGAGAAGTACTGTGCAAAAATATAGGGTGTAGATGTTTTCCAGCACAACTGCTTTTAGGAACACCAACTTTTCCACTGCTTGTTCCAACTCACTATCCTGGCCTGGGGAGCCCCTCAGTGTAGGTGCTTACTTTGTCAAGTGTCGCCATCTCCTGTCTGGAAATGAGATGTGGCATCCCCTTGCTAGACTTCGTCTCTGCTTTTGGGAGGGATTCCCAGCTCCACCTTTTCAGTGTCACATAATTAATAGAGTGTAGTATTTAGTATGAGCTGCCAATGTGACTCAGCATGAGCTAGGTCTGTCAGAGCCTCAGGGGTGTTGTTCCTAAGAGAGAAGGATATCCAGCTGTTCAGTACTGGAGCACTGAGTCCTTTGAGTATGGCTTCTGAATGAAAAATGTCTTCTAAAATGCATAACTACTCCTAGCAGTGTATATCTTTCTCTTCTGCATATCTGAGATTTCCAAATTAATAGTTAGAAAGTGAAATCACTCATAATTCTAGCCTTATGCTTTTTTTAATTCCCTCATATGCTTCCGTATTTCTTTCATCTCGTGGGGTACAGGGCATGCTGATGTTATCTTCCTTTTAATCATTTTTGTCTTGCTGGACTGAGATTGATTAGGTGTTGTATTAAAGTCAGTCATTCTGATGCATTCTGATGTGTGTGGTGTCCACTTTGGACCCCTCATTTCAAGAAAGACATTGAGGTGCTGGAGCATGTCCAGAGAAGGGCATCAAAGCTGGGGAAGGGCCTGGAGAAGAAGTCCAATGAGGAGTGGCTGAGGGAGCTGGGGATGTTTAGCTTGGAGAAAAGAAGGCTTGCGGGTGACTTTATCATACTCTACAACTCTCTGAGAAGAGGCTGTAGGCAGGTGAGTGGGTGTTGGCATCTCTCCCCGGCAACCAGTGACAGAAGGAGAGGACACAGCCTCAGGCTGCACTAGGGAAGGTTCAGGTTGGACATCAGGAGAAATTTTTTCGGTCAAGGGGTTGTTAAACATTGGGATGGATTCCCCAGGGAGATAGTGGAGTCACCATCCCTGGAGGTGTTAAAGAAACAACAGGTCATGGCACTAAGTGCCATGGTCTAGTTGACAACGTGATGATTGGTCAAAGGTTGGACTTGATGATCTTGGAGGTCTTTTCCAACCTAAATGATTCTGTGATTCTGTGATTTTATAGTGCATTTTTCTCTAAGTTTCTCTATGCCTAACCTAACTGTCTCCTAGTTTGGTAAGTTTTACATGTTGCCTTTTCGTCTTTCTCTCATTCTTATCTGTGTTTCCATCTCCTTTTCCCTGCAATACTACCTGAAAGAGGGAGCACCCTTGCAAGAGACCGAGCTGCAGTGCTGTGATTTTGATCCACAGCATTTCATTATTGTTGGCATGCACTGTTACTTCTCTTCTTGGCATCACTTAGAACAAAGTGTTTTCAAAGCCAGATGGACTTTATTAATTTCTCCATGAGAATTTGATTAACTTTCAGTTTTCGTCACCTTTTTCTATCACAAAATAACACATCGAAAACAAGATAACACATCAAAAACAGAAGAAGCAAATAGCATTTTTCATTGAGTGGCATAGCCTTTCATCCTTTTAGTGTTAAGGACTTAGGATCTGTGTAGAAGACAGAAAGTCCATGTTTAGTGACCTTAAAAAACCCCAGCTAATGCTCCTGAAGGATCTTGTTCTGTAGGAGAATTTTATATTACTGACAGCTAACTTCTATCTCCACTGCAGTACTGAAGTCTTTTGTTGGTTTTCTAAGGTCATCCTTGGAGTCGTTTTGGCAGGCTCATACAGCTGCAAGGACCACGGGGCGTTTATTTTATCTTCTTTATGTTTTTGTTTTTGATCAGTGTTCTGTGTAAGACTTTTGCTAGCACCCACTTCTTTTTGCTGTCAGTGGTTTGAGGTCAGGGGTTGAACGGAGGGTGAAAAGTTAGAAGTGTGACTGAGATGGTGTTATAGCTCACCTCTGAGGGAGAGTAACTGAGGTTCCTGTTAATAGATCCCTTGGGTGAATTAGAGTGAAACAGCACTGAATGACTGGTGTGTATATATGAGCCAGGTTTATTTCAAAACAATTTAATTGCAGTGGAGAGGATGTATGTGGATCTTTGGATCTTTCCTATAAGAGTATAAAAATCTCGCAAAGAAAATACATAAGGAAAAGAAAAAGAGAATGAAGGGATAACAGTAGATAGTGGAGAGGAAGGATACCACATCTGATGGATCCAGTGATGACTCTCAATCATTGCAATTTTGATGTCCATCATAGGAGTGATGGTTGCAGTCTTGATTCGTTGGTGTAGGGGCCTGCAAAACAAAGAGTATGCTGGGTTATATACATTTAAATTGGCATGGGAACACCTAGATCCCTTGCCAGGGTGGGAGCTCTTCATGGGTGATGCAACAGTATGAGGCATGTGCAGTCTTCTGATGGAGAGCTCCTGGTAAGAGTTAGGGTGCTTTGGGGTTGTTTGTGGTCCGTAGCCCCCCCAGAGAGATATGGCCACTGTTTGACCCTGCTGCTTGTGACTGTGCATCTGTGTCTTACAGTGAAAGGGGAAAGTTGGCATTGAGAAAGCATTACCCCACCTCCATGGAATCTGCTGCTTACTGGCCATTCCCCTTAGCTGGTTTGAACTCAGCTTGTTTAAGACATTATGTTCCCAATTGTCCTAGATGCAACCAGCCATGGAGTTTGCTACACAAAGTTTAGGTTGCCACAGATGGTAGTTTGTCTAAAGATAAGAATTTGTGATGTTTTCTAAACCAGCTCTTCAGTGTTAGTTTCAGTTTTTGAACCTCTCTTCCTTGACGGTATTGGTTAAAAGTTTTGCATGTTCATTGCCTTTACTTAAGTGGAAAACAGATATGGTTATAAGACAGTGAGGAAGTACCTTGACAGAAATTGGGCAACTTTGCATTTAACCTGCAGTAAGGCTGGTCATATGAGTGTAGTGCAGTAGTACTGAAGGGAGACCAAGGGTTGCATTAGAGAGCTTGTATTTTCAACTTAGTTTTGCACAGACCAGCCTTCAGGAAAAGTCATCTACGTTTGTCCTAAGGCTTCTACCACAGTTTTCCCGGTTTCTGTGGTTGATTGTTCTTAGAGTTTAGACATGGTTCTTCTTCTTTTACTGACATTACTTTGAAGAGCTGTCTTCTGCCAGAAGCTGTCTTTATGTATCTGGTAGGCAGCTATGATACATCATCTCTTAATTTTCTCTTTGATAAGTTAATAGTTTGGCTTCCTAAGCCTCTACAGTACAATGTCTATTCAAGACTTGAAGTAATTATTTTTTTCTCCTTAAGCTTGTCCAGTATTTCAGCATCCTTTTAGTTGTTTTATTACTAGAACCAATTTGAGTTCTGCAGCAACCGTTTTCCTCGCATCACAGAGGACATACCATCTGTTCCCCTATTTAGAGAACCAGGGGATTATTAAACATCTTACTAGTTTCATTCCAGTGCATTAAAATATAAAATTCCTAGTGATCCTTTGAGATGAGAGGCCTTTAAACTGATATGACATGAAAGGAAACCACTTCTAATATTAACTACTGATCCTGCTTCTCTAGATTCTTCTGCTGTGAAATTCAGTTTAATCTGTCATTATGCTCTTGTGCCTTTGCATGAATTGTGCTTTTTGAAATAACTGCCTTATAGTGTCAGAAATGTCATGATTGCAGGGCTGATACTAAATTAAAACTAGACTTCTGTGTCATTGTAGTTAGTGTCACATGACAGATAAGAGCAGGACGACCACTGTTTTCTTTTGTCTAGGTACTGACTTCAGTATAGACAGCTTACCCCTCCCTCGTAAAGACTATCATGACTGGGCCCTTTTTCATGAAGAGTCACCAAAAAACAACTACAAGCTCTTCCACGAAGCAGCCATCACCTTATTCAACCACACTGCCACATTTAGCCGCCACTCTCACCTGCCGCTGACCACTCAGTACCTTGAGGGTGTGGAGGTCCTGAAGTCACTGAGGTTCATGATCCCACTGCAGATGAAAAACAGCCTGAGGAAAAGGCTTGCGCCGCTGGTGTACGTGCAGTCTGACTGCAACCCCCCTTCTGACCGGGACAGCTATGTGCGTGAGCTGATGTGCCACATTGAAGTAGACTCTTATGGGGAATGTTTGCATAACAGAGACCTTCCTCAGCACCTCAGAAATCCAGGTGCCATGGATGATGGAAACTTTTTAAAAATACTGGCACAGTACAAGTTCATTCTTGCTTTTGAAAATGCTGTTTGTGAAGATTACATCACTGAAAAACTCTGGCGGCCACTGAAGTTGGGAGTGGTGCCAGTGTACTTTGGGTCTCCCAGCATTGTAGACTGGCTTCCTAGTAACAAGAGTGCAATCCTAGTATCCAGTTTTTCACACCCTCGGGATCTAGCCCGCTATATCAAAACACTGGATACAAATGATGAAGAATATGAGTCTTACCTACAATGGAAACTGAGAGGGGACATTTCCAACCCAAGGCTACTTAGAGCAATGAAGGAACGCAAGTGGGGAGTGCAAGATATCACCCAGGACAATTACATTGACACCTTTGAGTGCATGGTTTGTAACAGAGTGTGGGAAAACATGAGACGGAGAGAAAAGGTACGTGTGAATTTGTGTTTGTGTCTCACAGAGGCTTTAAAATGGCCCTAGGGTCAGGTTTGTCCCAGGAGGTTTGGTTACCAGATTTCTGGCCAGCTGACAGCCACGGTATTCCAGTGCCATTGGGTTGTGCATCCTCATGTGAACAGGTGTTGGCAGAAGGTGCATGTGCACAACCAGAGCACGTGTTCCTCATAGTGCTGCTGTGTGTGAGCACATGACATTGACCACTGAGCTGGCGGTCGTTTTCAGCCAAAGGCTGAGTTGTTCAGGGAGGAGGTTTTTTTTTCATGCTGCAGAAAGTAGCCGAACCTGTTGACCTTCTTCAGATGACCTGGAATATTTGGAAACAGGTTGCCCAGAAAGGTTGTGGGATCTCTGTCCTTGAAGGTGTTTTGAGACTTAACTCAATGTTGCCCTAGGCGGTTAGATGTGATTATACCTGTTTGGAAGAGGGAACTGGCCTAGAGATCCCTGTCTTCAGATCTGTTTTGAGCACTCTGTGGCTGTCAGGTTCTGTATACATGTGGGTACATTCAAACCTGTAGTGACAGCATGCCAATGCAATTGCCATTTGGTGACTAAACACTGAAACCATTTTTAAGCCAGGTTTTGTGTTTGTGAGAGGCCATATTTTAGCTGATCACAATCTGAGCAGTACACGAAGTGGTCAGCCAGTAGAGTGGAGATGGAGAAATCTTTTGAAGTTATTACGGTGAGCTGAAGTGATGAGAATTACAAACTGGCAAGCATTACACTTAACCAGACTTTGCTGTTTGAATCTGGTGCAAATCTGGACATATGTCCTCTCTTTGCAGGAATGCAGCCATGGAAAGGTGTAGAATAGGTTAGATACAGATATTCCTTCTCTGTGCTTTCATGGCTCTCTAGTCAATAAAATTATGAAGGCCAATTTGCTCTCCTGGCCAGATTCATGGCTTTTTCTTTTCCCTTAGAAAAAAAATCCCAGTAAGTGTGTGCATATTTAAGATGAAAACAGAATATAATGATGAAAATATAACTCCTTGCTTTGTAATTTTGTGTGGGCTGGTGCTGCTCATTTGCAGCCAAACCTTATCTGAGACTCAGCATGACTTGTCAGCGTGACTGATCTTGTCCCAGACACTTAGGGGAGGCCTTCCACAGGGACATGGGTAGAGCCTGCATTGGGAAGAAAAGTGTAACTGATTTTAAGTTTACTAATGGCATAAGTTTACTAATTACATAAATTTACTAATGGCATAGCACTTTTCTTCTCTGTTTGCCTGGGTCCCCGAATAACCCCTTTTATTTGTCTCCATTGCCAGGGATGGCTGCCCCAGAGGTGGGAGGCTCAGGTTAATCATCTGAGCTGCCCCAAACCAGAGGCATTCTGGTTCTCATCCTCAAACCCTGGCTCGATTTCTCTCCAAAAGATGTGGATACCAAGCTTCGAGCAATCCAAGAAAGAAGCCTGGGCACTGAGGCACCTGGTGGAAAGGAACAAGAATTTTACAGCTGAAGAATTTTGGATGCTTGTGTTCAAAGAATAAACACAACGACCTGTAAAACAGAGCTGAGCTCCTCCGAGGAGTTCTGTGAAATTTTCTTTTGTAGGTGACCTTATCATTTAGGATTAGTAGCCATGGAAAGTAGACCCGTAAGACTGAATTTAGTATGTTCAGTGCTCAAGGGGCACTAAGAAATGCTAAGCAATAAAATCATTCTGCCAGGTAATATATGCACATATATATGCATATATTTATATTTAGAATGATTTATATTAATTGTCATTTGTTCAAATGTTTGAACATTAAGATCCTGGTTTTCAGGGTTCTCAAAGCCCAGATTTAAGCACACAGCTAATTACCCTGAGGCAGATGGCTCTCCCTCCATATTTAGATACATACCTGCTTGGTCTTAACACCCCTTTTTCCCTAGTCCAGGTCCCTCCTTTGCTATATTGATAGCCACAATATAGCCATCACACCACAGTGGTGCAGAGCAGCTGACACCATTGTACAGGTACAGCTTCTGTGCTGCTTTTGGAGGTAGATTAAAAACTTGGGACTGTGTCCCTGGCTAGCTGTTTATTATCAATTTTCCTGGCATCAGCAAATTTAGCAGGGACTTGACGGGCTTTGTGTCCTGACACTGAGTGCCAATGTAAAGTATATTAGTGGCTGGCACGAGGAAGCACCATCTGTTAGTGTACAGGGACAGATTGAATGAAAACGTGCTGGCTCAGATTTACCCACCATCTTTTTTCTAAAATAAGCAGAGCACATGAGTATCTCTACTCCCCCAAAATAGAGCTGGCTTACATCTGACTTACCTTCTTGCCTTTCTGATGATGCATTTGTATTCTGATGATAGCATTTGTGAGGTATAAACATGAAATTACCTGATTAAAAGGGCAGGGATAACACAGAGTCCATTGGTGCTGAAGTCTTCAGTAGGCCCAAGGAGATGCAGGCAAACAGCCCTCCTGTTTTAACACACAAAACCTCAAATCTTAACCTGACAAAGGATAAAACTTGGTGATCTTAGTCATCACTTGCCGAAGGACACACCTTTGCCTGGTATTTAGACTGTTGCAGTTTTCTTCCCAAGCCCTTTCAGCCTCAGTCTGTGGAGGAGTCAACTTCCACAGGATCTGTGAAATGGCACTAACTGTTTGGAGCCATTCCGATGGGGGACAGTCATTCATACACATGCCCACATATGATGACACAGGCAAACAGAGCTACTGATACAGGGTTCTTCACAATGCTGAAAGGCAGATTTTCACCTGTGTGATAATTTCCATGCAATCGTTCCTTGCACCAGGCTATTTTATTTTAAAATTTCTGTCAAAGACCTAGCTGTTTTATGAAGGGGTAGCCACATAGTGGCAATGGGGAAGGATGTCAAAACAGCATTTACACCAAGAAATTCAGCAGCAAAATTTACTTACCTTGGAAAAGTTTCCTCACCAGAAATTTTCTCAACAAAGAGGTGGTGAATTTTTTATTACTTTTAAATCTGTCGAAGGAAAGATGATGATTTTTGTGGCCATGAACAATATAGTACTGATCATTAGTATCAGTCATTGTTTCCATGACAATATATTTAGTTTCGATTAAGCAAACTATTCCCAGTGAAATTTCTCACCACTAGTGTTTTGCCAGTGTGACACACAGCATCTGCTGGGCATGTCTTAAACACTTTCCCCAGTGGTCTGCAGAGCGGATGATGACTAGGCTCCACAAATGAAGCTCTTCAGGAAAGGGACATTAACACTGGACTTACAGGCTTCCCTAGATCAGGACTGAAAGCTGGACATAAACACCAAAACATTTGTGAAGGGAACTGCTGAATGCCCATCTGTTGCCATGAATCTCTGTTTCACCTCCCAGGATGATAAAGAAACATGAAGGACTAACTAGTTTTTGTTGGTGGGTTTTTTTGGTTGGTTTTTTTTTGGTTTGTTGGTTTTTTTTTTTGTTGTTGGTGTTTTTTTTTGTTTTTTTTTGTTTTTTGGGGTTTTTTTTTTTTTTTTTTTGTTTTTTGGTGGGTTTTTTTTGTTTTGTTTTGTTTTGTTTTTCTGTTATGTTCTGCTGTCTCCTTTGCCAAAAATCTCAAGCCATGTTGTTTAACAAGGAACTGTACAACTGAATGGGTTTTTTTTTTGTTTTCATGGTGGAATCTGTCATATCCTGAACATCCTGAGCAGTCTGGTAGATAGATGTCATCCAAAGATGTAAGACATATTTATCTCACTTTTTACTGTTTTATTATCTTTAATTCAGTGGACTGTGAGGGAAGGAAGGACTGAAGTAACTGGTTTGTGACTCACATTCTGAAATTTCAAGTGGTTGGTAGCCCGTGTTTCAGAAGAGGTAACATGTTCATCCAATGCTATACAGAGGAGAAAGATGAGTCTCCAGAGCAGTTGCCTAAAGGTGTGCTATGGTTTAAATATCAGTCCTCTCAGAGTGCATTTTTTTTACAGGCTAAACTTTTGGGTCCCACAGTCTAATTCAGAGCAATCTCCATTTGGCCTCTTCATTTTTAAATCACCTTCTAGAATCCTTTATTCCTGTGCTGGTTGGAGGGTTTGTGAACATCACTGTGGGAAATTTATGGCAAGAACTTGGGCAGGCTCATCAAGTGTAAGAAGGACTGACCATTGTGAATGCTAGGTTGATCTCTCCCCCTACTGCTCTGAGAAGGAATAAGCAGAAATTTTTTTAGCAGATTTGCTAGCCTTTCTGCCATGTACAGATTTGTAATTCTAGCCAACAGAGGGATCCAGTTTGTTTGACAGACACAGATTATACAGTCCTTACTTTTTTTGGTTTCTTTTTGCCTTAGAGAGACAATAGCAGAACAGCTGAGAAAAACTCTGTACTTCCAACAAGAAGAGATGATTCTGGATGAATGAGTGCATGCTTCCCGATGTCTAACACAGTGGTAACAACCTGTCCTGTTTCCCTCTGGCATATAAGAAACTAAGTTCCTCCTGGGATTGCATTTATTCCACTGAACCCATACCCATCAGCTACCCCTGGAGTCACAAATAGTTGTGGCCTCTGAGCCCATAGTGACTTTTGCATTTGAAGTACAAAACTGCAAGACCAGAGTATCCTTTCAGAACATGCCTGGGTTCAGCTTGGAGGTGTCTCAGAAATCTGCACCATCTCCCTAATGTGACGGAGAAAGCCTGGGGAAAGAGGAGACCCTGGATGTCAGCCTTGGAAATGGTCTTTCTCCTTTTCCCTGAGTAAAATTGGGATGGGGGCATAGACAAGTGGGAGACAAGATTGCTTTTAACCTTCCTACTACTTTCTCTCGTCCTCTCTACATCCGGCCTCTGCTTTCTACCAGCTCCCTCTGATTTACCTGTACCTTCTGTCCTCCATGACATCTAGTTGTGTAGAGAAGCAAAACACAAGTGTTTTCACTGCAAACATTTGCTTACATTTCTCCATTTTCAGTGTCAGAGGCCTGAACCTCCAACTTGTCTTTCTTGGGTTATGGCTGCCTGTGCTCGAGGCAAGCTCTGGGTTTTTGCAGTGATATCTGGAATCAGGCTGCAGGGAAACAGCTAAGGTGAGCATGAGAAGGAGCTGGGAGAAGCCTCACATGGGGCCTCCCCATCATACCTTTTGAAGTCCCAAGTCCCTGTCTGGGCTGTGCTGTGCCGTGCCAGTGCCTGCTCCCAGTTCTTCTGTCTCAATCTTCATCTGTTTTTTCATCTGTCCCCATGGACCTGCTGGGCGATTGCTGGGCTGTCACTGACCCTGCCCTCCACCACACCCCTGCCCTGTGTGTCCTGCCCGTGGTGCAGCTTCCTCTGCACCCCAGTGCAGATACTGCCCATTCGGCTCTACTCCCAGTGGATTTTTTGTGCCCTAGCCCAGGGCCCTTCCAGAATCTACTGCTAATGGGGAAAATCCCTTGGAACACCTGGTCCTGCCATTGTGAAGCTTCCTCCACCTTCCTAAGAGTTGCTTCACCTGTTGGTGAGGTTGTCCTGTCTCATGGCAGAGCGCTGTGCAGCTGGGCTGTCCACTGCCTGCAGTACTCTGCCTCCTCCATGCCTTCCCACAGCACTGGGATGGGATGTGGTAGTGATGGGGCGCCCCTGCCACATTGCTTTGATCCCAAGTGTGCACAGGACTGAGGTTTAAAATTGCTTTCCTCCTCTGAACTCTGGTCACGTGACCTGCTTTTCTCATATTGGTTCATTTTTGCGTATTTGTTTGGTTTTCAGAAATCTCCTTAACACTGCACTAGCCAACACTTTGGAAGGGCCTGGTGGGGTGGGCGTGTTAACACAGCCGTTCATAGGAGATTGCCGTGCTTGGAATACATTAAAGGCACAATGGAGTATTTGCCCTAGAAAGTGAACAGCAAGCCAAAGACTGAAGAAGTGATTAAAAAACATAAGGAGGACTTTAATTGTGTTCATTTTGGTGCAAGACAAACCTCGATCCTATGCTGTGGGCGAACAACCGTGCATTGTGGTCTTCAGAGGTCAAATCCCAGCTTTCCTCCCTCGTGCAGCATTTACAGAGAAACAAAGCCGAATGCTTGCTTGTGGCAGGCATTAAAGAAAAGCAAAGATCTCGATGCTGGTAGTGCACATTTGCAGAGCACGTGATGCTCTGTTTTGTCAGCAGCACGGCGTCAGCCTGACATGAAATACAATGAGGGTGGCTGTGTGCTTCGGTAGAAAAGTGTGTCGCTGCTGCGTATGCATGAGGTGGTGGTGGGGAGGTCTCATATGACTGACCCTGTAGTGCCATGCTGCACAACTCTGTGGGGACGGTTCACAAACCAGACCAGGCTCTCTCTGTGTAATTAATGCAGAGAGAGAGCTTGTGAACTACCCTTCCCCAGGTGCACTTTCTGCAGAGCACGAAGGATGGAAAGCTAGGCAGTGTGGGGTGGTAGAGACATACACTGCTGTGTCCTGCTGGCTGACATTCCCCCTGAGTGTTCTTAAACCACTGTTATTGAAGCCTCATGTGCAGACCTTGTTTTTAGTTAGTCTTCTAAACTCAGGGTTAATGAATTAATTATTAAAAACCTACAGCCATTTGCTGATATCTTTACTGTCTGGCCTTGGAAGAAGATAGGGTGTAGAGATGTTATTTTGCATCTGATCAATCAAATGTCTTGAAATCAATCTTGTTTAATATATGTACATGTATTCTGCAGGAAAAAACTGATCTGAAGATTGCTTAATGTTGCAAAGCAAAGCAGAATGAAAAACATTTATGTAACTGGTCTTTTTAAACCCAAGATTTTTTCCCTGAAACATTAATTTGGGTCACCATAAAGTCCATGAAACCCAGTTCATTTTGCTTTCCCAGTTCCATACCAAAACTAAACACACACACCAAGTTAGTTATCTTCTCCTTCAACTTCCGTTCATTTGCTGTCCATCCTGAACCTGGAGTGAGGTGAGAGTCTGGGAAAAGCACAGTCAAAAGAGACTCAAGCCACATGTTTTATCCTTCAGCCCAGGTGCGGGGCAAGAGTGTGGGAAGAGGCTGCGTGTTCCTTTCTGCTTTCAACAGAGAACAACCTTCCTGGGCTCTGGGCCCCCTGAGTATGCAGAAATGTGGTTGTGTGGCTCTCTGGCCTGGGAGGAGTGAGTGGGGCAGTAGGGTCAGAGAAATGAAACATGCTGTGTACAGCATGTTTGGGGAAACCTAAGGCAAGCCATTTGTGTTTGATGGATTTTGCTGCAAGCTCCAGGACAGCCTGGGAGCTTTTCCAGTCTCCTTTTCAATGCTGTACGTTGTCAACAGAGAAGCCATCTCCTTCAGGCCCACCAGTATGTGTCTGCTGGGTGGTGGGGTGTCCTCAGGCTTCCAGTGGGTACTGGCTGTGGCAGTCCTTGGAGCAGGGTTGGTTCTGAAGCAGCCCGGGATGCAGCAGCTGGAGAGACATTGCATCAATTACTACTGGTCCAGGGTCATGAGGCTTGGAAGGTAATTTTATGTTTTTCCCTTTTGTCGGCAACCTTTCTAAATATTTTGCTGTGCACATTTTGCTGTTCTGGGTATTTCTTTAGCCTGGGTAGGCCTCAGAAGACTTTTTTTTTTTTTTTAATATGGATGAGAAATAAATGGTCTTGTACTGGACTCCAGTAAGAGACATTGGTGTGTTGATGACGACACTGTACAAAAACTCTGATGAAACCAAGAGTCCTGGCTGTCACAAGCTCACTATAGATTTGTTATCCCCAGAATCATATGTGCCTTTAGTAACTATGCCACAAAACTCTCACTTTGCATAAATTAAACTTGCCGTGGACTGTAAATTATTAATGCACTAAAATGTGCTGCTAACAGTTGTTTGCATTGGAAGCTATTACTCCCTCTTCCTGACATATACATTTTGTTGTTTACCATTATGCCAGAGTCAGCAAAAATACATCCTTTCTCTTCATGCCATGTGTTTTGTACAAAGACCACAGAAACCCAAGATGATTAATTCTGGGGGTGAGAGCAGTACATGCAAAAACCCAGTAATAATGGAATTAAATTTAGACCCTGGGCCCCTTCATTGCCCCAAAATACTTAATCTTAGAATTAAAGAAAATTATTTCTCCTGTCTGAGAGGTCAGAATTGGACTGTCTGGTCTGATGACTAAAATGAAAGCCCACAGTCAAAATGTGACCAGGAGTCCAGGCAGTAGGCAGCAGCCACAGGGACATCTTGACTGTCACTGTTGGTTGTGGGTCACTCAGAGGGTGGTGTGACAGAGGGACTTCACTTTTAGAGAATCACAGAACCAGTAAGTTTTAAAAGATCTCTGAGTTCATAAAGTCCGACCTGTGGCCGAACACCACCTTGTCAACCAGATCATGGTACCAAGTACCAAATCCAGTCTTTCCTTAAACACCTCCAGGGATGGCAACTCCACCACCTCCCTGGGCAGCCCATTCTAATGCCTATTCACCCTTCCTGTGAAGAAATTCCTTGTATCTCCAACCTGAACCTCTGCTGGTGCAGCTTGAGGCTGTGTCTTCAAACCTTAGTTTGTTTGACCAGCCTTGCTCCAGTTTCAAATGAATCTCTGCCACAGAGAATCTGGTCCCTGGCTCTTGAGGTGTTGAGACATGGGGAACAGGTGTGCAAGACGGACTATTGTCACTGAGGGAGGGTTCCTCACCATTCTCAGTAGTGGTTCTTTGTTGCTGGGCTCCACTCTTTCAAAGTAGGAAGCAAAGGCTTGAAATATCATTTGTGGGAGCCAGAACAGGGCCAAAGGAAAGGGAGTCTCTGTCCCCTTGCTGTGGAACATTATAATTGATAGCCCCCACTGTGTAATGTGATGTAATCCTACTCAGGAGTTGCTGTACGTCATCAGAATAGCATAAATGTAAATCTGGGGTAAGGGCTTAACGCTTGCAACAGAGCCCACAGTGTGGGAGCTGGTGAGAGCACCAGGACACAGAAGACTGTAGATAATGCAAATGCTGGGTGGCATCGTGGGACAATGGTGGTGGTGACTACAGAGCCGACCGGTCTTGTTGGGCAGGGTTACTGGGGTGTATCTGTGACCACGTGCTGCAGCTGTTCCAGAATCCCCTTTGCCACCTGTCCAAAAGGCATGCCTCCTACCTGACGTCAGGGCTCTAGAGAAAAGCATTAGTTTTGTAGCCCAGAAACCAGCTCAAGAGGTGCTGGTGAGCACTACAAGAGCAGCAGCAGCAGTGATTTGGGTGCTATAGAAAGCTGCAAGGCTATAGAATTATTTCTACTTGTGGAGAATCAGATACAGCTCCTCTATAGCCAGACTAAAGTGTGTGTGTGACTCCTTGTCTGTTCAGCCTTCTAGGCTGTATTTTGCCTTTGATGTCCACTCCAGCATCAGTGGAGAGCAGCCAGAAGTTATACTGTGCCTGCTCTGTGCCTTTTCACAAGCTGCTATTTGAAAGTACTCATACCTGTACTCTGGGCAAAAGCCATCAGAAAGATGTTTCTCATTTCTATGGAGGTGGTCAGCTTCCTGATGGCTTTTTCTCTGCCATGACCGAATGCTCTGCTAAGATGCCAGAGGACATTGTCCTCGTCAGCATTTCTTTCCAGGCTCTTTGCAGACTCAGGCAGCTGTCCTGCTGGAGTATGCTTTGCTAGGGACGTCCTTTGAAAAGAGGCTAACTAATTCAACACCTGAAATGGAATCATATGAACACTCTGCCCCTTTAAAAGTCCAGTTTTGAGAAACTGACTTCTTCTGTAAGGGAACCAAACATTAGATTTCACTTGCAGATGTGTCCCCTGTTATGTCCTGCTGCCCTCAGAGGAAGCTCTGAGATCTGCCCTGACATGGGCTGGATGGCAACTGTAGTGCATGAAGGGTATCCAGCGTGGATGGGTGGAGATTGCCTAATTTGGTGACATGAGGGGGTCTGTCCTTCGGTCTGCAACAGGTACCAGAGACAGCTGTGGCGACCCAAGATGCTGTACTGTGCATCAACATCCCAGTGTCCCAGACAGCAGCAGGACTGACTGTAAAGTTGTCCCAGACATGCAGTAGCAGATGGGGCAAGATAACCTTGAGAGATGACGGGACTGACTCAGCCCTGCGGATGCATTTCACGGTCAATACATCCTGTGTCGATTAGCCTGAATTCACATCCATGATGCCTCAGCCAACCGCATCCTCAGAATCAATATCAATATTTAACAACATCCATCCCCCTCTGTCCCCCACCCCGCCTTCCCCCGGCTGCCCGAGCAGCGAAAAGCATCCCGGCAGATCCCCGCGGGTGAGGAGCGCACCCACCCGTGCTGCTGGCGGGGGGGCGGGCGCCGCGGGGGTAGGTGTCCTGCGGGGCCACCAGGTGCCACTGCAGGGCAGGCACTGTCCCTCTGCGGGGCACCGCTGTCCCAGCGCAGGGCGGACACGGCTGTCCTGCTGCCGCCACGAGCCCCGCGGCTCTTCCTGTCGGTGCTCTTGGCCGCTTCGGTAGCTCGCACCCTTCCCGCAAAGACAGAACCTCCCTTAGAACCGTGTGTGAGCTCTGCATCTTACCCATCTGTAAAGAGAGAGGAACCAGCCCTCGCTTGGGTGGTGTCTCAGCTGAGAACTAGGGCAGGAAAATTAAAATGCACGGTCTTTTATATGAGAAACATCTTCCGACATAGTCAGTTGAGGTTCCTGCCCTGTCAGCCTGGGGACTCCTTCACGCTTCCTTGCATAAAACACAAGTGTTCTCTAGTATGCTTTGAAGGAGGTACTCAAAGCACTGTTTATTTTCCCGTGACATGTAGTCATGGGAATGATGTGCCCAAATACTTGTGAGGACAGGAAGTGAGCTGAGTGTTCAGACTTCTAGAAGAAGCAAGCCCAGGCAAATGCGAGCACGAGTGAGTGGCTTTTAGTGTGCTGTGTTTATGGACTGCTGTTTCTTCACAATTCTCTTTGTACAACAAAGGCAAAAACTGCCATTGTATTAGATCCAAGAAAGCATGAATTGTTAGCTCATGAACAATTTCATAGTTTATTTACAAATTCACATGAAACTGTGTGTTATTTAAATATTATTATAAAAGACAGATGTGAAGAATGTTACCATTTCACAACAGCACTCCTGTAACTGACCATACTCATGAGAAGACTTCTATGGCATGAGCCTTCCAGTGATGTGAATGCCTCTGGCACAACACAGTGAGACCTAACACCGAACTTCAGACTGGGTTCAGAAGACAGTTCTCCCTTCAGGACAGATTTATGTCAAGATACTGATGCTCTTTCTGTTCTGCTCTGCTCTGTACATTGGAGTGTGATCTGCTTTTGTGATGCTGCCGTATCTCTCGGATCCAGGACAGTACTCTGTGATGGTAAAAATAGCCCATATGGCCTTTAGGCTGTGCCAGGAAGCTTTTTGAGGCACATAGAGGGTATGTGGCATAGGCAGTCTACTGTTCTGTCTGCCGTGTACACCTAGTCTGCATTGCCTAATACAACAGAGCTCTGAGTTTAACAGCACTTGTGGCATGCAAAATCTTATGAATGTGGCCCTCTCCTTGCCATCCTAAAAAGCATTATGCTCCAAGAGATAGCAACTAATGGAAATACTCCCTTTCAATCCACTGCAGGTTCTTTGGGATGCAAACAGAGTAAGCTAGCTGCAAAATGACAACGTCAGTGACAGCAACGAAGCACAAAAGGAGGAAAATGAAAACATTAAATCCATACAACACTATAACACATCCCATTGTGATGGACCCTATTTACAAGCATCTGGGCTTACTCCTGAGCAAGCAGGAGTTATCTGCAGTTTATTGACCATTTTAATAATGCCCTATCAGTAGTTTTACATTAGTAATACTAAATGAAGATCAACCTGTATATAATAATACAGTTTATTTACACAAATTAAGGAAATGGGCAAGTGCTGTTCTGCAAGCACTTAATGTTATGTGACTTCTCTTTTCACAAGTAGAATCTAGAGGTCATTATTAATGTTCTCATATTCAGAATAGTATTCCACCCAGGATCAAACTGAAAAGTGAGTGACCCTTATGCAGCATTTCCAAAGTTTAATTTGCAGTTAAAGTACTTCCTACAGCAGCAGACACTATTATGCCATTAAATCAGTAAGGTCTGGCCCGTCTTCCCTGACATTGCAGGAGGTTCTGTTTCTGTGTGGTGTCCTGATTGGTGACAAAACCCTTGGTTTTGCCTTCCTACAATCCATTCAGTCATTGAGTCTGGGAGTTGCTTGTCTGCCATTGTCACCTGCACGGTTCTCACTGGCAATCACCCTTCTGCCCCACCACTGTGTGTCTGTCTCCATGCATGTGATGAAGAAGCCTGCTGTGTGCCAGGGGCTCTTCATATGGTTTTTCTACTTGTTACTCGAAAGCAGTAAAACCCCAGTGTAATGGACCCTTGGCAAATAAAAGAAAATGCCAGAAGCTGCATGATAAAACACAACTAACAAATGGACCACTAGAGATTACTAAAGGAACAAGTGTTTTAGTGAAAAATTTGCCATTTCCCTCCTCATTTGGTTTCTGACAGGCATATATAAAACCATTCAAAAGAATTACCTAAGATGAAGCACACTTTACAGTGTTTATGACCATCTTCTCAGGAGAGCACTGTATTCAAATAAACAGGGTTGGGGAGGGGAAGGGCTTCCTGCAATGGCCCCTCAAGGCCCAGGGCAATGTTGCACTAAGATAAAAATTCCTGTAGGTTTGGCAACATGCCTAGAGACATAGGCAGTGTGTGGGGGGCATGGGAGTACCTCTGCAGCCATTCCCACTTCCATGGAGAGGCAGGTTTTGTTGCTGCCATGCAGCTGGGCCTGGGTCCCCAGATGGGCAGATTGTGTTGTCCTGTAAGCTGACTCTCTGTGCCCAGGTGTTGTGGTACTCAAAATCAGGCAGGGATGGTCAAGATAAGCTTGACTGCTGAAGTGGCTGCTGGAGAAAACGAGCGTTTCTCCCCAGCTCACAAGGAACTGACAGCATTTGCTCAAACAAGAGGTGTGCAAGGTGGTGATGACATGATCTGAGAGGCAGTTGTCCTTTCCTGCTACACTGGGGATCTGCTGGGTAACTCTGGAAGGAACGAGGCTGCACAGGGAATCTTCTGCCACAAGTCTGTCTGGACCGATGTGCTGGGTCTTGTTTGGTCTGAGCACCATGAAACAGCAACCTGAAAAGCAGGGCTGAGTGGGAAGACACTGCACGTGGACATGGATCCTACAAGAAAATCGGGCAAAATATGACCTTCATCTGCATTTGCTTGATAAACATCTTTACCACATGCTCTGGGCAATCTCTATTCTGCTTGCCATGATTTTAACTGCAGGTGGCACTCCTAATGACGAAGAAGCTATGAATCTGTGATAATAACAGAACAAATAGAAGAAAAAGGATTTAAATTGGAAAAAAGGGGGTTGGGAAAGCAGGATTAAACTTTCCACCCTACCCCCCTTCTTCAAGGGGACCCCTGTTGACTAATAGCTGAGCCTTTCTGATGGAGAATTTAGATGTGTTGGTTTAACAAGGAGAGTCTTGATAAGAGGGGAAATTAATTTATCATGAAGATTTAAAGCATCATGTTTAATAAGGATTTAAATCAAAAAGCAGAGAGCTTCAATTTGAATTATTGCTTACATTTTGCTATGTGTGGGCTTTCAGATTTTTTTTCTCAAAGAAAGTCTGATTCTCATTTGCAGATAAAATCCAGCATAGCCTTTAGCTGAGCTAGGGATACACTCAGGACCCACAGCTATTCTTCACGCATTTGCAAGGTTTAACATGTTTATTCAGATTAAAAGTTTTACATTCTTTATGATTCCGGAGGCTGATGAAGACATGTTTGCTTTTCCTAGTTAGTGGTTCTTGTGAGCCTGACTAAACTTCCAGAAGAGAACTGGGATTCTGTTAGCCTCCAAACAGCATTTTAGCTGGGGTTTTTTATGTGTGAAGAAAGGTACCTAATTTCTTCTTTTTACTTTCATATTTTCATAGAGTGAATAATGCAAAAGGGAAGGTTTATCAAAACATGTCCAACATTTAAAAGTAAGTGATTTATTAAACAAAAGTAATATGATCCTCAGCCAGTTATTTGAATTTAGCTCCTGGTCAGAATGACCTTCAAGATTTTAACAGTAATAAATCTCATTTTACGTCTTGTTTACATTCACAGATTAGAAGAGGAAAATTAAACTTTTCTGCCCTTCCTTTTACCTTCCAGTTCTCAGTTCTGAACAGACAAATAAGTGATCCTGAATGAGGAAAATATTCTCTCGGCGCTTTTGGAAGTGACTGCTTTCCCAAACTGACTTCACCTTTTTGAAACACTCTCTTCCCCAGGGCACAGTTAAGGATTTCCACTGGCTCAGGGTTCTCTTTTCTCTTCAAACATCGGTTCTAGTTTTCTAAACTATACTCACATAATTTGATATAAGGAAAAATTACTTATATTTTCACATACATAAATGAAAAAAAGGTAAGTCAGTTTATTTTCTACCTTCTGGTAAAGAGAAGGAAAAACTGGTGTTCCCTGAAACTGGCTCTCTCAGAGAGGCAGATATGTTTTTCATTTGAGCCCTTGTGACACCTCAGTGATAACCAGCTGCTGCCCTCATGGAGGAAGGGAAGCAGCCTGAGGAGGTGACGGTGGCACATAACAGGGAGGCAGCCTGGCCATGAGGAGCCCTCTGTGCTGTCACTTCTGACAGCACTGGACACGCTTCAGGTGAGGCAATCCCGATAAAAGCCAGAGCTAAAGGATATGCTCCAAGTCATCAAAATCCTCTGACTGTGTGTGCTGGACTTGAGAGCTGCTGCAGGTGATTTCCATGGCAGACACGGCTGCAGCACCATGGCAAGGACAGAGGCGATGGCCCTCTGAAGCCCTGGCATTCATTGTACTGCCCACAAGTAATACGCCTCCCTGCGCTTTTCTGGCAGAGATCGCACCTTCCTGGCCCAAACCTTAATGAAAATCTGAAAGCTTAATGTGAAATGGGAAGTGGTACTGACTGCCTACCATGACCTGTTTCTGGGCTGATGGATGAGGAGTTCATAATCCAGCTCAGTACTGCCACAAGATGTGAGCCAGTGTCCCAGATGCTGGAGTCACAAGGTAATAGTAGAACACCAGGTTTTCTTTTGTTTATTTTTCTTTTTAAGTGAAGGTTTCGAGAACATCCAGTTGGAGAGGAAACCTGACCTCCCCTGTGGTATGGTCTTTCCTTCTCCCAGGCAGAGAGAACACATGCACTGCATTCTGAGGAAAGCAATGAGTTGTTTTCAGCAGCTAAGGCTGAGAAAAACAATTTCTTCACTTCCTTTAACAGAAACATGTAGCTTAACTTCAGCTGAAGGTCATGTGTAGAACATATAGGAAGCTTTTCACCAGTACTTCACTGCAGCAGCAATAACTGCTTTTAAATTTTAGCGGTGCTAATAATAATTTAAGCAATAACTGCTTTTTAAATTTTAGACATTCTTTTAAAAGAATGTTGGACAGAAACAGAAAATGTTTATCTGGTGCCCAATGACCTAACTATTCCCTTTTAAAAATGTGGATTATGAAACATGAGTTTATCAAAAGGAAGAAAGAGAAAGCTAGTACAGAGAATCATGGAATGACTTGAGTTGGAACTAACCTTAAACTAGATAGTTCCAACCCCCTGCTATGGGCACGGACACCTTTCACTAGACCATGTTTCTCAGAGCCTCATCCAGCCTGGCCTTGAGACATTTCCAGGGATGAGGCATCCACAATTTCTGTAGGAAACCTGTTTCAGTGTGTCACCACCCTTAAAGAATTTCTTCTCAACATGTAATCTAAACGTACTCTCAGTTTAAAGCCATTGTCTTGTCACTACATGCCTTTGTAAATAGTCTCTCTCCATCTTTCTTGCAGGCTCCCTTCAGGTACTGGAATGCCACAATTAGTTCACCCCTAAGCCTTCTCTTTTCCAGGCTGAATCCCAATTCTCTCAGCCTTTCCTCATAGCAAAGGTTCTCCATCCACCTAATTATCTATGTGGCTTCCTCTGGACTCTCTCCAACAGTTCCTTGTCCTTCCTGTGCTGGGACCCCAGCGCTGGGTGCAGTGTTCCAGGTGGGGTCTCACCAGAGCGGAGCAGAGGGCAGGATCCCCTCCCTCCCCTGCTGCCCACGCTGCTTTGGATGCAGCCCAGGACACGTTTGGCTCTCTGGGCTGTGAGTGCACATGGCTGGGTCATGTCCAGCCTCTCATCCCCCAGCACCCCCAAGGCCTTCTCACAGGGCTGCTCTGCACCTGTTCATCCCCAGCCTGTGTTGGTACCAGGTGTTGCCATAGGCCAGGTACAGCACCGTGCACTTGTTAAAAATTGTGAGATTCCCGTGGGCCCCACTCATCTACACTCATGAAAAAGGATGCAGCAACCCAGACAGAGCTCCCTAAAAACCACACAGCTGTCCAGGCTTCAGGCTGTAGGGAATGCCTAAGCTTTTCACTGGATTGTAGCAGAGATAGCAGTTGCGTCAGATGTGATCAGGTGGATGACCTGTTCAGCCTGGTAGCAGAGCTGCAAGATGAAGTAGAAAGGTTACAGAGTACTAGAGCACAAGAAAGGGCAACAGACTGGTGGAACCAAGCTCTGGCCTGCATGAGACAGGAGCAACCACCAGAAATAATGCAAGATTGAGAGAATCCTATGCCCATCCTCCAGGGAGAAGGTAGAAGTTGTAAAGAAAGGAGCGAATGGAGGGTAGTCCATGCTTGGGGTGCATGCAAAATCGTTCTTCACCCACCTCACTCACCCAGTGAGGTGCCTCTGCACAAAAATTATGAGCCTTTGCACATGAAAGACCAGCCAAAGGATGAAGAGAACGAAAGTCTGGTAACACCAGAGGTGTCACCAGAATTAGAAATGTGTACTTCCCCATATTACAACAACTTCCAAGAGGAAGAAAACATGGGTTATAGTTGTAGGTAGTTCCCTTCCAAGGGGAACAGAGGACCCAGTATGCAGACTGGGCCCAACCCCTTGGGGTGTTTGATGACTGCCTGGGGCCTGGGTTAAGGACATCAGCAGGAAACTTCCTAGCCTGGTGAGGCCCCCAGAGTACTACTGGAGCAGGGCATCTCACCCTCCACAAGAGCTTATCTGTTTGTTTACCGGTCAGATAACTCAAACAGGACAAGCTTGTAGTGAGTTATTTCAGTGCCATGGGGTTGACACTGGTCTGGCGTCTCCCAACTGCCAATAAACATCTTACTGTTGATGTGAGATCTGGAAGATAATCTGGATCGGACAGACAGACACCTCCCTTTATGATTACAAAAGTGACACCAGACTTTCACAAAGCAGAAATCTTCTATACCTTTTCCTGGAAATGTGTGGAGTTTCTCCCATGAGTAAGGATGCTTCACAGGAACTCCCCAGTAGTTAAGAGAAAGGAATCTGTGTACATTATTGTCATTACAGTGGTGAGTTACATTTGACTCCTAATCAATACTATTTATTTTGCTGGCTTTAATATAGGTACTTTGATATAGTGCACTGTTTTATGTTATGCTGTAATCTACTAGTAGTTCTTTTTAGTTTTATACTGTGTAATAAGTAACTCTGATTAAGTTCTTTCATCTGTTATCTCTTGTCTGTTTAATAAATAATTCATTTTTTAAATAGACATGATCTGCCAGTCTTAAAACTTGCGGGCCAGAGTAATTTCATATATTTAAACTGCTGCCAAAAATCTGAGGCTAAGGCAGGGCTTGTCTGAAGCTCTCACTTGTCCTGTGACAACTATCCAAATTGAGCTCCTCCCAAGGGAGTGATGGACACCACGTGGGGCTCTTGAGACCTCAGAGTAACTGAATGAACTGCTGCAAACCAGGTGCTGTAGAGACGAATCATTCCTTTCCCAGGGATTGGAAATGGGAATGTATGGACACATGTCATGTATGGACACATGTTTTTAGCAAAAATGTTATAGCAGCAAATGATCAGATTACTTTTTTCTCAACAGTAACACCTTAGGACTTGCAAGTAAATGCTGCTGCTTGCACTAGCTGATTTGCACTTGCCTATCTGTTTCTGTTTAGGAGCTCCAGCTCTCCTCTACCTCTCTGATGAGTTCTAACTTGTAGCTCTGTAACTCCGCAGTCAGTGTCTTGTGCCTTTTGCAAGACCGTGTAGAACCACAGGCAGCCCTCTTCCATGTAAGAGTCAGCAGCTGCTTAGCACGAGAACCTGGTTTAAATTTAGTAAAAGAAAAAGACTAGGTAAGCTTTCCATCAACAAACCAGAAAAAACCAAACCAGCAGACATTAAGAAAAAACAACCGAGCTTTAGATTGTATATAGGAGAAAGGTCTCTATTTCTTTCCTGTGCCAGTACCTTAAGAAGCATGAGGATAAAGCAGATCCGTTACATTAGCAGATCAGAAATATTGATGCAGTTCCCTTGCTTTCCTAGGAGTAGTCTTTCTCGCTGTTTATCCATGATTGCCCCTTCTTCTGCCAGCTCTCCTGTGCCCCTACAGGATTAGCTGCTGAAGGACTTTTTCTTCATAACCCCTGGGGTTCCTTAGCTGCACTGTGTAGCATGTGCAGCTCAGCTGGCTTTCTGGAGATGCAGTTTCCTTCTGTAACTTGTGAGAGTATAAGAACCCACAGAAAAAAATGCAAGTGGCAGACTTGGTATTTAGGTGTGTTTTTCAAAAAACTACCTCCACTCAGTCCCTGTATTTTTCAAGAGCCTTGAGGGTCCTGCCAGCACCCCTGTGTTCTTTAAAACAGACAAATTGAGCTAGGCCCTGCTCCAGTGTCTGACCCCATTCAGATCCCAGTGCTCTCTTAAGGTTTGTTAGAAATCCTGTTAAAATGATCCATGATGTTAAGAGCTATGGTGCTTAAGAGGCCAGTAGTCATTTTTCTGGAAGCCTTCACATAGTGTAAAAAAGCTCAAAATGCCCTTCAAGCTGCCGTCACAAAGACGTCAGACACCACGGCTTACAGCATGCTTGAAGAAATCCAGGACATCTGCTTGGACGTGCAAAGCACTGAATGGAAAGAGTATCTTTGACGCCAGACCTCCATTGTCAGGGTCAGATCAAGAACAATCAGGAGGCTCCTGGGTACCTGGGCCATCACCAACAACCGTTGATCATAAGGCAGATCCCTTTGCAGCAGTGTAGTGGGCCTCACCTGTGAAGCATTGTTTCTCTAAGCTACTTCTGCCTTGGGAGGTGAATTTTACTATTTCAGTGCTGAAACTGGAGACTGGAGGCTGTGACCACCTGTGAAGCATTGTTTCTCTAAGCTACTTCTGCCTTGGGAGGTGAATTTTACTATTTCAGTGCTGAAACTGGAGACTGGAGGCTGTGACCACCTGTGAAGCATTGTTTCTCTAAGCTACTTCTGCCTTGGGAGGTGAATTTTACTATTTCAGTGCTGAAACTGGAGACTGGAGGCTGTGACCTCTCTGGTTGCACTGTCTGAAATCCTGTCTCGTGTGAGGCTGAGGAGCCAAGAGAGAAATTCAGACCCTCAAATTTTGGTAGGTGATGGTATAAGAAGTACGTGATAAGAATCTAGGACACCTTTCTGGAGAAGAGGAACCCATGCAGAAAGGATTGGTTGTCCCTAATCATAACGGAACTTTTCTGCTGGCACAGGAAATGAGAAAAGTTTTAGAGGAGTATGTCATCTCTGAGCTGGGAGAATGCACTTTGTTCCAATCGGCATGGCCTGCAAGGCAGATTTGACTTGGTGTGCCTAAGTGTCAGTAGAGAAATAGAGAGCACAATCACACTGAAAAACAGGTCACCTTCAATTCCAGCTGCCTGGTACGTGCCAGGAGCAGAGCAAGAACAAATTTTACAAGTGCCAGTCTGCATCAATGCCAGGAGCCTGAAAGCCTGAGAAGTTTCGGGCTCCATGGTTAATAAGATATTAACAAGTTCCTATGACCAGATGGCATTCACTGGAGAACTGAGCGGGAGCTCAGGTATCAACCCACTGATCTGCTGCCTGAGGTGCATAAACTGTCATTGCAAACAGCAAAGGTGTCAGGTGGCTGCTGGAACTTCCAAACAATGGATGACTTACACTCCTGAGAAGATGATAAAAGTCTGTGGTCAAGAATAAAATCACAGAGCACATGGCTAAACACAGTGTATTGAGAAAAAACCAGCATTGTTTTGTAAAGCTGTGTGCTGCCCCATTTGCCTAGTGGGTCTTTGTGGAAGGTCCTCCAGAAACAAATGCTGGCTCCAGTTTATTCAGCATGCCCATCAAAATGCTGGAAAATTATGTGAATGGGAAAATTTAATGCATTTTGAGCAGAGAACGCAGGTCTTGTCTCCTGTCTCCAAGAAAGCATGCTGGATACAGAGAATGGAAAGAAAAGAGCAATTAAATGTCTGTGGAGATGAAAAAGTTACTTTCAAAGGACAGTAAAAAGGCAGGAGCTATTAGTCTGGGACTGAACTGAAGGATACGAGACAGACACATGCCAAATCAGTAAAGAGGAGCACAAGCTTAAAGTGGAACCATAGCTCATCAAATCCTGCAACATTTATGGGGGATGGTTTAAAACAGAAAAGAAAGAAGCTGCTTCTATGTAGAGGGGAAGGGAATTTTTGGAACTTGCTGGCATAGAAGGTTGTGACAGCAGACTGTCTCGCAAAGAGCTGGAGAAGCTCATGTAAGGGAATGGGCTTGTGCCTTGTGCTGATGCAACATTTCCTACTGCCACAGCTGGAGACAGGGTATTCGCCAAAAGGACTACTGTGCAGCAGCAGCAGAATAAATGTTGGCTCTCTTAACCACGTCTGTTCACTACAATCCTACTCCTCCTTTAGGAGGCTCCTTCTAGGAGCTGAGTGATGGACAGTGTCAGATGGGATGGAGAGAAACATCTGCTGGAAAAGATCCTGACTGGTCCCTAGCTGGATGGCGTGTCTCCCATGTGGCTCTGTAGCTTTTCCAGCCCGGCGCTGCAGTGCAGACATGGATAGGCGTGGTGTGGGCATCCCAAAGCCCGTGCACCATGCAGTGCTGGAACAAAGCCTGTGGGGCAGGGTGCATGAGCACACGCCGCCTGCTCCCACCCAGCCCATGGGACAAGGCAGGCCCACTCCACTCTGCGACCTTTCCTGACTAAATTGCTTTCATTATGGGGCTAAGAGCTGACCCAAAAAGAGGGTCAAGTTATTAATAATAAAAAAGTAAGGGAGCATGGAACAAAACAGAGGAGGACAGAAAGCACTGGTCTCAAATGTTTGAGATGTCAGCCTCATAAATTCAGCATCAGCTTCCTTTGGTCCTCAAACCAAGTCAGCTCTAATGCTATTTGCAGATATAGATTGGTGTCTTTTTCATTACTGTTATCAAATGATGCATTTGTGGTGCAGCTTCAGAGCCCTTTCTGCCCTGGTAAGTGGATTATGCATCCTGGTGCCAGCACTACTTGAGTTATACTTTTAATACTAAAAATAAAAAAGAAATAATAAAATACCTCCCAGGCTTTTAGATTTTCTTCTTTTTCTTCTTCCAAGATCTAATTAAGATATTTATATCTCAACAGGCAGAAAGGACCTGACCCCTGCTTTGTTAGCAAAATGTGACAAAAAGCACTTTGCTAAGCATTTGCAATCACCGCTATTGTCAGCTAAACTTCTGGGAAATGGTGACACTGTTTCGTCTTGCTGCTCAAAGCTGAGCCAAGCTTCACAAGATGAACGTCCCCTCAGCAAGCTAGCTGGCTGCCTGATGTTGCTACAGCCTTTTACATTACCCCACCAGCACCGGGTATGAGGGAGGAATTGCTGCCCCTCCCTGAGACTGCTGGAGTGGAAGTAGAGAGGTCCTTTGTCCCCCTCCTGGAAAGGGAGGAGGGAGGAAAAATGAAGAAAAAACCGGTCCATTAGACATTTAGGACGAGTGGACAAAGATTCTTCCGCAAGTACCAGAGGAACCCCAGGAACTGGGCTTGTTGGGGTCCTCCAAAGCTCATTTTTATGTGATATATCACTAATTAACAAAGTTTATAATCCTCTAAATTAGTGCAATTACACCAGTCATATACTTTCTTCATCCTCACTCCATCCCAAAGTGTTGCCCCAGGGAGTGTTTTTTCTTTAGTTAAGGGTATTTTGTGGATTTTCATTGTAATTCTTACTGCGTTGCTCATGTTCTCGTGTATTTTACATTGCTTTAAAAAGGCTGTTGGGAAAGGCTTCTTAATAACCAAAAAGGGAGAGTTGTGGAGGGCTGTGAGCCCTCGGTGCAGGAGCCCTCTGCACTCCCTTGGAGAAAAAAGACCAGCTGACTAAAAGAATCTACCAGAGATAAGCAACCTTTCTCGGGTCATGGCGAGTTCCCAACATGCCTTGTTTTCCTTATGGTAATTACCTGTACCCTGTTGGCTATTTGGTTCCTACCCCACCCCCTGCCTTTCCCGTATAAACCCCTGCTCTTACCCCAGCAGAAAGGAGCTCTTATCTCTGGCCTCCCCTTCACAGAGGCCAGACAGTAAAGGCTATCTCTGTGGAACTGCCTGATGAGGCTCCTGTCTCTCTGTCCCCGCGTTCGCCTCGGTGATTTTGCAAAGAGCTGAATCCAAACAGCTGGTATCACGTGTAGCACGAAACTTGCTACACTTGCTGAAATCACCTGTCGCCCAGGAGAGTTGCTGAAACTCCCGGAGAAGCTTTCCCTGGCGGGACGCTTTGCCCTAGGAAGATCGCAACACACCGGAGTGATCCGACACAGGACCCCCCAGTGCGCATCCAAGCACATTGCACCCGTACTTCCAGCCACAGGTGGCACGTTTCATGCCTGTGTTTGGCACGCCCACCTGGCTGGCAGCTGTGCTGCTCAGAGATGCCCTGGGAAGCAGTGCATTGCTTTTGGAGCCCAACAGCAGTGTCATCTATTTTGCTTTATGTGAGTAGTACATCTGGCCACGGCCATTTAAAGGAGCTTTTCTCGTCCTTTGCGGTTAAAGTCACCACTGCCCTGTAGAGGGGAGACAACGGCAGAGGTCTGAGTGCTCTTGAGTCTGATGAAGAATGGATAATTTTTCTCTACCAGAAATGTGCTAGAGTGACAGTATGTATTTTTGAGCCCATTTTTCACATTTTTCTGGGTCTGTCACTTTATTTCCCTTCTTACTATTTGCCTGCTTAAATCCTAAGGATATGGAAAGAAGCTGCATAATTCTGAGCTTTTGTAGTAACATGGAAAGCACCTTGGACATAATCTCTTGTGTGATCACAAGCACAAGCAGGTACAGGAATCTCTGGGTCCATTCCACCAGTACGTGTTCAGCCAGCAAAGGTAAACTTCAGCTAGGAGGATTTTGGGAGTTAATTTACTTGCTACCCATCTGAAGCTCTGTAAGCCTGATGGTTTTATGCTCTAGCTTTTAATGTTTCTCTTCATCTGCCTATGATTCTACCAATGCACATGTGAGATCCACTGCAAATCCTGATTCCTGCCATGACCTGTGGTCTCTCCACCCTCACTACCCTCTCCTCTTTCCACAAGGACAGCATGTGCTTAAGTGTAGAGTGGTGACATATTCGCTGAAGTACATTCAGTTAAAATGTTACTAAACATCAGTGGAGCAAGGATGAAAAGATTCCCTGAGATCAAAAGTGGTATATAAAAATAACACCAGAAGAGAAAAGCAGGGTCTGCAATGTGCTCTTCCAGTAAGAGTGGTATTGACCTCAAGGAGTGAAATAGAGGGTGGAAACATGAGCTACAATCAATTGTTTGGTTTTTTTAACATTAAAAAAAGGAAAGAGAATAAAACACTTGATAGCTGCTGAGTCAGGTCTATAGCACCCAGCTTGTCAGATTCCTACTAAAGAGAGAGTAAGTGAGAAGCCAGGCAGTTTTGTAGGTGCTGCATAAAAACATGCAGAAGTCATTAAGCTGGGATGAGCTCATCATGATAGTCATGAAACTTGGCCGATCAATGCAAAACTACCTTGATTTCAGATGGTCTTGGACCACTTCCTAACACTGCACTATGGGAACTAATCCATTTCACTTACTAAACATTAAAGTTTAAATCTTCAAAACAAATAAGACATTTTGCTGTCTTGCTCCCATTATTGTTGGTGAGAGCTCATCAACCCCTGCACTTCAGCAGGTTTGAAAATCTCATCCTCCTTGATCCTTACAGAAATTCTGAGGAGAAGGCACAAGAGAGACAGAAAAAGATGCAGGACCATAATTTCAGTAGGCAGACATCTCTGTTGCTTAGCTGAAGTCAGTGGAGCTGCACTGAACTACCGCAGTTAAACTTTGGTCCGTAATGGCTGCAGAGACTGGAAAAGCAATAAATGGCCTAACTGACTGCCAAAACTTACAGCCACTAAAAAGAACCAGGGTGTCAGAAACCATGGAGCACAAAAGAGTTTGTCATATTAACAGGTCTGACTTTCTGCAGGGGTATGCCACCTCAAGTTTTCTACTGCTCTGTGCTGGTGTGGCCTCACCTTGAATGTTGTGTGCAGTTTTGGGCTCCTCAATACAAGAAAGACATCAAGCTCTTAGAGATCATCCAAAGGAGGGCAACCAAGATGGTGAAGGGCCTTGAGGTGAAGCCATATGAGGAGCAGCTGAGGTCGCTTGGTCTGCTCAGGCTGGAGAAGAGAAGACTGAGGGGAGACCTCACTGCAGTTACAACTTCCTCATGAGGGGAAGACCAGGGGCAGGCACTGATCTCTTCTCTGTGGTGACCTGTGACAGGACCTGAGGGAATGACCTGAAGCTGTGCCAGGGGAGGTTTTGGTTGGATACTAGAAAAAGATTCTTCACCCTGAGGGTGGTTGGGCACTGGAACAGGCTCCCAGGGAAGTGGTCACAGCATGAGCCTGACAGAGTTGAAGAAGCATTTGGACAATGCTCTCAGGCACATGGTGTGACTCTTGGGGATGGTGCTGTGCAGGGGCAGGAGCTGGACTCGATGATCCTTTAGGGTCCCTTCCAACTCAGCTTATTACGTGATTCTGTGATTATTTAACACACTGATCAGGTGGCCAGGATAAATGGGGAAATATAAAATCAAATACAACACATTAAAAATCAGGCAAAAATAACAGGGGGCACAAATATGCAGTCTGCAAAGACACTGGGATGTAGCTCTGAGGGAATACGCGAAGAGATTGCCTTTGATTTTAAGAGCTTGGAACTCTGTGTATTTGAGGGGAAGAATGACATCATTGTCTAGCTATGTCAGCTAGAAAGGTTTTATGTGAAGAGAGATCATTACAGAAGAATCATGGAGTCAGCCACCTAGTCCATATCAGTTAGAAAGACACAGCTGTCAGCTTGTCTTCGCTTAGACCAGGAGTTAAGCACACACAGGAAGAAGACGAGTTCGATCTCCCATGTTCATGCAGCTCAGGTGTAGGTTGACTGGTAGGGCTCAGGGTCTGAAAGCCAGCTGACATCCTGAAAGCAAATGCTCCATGAAGCAAGGAGATGAAGGTCACAGCTTAGGTCATCCCTTAGCTCGTGTTTCTCCTGGCACAGTGTGAATATTAAGTTCTGCTTCTACAAGCAGACAGTGGCTGAGATGAAGAATCAATTGGCTTGGGAAGAACCTGGACACATTTTCAACATTTTTTCAGAGGTTTCTGCTTCCCTTTGGCAGTTTTATAGTAGAACAGATACCTTCTGCTTGAAGAGATTGAATTTTCCTGAATTCATATGTAAGATGACAGTCTGAGGTGGCCTGAAGCATTCTCATAGCAGGACATGATAACCTGCCCCTGCAGATTTCTTCTTAGCCTCTGACCACTGACCATTTCTAACAGTGGTGACTGATGGAGCTTGTTAGCATCACCACTGTGCAATGCCCTTTCCCCCTTCATTGACTGCACCTTCTCTCTTGGATAACTGTCTCTTGGCTTTGCTTTCATTCTTGTTTGCCAGGATCCAGGGAGGGCCTTAGCTCCCTACAGTGAAAGGAGATGGGTTTAATCAGGTGGCCATGGGTTGCTTAATGGATTACATGAAAAACTGAAAAAAAAGGGAGTGTGTAAGCATGAAAGTGCTTGAAAGTGGGGGCTTACACCAACGGGGAATTGAGCCAGGCAGTTAACTCACAGTGTCTTTGTAAGAAGGCTGCCTTCTCCTTTTTGCCCTTCCTCCACTGAGTAATTAAAAATCCACTGGTAACTGCTGTGAGGGTAGCTGATACAGCGTTGCTAGTTCTTATTACAGGGCACTCGCTGGGCTGCCAAGCCAAATGAGCACTGCTCCACCAAAGTCATTCGAATGTCTCCAAATTACAACAGCTGAGAATCATTTTTACTAGTTGCAATAAATAACAATCCTGACAACCTGGCTTGGATCCAAAGTGCAGTGCAAAATTTTATGCAAGTTGTTGGAATTAAATTATTCTGGAGGCTCCAGGCACTCCTCTGGGACACAAAAATTAATGACCAGCACTTAAGTTTATCAGAATTTAAGAGAAAAATGTCTTCCAGCAGCCTCCAGTAGTGGCTCTTTGTTTCATTAATCTTCAGAGATTGATGCAGATTTCAGCTAGGAAGACAAAATTTAGATGAGAAAAATATAATCAGAGGTTTGCCAGAAAATAACTATCAGCTTTCAGTGCAAGGGCAAGGGGATACCAAAAAATGTACATTTATCTATATAATTCTATATCATGCTAATATACATATCCATTTACCTATCTACAAGCTATTATGTATAATATATGTTATACATATCTGCAATTTATCTTTCCATTGCAAATATGTGGAATGAATGTCCAAAACAAGTTCAAGGCAGCTCTTTTTGAAGCACATGTGGTGAGAATGGGAAATCTGCAAGCCAGGAGAATTCCTTGGGTCTGATGACTTCAGAAGTCTGAAAATTTGTCTTTTTGTACAGAGCAGAAGAATGGCCATTATAGTAGCTGCTGCATAGTGGTAGGAGAGAGGGGAAAATGTGGGGAACTTGGCTCTCATTTGGATGTCTTACAGTCAAACTGCTTCTGACGCATAAGGATAGGTAGGTACTTAAGATTATTATTAATGAAATCCAGCACACTTGAATACAGACTGCTGAATTCAGTTGGTAAGAGATGCCATGAAGTCTTCAAGGAAGGTGCAGTGCTTCTGAGGAATCATAAAAGTTGTTCTTATGCTACCCTCGGAAGAACGTTGTTCTTGCTCACCTTGCAATCAGGTGAGCCCTTGAGCCCTTTCCTTCGTAAGGAAAGGGATGATTTGGGAAATGAGGACATTGCATAGCAAGAAGGAGGGATTCTAGGCATGGTATACAATTTTCTGTTCACTTTCTTGCTGGTTAGAACACTGGTTAGAACTAGTGGTTAAGAACACTGTCTTCCTATAGTACTCACTATTTAAACCTACTGCACGAAGGTAGGCAGACAGGAGACGTAAGGTTTTGAGACGGCCCTGAAACATGCTGAGTCATGATGGAAGTCATTTGAGGAATGGCTGAGGCAGCTGGGGTTCTTTAGCTTGGAGAAAAGGGAGAGTTATCATTCTCTACAACTACCTGATNGAGAGATCATTACAGAAGAATCATGGAGTCAGCCACCTAGTCCATATCAGTTAGAAAGACACAGCTGTCAGCTTGTCTTCGCTTAGACCAGGAGTTAAGCACACACAGGAAGAAGACGAGTTCGATCTCCCATGTTCATGCAGCTCAGGTGTAGGTTGACTGGTAGGGCTCAGGGTCTGAAAGCCAGCTGACATCCTGAAAGCAAATGCTCCATGAAGCAAGGTGATGAAGGTCACAGCTTAGGTCATCCCTTAGCTCGTGTTTCTCCTGGCACAGTGTGAATATTAAGTTCTGCTTCTACAAGCAGACAGTGGCTGAGATGAAGAATCAATTGGCTTGGGAAGAACCTGGACACATTTTCAACATTTTTTCAGAGGTTTCTGCTTCCCTTTGGCAGTTTTATAGTAGAACAGATACCTTCTGCTTGAAGAGATTGAATTTTCCTGAATTCATATGTAAGATGACAGTCTGAGGTGGCCTGAAGCATTCTCATAGCAGGACATGATAACCTGCCCCTGCAGATTTCTTCTTAGCCTCTGACCACTGACCATTTCTAACAGTGGTGACTGATGGAGCTTGTTAGCATCACCACTGTGCAATGCCCTTTCCCCCTTCATTGACTGCACCTTCTCTCTTGGATAACTGTCTCTTGGCTTTGCTTTCATTCTTGTTTGCCAGGATCCAGGGAGGGCCTTAGCTCCCTACAGTGAAAGGAGATGGGTTTAATCAGGTGGCCATGGGTTGCTTAATGGATTACATGAAAAACTGAAAAAAAAGGGAGTGTGTAAGCATGAAAGTGCTTGAAAGTGGGGGCTTACACCAACGGGGAATTGAGCCAGGCAGTTAACTCACAGTGTCTTTGTAAGAAGGCTGCCTTCTCCTTTTTGCCCTTCCTCCACTGAGTAATTAAAAATCCACTGGTAACTGCTGTGAGGGTAGCTGATACAGCGTTGCTAGTTCTTATTACAGGGCACTCGCTGGGCTGCCAAGCCAAATGAGCACTGCTCCACCAAAGTCATTCGAATGTCTCCAAATTACAACAGCTGAGAATCATTTTTACTAGTTGCAATAAATAACAATCCTGACAACCTGGCTTGGATCCAAAGTGCAGTGCAAAATTTTATGCAAGTTGTTGGAATTAAATTATTCTGGAGGCTCCAGGCACTCCTCTGGGACACAAAAATTAATGACCAGCACTTAAGTTTATCAGAATTTAAGAGAAAAATGTCTTCCAGCAGCCTCCAGTAGTGGCTCTTTGTTTCATTAATCTTCAGAGATTGATGCAGATTTCAGCTAGGAAGACAAAATTTAGATGAGAAAAATATAATCAGAGGTTTGCCAGAAAATAACTATCAGCTTTCAGTGCAAGGGCAAGGGGATACCAAAAAATGTACATTTATCTATATAATTCTATATCATGCTAATATACATATCCATTTACCTATCTACAAGCTATTATGTATAATATATGTTATACATATCTGCAATTTATCTTTCCATTGCAAATATGTGGAATGAATGTCCAAAACAAGTTCAAGGCAGCTCTTTTTGAAGCACATGTGGTGAGAATGGGAAATCTGCAAGCCAGGAGAATTCCTTGGGTCTGATGACTTCAGAAGTCTGAAAATTTGTCTTTTTGTACAGAGCAGAAGAATGGCCATTATAGTAGCTGCTGCATAGTGGTAGGAGAGAAGGGAAAATGTGGGGAACTTGTCTCTCATTTGGATGTCTTACAGTCAAACTGCTTCTGACGCATAAGGATAGGTAGGTACTTAAGATTATTATTAATGAAATCCAGCACACTTGAATACAGACTGCTGAAATCAGTTGGTAAGAGATGCCATGAAGTCTTCAAGGAAGGTGCAGTGCTTCTGAGGAATCATAAAAGTTGTTCTTATGCTACCCTCGGAAGAACGTTGTTCTTGCTCACCTTGCAATCAGGTGAGCCCTTGAGCCCTTTCCTTCGTAAGGAAAGGGATGATTTGGGAAATGAGGACATTGCATAGCAAGAAGGAGGGATTCTAGGCATGGTATACAATTTTCTGTTCACTTTCTTGCTGGTTAGAACACTGGTTAGAACTAGTGGTTAAGAACACTGTCTTCCTATAGTACTCACTATTTAAACCTACTGCACGAAGGTAGGCAGACAGGAGACGTAAGGTTTTGAGACGGCCCTGAAACATGCTGAGTCATGATGGAAGTCATTTGAGGAATGGCTGAGGCAGCTGGGGTTCTTTAGCTTGGAGAAAAGGGAGAGTTATCATTCTCTACAACTACCTGATGGGAGGGTGTAGCCAGGTAGGGGCCAGTCTCTTTTTGCAGTGATGGGACAAGAGGAAATGGCCTCAAACTGCACCGGGAAGGGTTCAAGCTGGGCATCAGAGGCATCATTGAATTTCTTCACTGAAAGGGAGGTTAAGCATTGGAATGTGCTGCCCAGCAAAGCAGAGGAGTCACTATCTCTGGAGATGTTCAAGAAACAACTGGATGTGGCACTTCGTCCTACTGTTTTAGTTGACATCATAGTATTCAGTCAAAGGTTGGACTCAGTCAGGGAGGTCCTTTCCAACCTTCATGATTCTGTGCTGAGAAAATATGCTCCTTGGAGAAGGCAGGTCGCACATTCAGGTGTCTCCAGGCAAACAGGGGATTTGAACACAACTGCTTGTATGATGTGCTATTAACTAAGGAGTATGGGTATGGGCTGAACACACCCAGAGTCAAGAATCACAGAATCACAGAATCACACAATGAACTAGGCTGGAAAAGACCTTTGAGATCAAGTCCAACCTATGACCTAACACCCCCTCATCAATTAAACCATGGCACTGAGTGCCACATCCAGTCTTTTTAAACGCCTCCAGGGACGGTGACTCTAGCACCTCCTTGGGCAGACAATTACAGTGTCCAACCACTCTTTCAGTGAAGAATTTTTTCTTAATGTCTAACCTAAACTTCCCCTGGCACAGCTTAAGACTGTGTCCTCTCATTCTGTCAGTGGTCACCTGGGAGAAGAGGCCAACCCCCTCCTGGCTGCACCCTCCTTTCAGGGAGTTGTAGAGAGTGATAAGGTCTCCTGTGAGCCTCCTTTTCTCCAGGCTAAATAGCCCCAGCTCCCTCTGCTGCTCTTCATAGGGCTTGTGCTCCAGGCCCTTCACCAGCCTTGTTGCCCTTCTCTGCAGGCATTCAATGTCCTTCCTTGCAAGCATCTCAATGTCCTTCCTAAACCGGGGGGGCCCAGAACTGGACACAGCACTCAAGGTACAGCCTCACCAGTGCTGAGTACAGGGGAAGAATCACTCCCCTTGTCCTGCTGGCCCCTCTATTGCTGATACAGGCCAGGATGCCATTGGCCTTCTTGGCCACCTGGGCACACTGCTAGATCATGTTCAGGTGGCTGCCAACCAGCACCCCCAGGTCCCTTTGCCTGGCTGCTGTCCAGCTACTCTGTCCCCAGCCTGTAGCACTGCAGGGGGTTGTTATGGCCGAAGTGCAGGACCTGGCCCTTGGACTTGTTAAACCTCATATTGTTGGGCTCGGCCCATCTATCCAGCCTGTCCAAGCCCTCTGTAGAGCCCTCAGAAGATCGGCTGCAAGGTGAGACAGCCTTGGATATGCCCTGAGACACACAGACATGTGTAAGTGTACTCTTTCAAGGCAAGATGTTGCAAAGACAAAACTCAGAAATAACATTCAGGACTTCAGCTGCTACTGTCCTGTGGTCTTGACTACCTGTTGCCAGAAGATGGAGAAGTCATAGAGGTATATTGCTGAAAATAGGCCCTAAATCTTCAGAGCTGGCACCATCATGTTGACTTTTCACTAAAGGTAACCATGAAGCATATGTTGGTAGGATAAGCTTGATAAGGGCTAGATTTTCAGAGTGTGCTCGTGGCTTTCCATGAGATCTTAAGTCTGCTCTTGGGAAAGTAATCACTGATCGAGAAGAAGAAATTTATCTAAATTTATCTGTAGTAGCAAAACGTTGGAATAAAGTCAAACTGAGGAAATTAGGCTTAATACAACTTGAATCTCAATTAACTTGATGCTATAGAGTACTGTGCTTATGTGCTCTGTCAGAGAGGTAATGCCTTATTTGGGATTGTTTTTCTTTGGAGATATATATCTAAAACAATCACTGTTCTTGGGCTGACTGCCCTGCTTGTAAACCTGGCAGAAACTCACTTCAGCTCAAATATCTGATCTGTCAGTTCAAGCAAAGGGGACCTTTGCACTCTGCTATTTATTGCCTCCTTCTGCTCCTCAGACATTCTTGATGCTGGAAGTGGCAACATCTTTTATGGTAGGAGGAAAACCATATGTAGTTGCCTGAGAACACCAAATTATAAGAAGGAAAGTAAACAACTGCCAAGATCCTACAGAAGCAGCAGAGGCAAGGAAGGAGTGGGGAAGTGGTCTTGAAAACATGGGTGAGGCTGGCAGGGCAACTACATGTGATAGGTAATGGTATAATCAATGATGGGCTTCTCCCAGCATGTTGTCTCAAGGGTTACCAGCTAACTTCACAACATGCAGTATCACATGAAGGCAGAGGTAAATTTTCCAAAGACCTAAGCAGGTCACAGCTAACCCGAATCAGGATATTTCACCTCTTTCAAGGGTCTGTAGATATCCAGGTTGCTTCTTCTCAAGTACCCAAGAGCAGCCCCCAGCTTTAATCTTTTATACTCCTCAAAATCCATGGCCGTCAGGCTGATTCATACCCAGACTTCTGGTGCTATCCTCTGCTGATATCCATCCATCCAATTCTGTTGCACCCTCCACCTTGCAGTGAATCTACAAGCCAGACACAGTTGCTGTGTACATGCTGATCAGGTTCAAAAGCCAAGTAAGGCCAAGCTGATGGAGAAAGGTAATTGCACATAGCTGCAAAAATGAGGGGCAGGGACATGCCGACAGGACAGCCTGTAGTGGGAACTGGTTGTGCAAAACTCTGTCTTGTCTGGGCAGAAAGTGCATTGTACAGTCTGGATGTTGTTACAATTGATGTATATTCATTAGGATATTTTTCCCTTTAATTAAGCAACCCTTGAAGCTGCCATGCAAGCAAAACAGCGTGTTGCCAGTTAATGCAAGACCTTGCCCTCTTTAGATCTGTGCTTACCAATACAGCTGCTGGTCTGGTTAGTCTCTTTGACAGCCAGCAGGAAAATGGCCTTTTTTTATGCCTGTGGAGGACACTGTCACATATTCCACCAGCCACTGATCTCTTGCACACATTTATGCCAACCCTCCTCCCATTTCCTTTCTGGAAAGAAGAAAGAGTATTACCATTCTCTGGCTTTCATCTTGAGACAAAAAAACGGCAGACATTTTGCTGGATGACTTTTAAATGCAGAATTGCTGGATGATTAATGAGAATTTTATAAGAAGCTCTTAACAAAATGCCTATGCTGCCTTCTATCTTCTAGTTTTCCTAGTTCTATTGCAAAGCTGCCAAACTTCCACAAGGGGCTGGAGGAAAACAGTATTGGGAACAGATAGAAAAGGAGTTATTTTAACTGCTGACTCCTTGTGCGGCTCAGCTGTTCTGGGTAGCTTGTGTGCTTTGTGTGTCTCCACATTTGTGGAACTGCTTTTTGCAGGGGGGTGGTGGTGGGTTGGTCATGGCTGGATGCCAGGTACCCACCAAAGCTGTTCTGTCAGAAGCTCTATCCCCCTCAACTGGATAGAGGAGAGAAAATACAATGAAAAGCTCAGGGGTCAAGATAAGGACAGGGAGAGATCATTCATCAATTACTGTCATGGGCAGAACAGACATGGGGAAATTAGGTTAATTTATTACCAATCATATCAGAGTAGGGTAATGAGAAATAAAACCAAATCTTAAAACTTCTTCCCCCCACCCCTCCCTTTTTCCCAGGCTCAACTGTATCCACAAATTCTCTACCTCCTCCACACCTCCCCAGTGGTGCAGGGGGACAGGGAATGGTGGCTGTGATCACTTCATCACACGTTGTTTCTGCTGCTTCTTCCTCCTCAGGGGAAGAACGCCTCACACTCTTCACCAGCTTCAGCATGGGGTCTCTCCCATGGGAAACAGTCCTCCATGAACTTCTTCAGTGTCAGCCCTTCCCTCAGGCTGCAGTTCCTCATTAATTGCTCCAGCATGGGTCCCCCATGGGGTCAAAAACCTGCCAGCAAACTTGCTCCACTGTGGGCTTCCTGAGGGGGGGGTGTCACAGCCTCCTTCTCCATCTGCTCCAGGATGGGGTCCTCCCCGGGCTGCAGGTGATATCTGCTCCACTGTGGACCCCCATGGGCTGCAGGGGCACAGCTGCCTCACCATGGTCTTTACTATGGGCTGAAGAGGAATGCCTTCTCTGGTGCCTGGAGCATTTTCTGCCCCTCCTTCTCTGCTGGCCCTGCAGGGCTGTTTCTCTCACATACTCTCCCTCCTCCCTCCATCTGCAATTGTTGTTGCCCAGTTGTTTCACTCCCCAACCTCTCTTCCTTCTTAGATACATTATCCCTGAGGCACTACCACAGTTGCTGATGGGCTCAGCCTTGGCCAGTGGTGGCTCCATCGTGAAGCCAGCTGGCACTGGCCCTGTTGAACACAGTGGAAGCATTTAGCATCTTCCCACAGAAGCCACTTCTGTAGCTCCTCCACCAGCAAAACCTTGCCATGCAAACCCAGCACAATGCTACAGCTTTATCCAGTGAGTAGGTGCATTTATGGACACCAAAAAGTCACAAAGGCAAAGTATAGCACAGCTGTAACACTTGTCTATCTCGAGTCCATGCTTCCTAGGGATTTTGAGGAGCTGGAATGTACCTTGCAAAAAAGGTATTTTCTCTTGAGCATTCCTAAGAGAGGGACACTTTTATAATATCTCACAGCAAGAGCAGGAAAACCTCCTTTTTCCTTCTGTGATGCTGTATGGCCCATTTTCTTTCTTTCACAACTGCTATTGACCCTTGGGCTCCCATCTACTGTGTTGTTATGGCCTGATCTCATAGAGGCTCCCTAAGTCAAGGTTCTGCTCCTGTGACCTGCCACATGTGGAGAGTGTCTCCAGTTTTCAGATGACAGAAACACTGTGGCTTTCAGTGCAGTGTTCCTTAGGACTGGTTTGCTAGTAAAATCAGCCACTGTAGCAAGCAAGGATGCATGAAGAGGCCACCAAAACCTTTCCTATGCCAAACATCCAGCCAGGTGTTCAACAGTGGAAAAGGGCTGCCTGAGCAAAAAGTCTCTGCTGATGACACAAGCCATACCATATATCCAGGGCAAAAATAACCCTACTGAGTTTTTCTGTGTAGTCCTGTGTGAGCTCAGGGTAGTTTAACGTCTATACAAATAAAAAGGACTACTGACTCCATCCCCAAATGCACTGTGGTATTAGGGACAGTACTGGGAGGAAGGCTGGAGCAGTGGATAGCAAGTAGCAAGGGTAGGAGCCAGAGATCTGAGGTCAAATCCTTATGACCTTTGCAAATCAAGGGGACTTTGGTCTTGTTGGGGCATCACAGAAGACCTGTCAGCACAGGATGCTAAAGAGAAATGATCCAAATTAAACAAAAGGTGTACATTTCCACTGCAGTAATTGAACTGCTGAGAGCACAGTGTGGGCATTCTCCTTCAGAACTGAAATGGTCACAATTCTACTGAGTTTAATTGACTTAGGACAAGAATTGAGTTAAATGAATTAATGCCCAATTAAACTAAACTGAGGTCATAGGGCTTTAGAGGAATTTAACAAATCCCTTTTCAAAGTTATTTTGCATTAATTTCCTCAAATGTTCCTGTGCCGACAAAGAACAAATGTTTGTCTGCAAAGGGACATTAATTTCGTTAATGTTATGGGATTAACATAAAGAAAAAGATTGATTTGTGATTCACTCCTCATACATGAGCTGTTCTCATGCTGGCCTAAGTATACTAATTTAATCTAATCTGCTCTGGAGCAAGCGTTGTCATAGAGTGGACCATCAGGGGTAGCTGTTCCAGAAGAAATCCTGGTATAAGAAAATGCTGAGTGCTGCAGAAAAATCCATTCCAAACTGCCAGTCCAAATTTAATTCCTTAATGTGTTGAATGGCAGTCCTTTGTTACCTCTGCAATTCAATAGCACAGAAAACTGATATTTCCTTCTTCTGGCCACACCATTACCTAGTCTCTCACTCTCTCTCTCACTCTCTCTCTTTCTTTTNTTGAAACAGATAAAAAAAAAAAAAAACAAAAAAACCTAAGGCAGTGATTTAAGTTCCAAAGTACTATTAGGAATATATTGCAAGCTATGATATATGTAATTGAAAATCTATAAATACATCAGGCTGACGCTGGCTAAATCAAAGCCAGGTTTACTTCTATTACTGGCAATCTTTGGAGTGGTCTTGCTCTCTCTCCACTCCCACACCCTCATCCCTTGCGACAGAAAATTGCACATTCCTTTTAATGAAATTACTGCTGGAAATACCACCGTATGTGTAATTTTAGCAACACTAATTCTTTAAATTAAATCCAGACTAGTAAACTAAACAAACCAAATGAAAAATTGCACAGCCAGATATGACCATGAAGGTGAAGAGAGGAGACAGGCACATTCTGCTTGCTTAGGAGCAGAGAGATATTTTCAGAGCAATTTCTTCAGAAAATGTAAGTCATGCAGTAGCAATGTGTGTGTCCCAGCAGTTCCAACATGTTTTGAATATGTCGGCCAGTTACAACCCAGTTTGAAGAGGAGGAGAGGTCTCAGTGATAATGACATTACCCAGTCCTAGGAGGGAGGTGGAGAAGTCTCAACTCACTCTCCTGCTGAGGAGAGGGCTGATGTGAAGCGTAACTGAACCCACACAGGAGACACTCTGGAATATGTGCTTTGTTCTTTCCATTGCTCAAGGAATGGCTTAGTTTTCCGGAAGCAGACAACCAGATGTTCCCAGATGTGTCCAGATTGCGAGAGAACATGAAAGTACTGTCAGCTGATGAGGGTTTCCAGTCAGTCTCCATTTCTCCACCTGGGAGGACACGAGCTCTTTTCCTGGCACAGCTCATTGCAGTTCTTCTACCCTGGCAGAAAAGAGGTTGGCCAAGGGAGAAGAACCAAGGCTTTGTCATCTGCAGAAAATTTGCATTCTACTATCCACAGGGGAAAAAATGATTCTTTGCCCTCAGAACTTCAAAATGCTCTGCTGTGGTAGCAACAAGCTGGGGTGGGACAGTGAGGTGAGAGCTCTGCCTAGTGTGTTGAGGGGAAGGGATGCTGTACAAAGCCGCCAGCCATGTGGGAAGCACATCAGCATTTAGCAACTGATACCCCATGGCAAGGAGGTCTGCAGCTCGCCCACTACCAGCCAGGTCACTCACTTGGCTGCAAACACCAACCTGTCCCTCCAGCCTGCCTTGTATGCCTAGAGCAAGCTGCTGAGCCCACTGTGCTCTGCAAGCTCTGTGCAAAGCACCATATGCCTCCAGAAACTGAAGGATATCAGCAACATTGATTTGCATAAAATGGTATTTCATTCTGGAGCTTTTCTGCCCCTTTTTGGCTTTTGTGTAGCTGATGAATTATTTAGCAAACAACTGGCTGTCTTAAGAAAACTGCTTTGGCTGCATGTGTCCACTAAGATGCTCTGGTGACATTCAAGAACAAAAGCAATTTAGAGAGGGAGAAATATCAGCATAGGCTCTTAGTAAGTCTAGAAATATTCACAGTGCAGGCCATGCATTGAGATCAGAACATTGCACAATGAATAAATTGTGGCTGACATTTGATCAGTGACTCATTTTTCAAGTATTTGGAGAGGAAGTATTGATCCCAGTGTGCTGGAAAAACCCAAACACTTTGATAGAAAATGCCTATTTTAATGTAGCCTTTTGGAGAGTGGGATGGGGGAGGAAATAAAGAAAAACCTCACTTGGTATCTTTTTGTTATGGCTGCTGGTATATTCTTGGCATTCATTCTGGTCTATCATCCCAAGTTTGCAAATATATTCCTCTCATACTCTCATTCTTTTTTTTGGTTGACTGTAGCATTACTGCTTGGTATTTACTTGTGTGTAAATAGATTTGTAGCAGATGACTGAGACTGCCCTTGAAGTTAAATATGATTTACGTACACAAGAGTAATAACGGGGTGGGAAACCAGGGAGATTATAATAAATCATCATATAACAAAACAGATATTACATTATTGAAATTAAAAGACAGCTTTGGACCCTGTCAATGCCCTTATTTAGGCTGCCCTCAGCTGGCTGGTTGATGATCTGGATGCTGATAAACGAAGCATAGGACTGGTATTGTGAGTGATGAGCTGTGTTCTACTCATGGGTAAGGTCAGGTCTCTGCTGCCACCTGCCATGAGATCCAAAAGCAATCAAGTCTCTGAGGGAGATGTGGAATGTAGTGATCCCTACTTTAGATTTTTTGGGAGACTTCTTTTTTCTCCTCTGAGTACCCTATTACCAGTGTTGTGGAGGGGAAAGCCCGTCTCCTCATCATCTGCTCTAAAAGGGAACTCTGATGAGATTTCCTCATTTTCTGCCTCCCTTTTAAAAGCTGGAACAGCAGAAGGGATTTGGGCTGGATGTCACTGGCATAGATGTCCAGGTACACCCAGTGTGATCCTTGGAAAAAGGTCTGGCTGATCAGGTAGTTAGTCTCCACTGGCACATAGTTCCGGTCTGTGGGCTTCTTCCACTGTCCAATCTCTCATCTTCGCTTTTCAGCAGAAAGTTGTTGTGTTCTGTGTCAGGGTGAGTGAGGGGTCCCAGCAACTCCTTCTATTGATATATCCTTCTGTGTCCAATTCATGCCACAGAGGCGGCTGTGGAAGAGAGAGCCCTCCATACCTGGCTTCTGATGCTATCCTGCTGTATTTCCGTGTTTATGGAGGAAAGCTTGAAGCCAGGAAGGTCATCAGAAAACCTTGCTAGGTTTGGAAGCAAAGTAGCAATGAAGTTTAATAAAATATAGACAAAGTTAGCCTGGAGCCCATGGAGGTTAAGTATAAGACGAATGACATGCTTTTTCTTCCTTCAGACAGGGACTGCAAACCTTTGTGTGCCATAGGAAACCTCTGTCACTCCTTGACTTTGACATGACTGCTGTCTGTACTATGCCCCCTCTTAGCTCCTTTGGGGGGAGCAGCCCTAGTGTGGAGCCTTACAGGATGGATATCCAGCATGCACCATCCAAAACGCCATCACCCCTCTCTTATCGAAACACTGTTGTGAAAAGCTCTGTTTTGTGCAGCTCTGAGAGCTCAAACAGTGTGGTGATTTCATTGTTTCACAGGCGAACATTAGAAGTCACCAAGTGAATCTGTCAAAACAGGCCCAAAACCAGCAAGAGCTTTTCTGGGGTATATGTGGTGCTGCACTAGTCACAGGTGGTTTTTCTGCCCAACAAGTTTTTTTATACTTGCCATTTTTGTACTTGCAATTATTTTAAAACCCCCTCTCAGCTGGCAGATCTCTTTCATCATTTGGCAAGGAAGGAAAATCTTGGCATTTTCAAAGGAGAGCTGAGGGATGTGAATAGGTTGGAATTACAGAACAGTGCTGTCTGCCAAAGAGCAGTACAGCCTTTAATCGTCCAACAAGTACTGTGTGCTTTATTGGAGAAATTAATGTAAGAAATTAAATGTCTCTCTCCTTAAAAAAAAAAAAAAGAGAAAGAAGAATGTTTAATTTAAAAAGTGAGGCTTCAGTGCCCACATCTAATCCAGAAATAGCTTTGAGGTGAGTAAAATACAGGTCGAGATCAAGGGTCTGTGATGAGGCAGCATTTTGCTCCTGTTCAGGGTATCAGCTTGCATTTCCTTCAGCACACACTGTAGCGTGCCAGGCTGCCAGGGCCAGGCTGAGAGCAGCCAAGCTCACTAGAGAGAGACAGCAGTGCCCAGCAGTCAGACAGCTTTGCATATGCAGACCGCTTTCCACTGCTGCAGTGAATGACTGCACCTTGCCCTCCAAATATAGATGGGTGGCTTGTGCCTGTGAAGAAGAGAGCAGTAACGTAATGGGGAGGTTTGAGTGCTTGGCAACAGCTCTGCTTAGAGTGCTGGCAAAATTGTAGTCTTCTTACCTCAAACATTGCCTACTTTATATCTTTTTCTTCTAGTATAGTGCTTCATCTAGACTGTTTTGTTCTAAATCAGTTTCTGCTCCAAAACTGAGTTGAGATAAGCCAGGAGCTTATCTAGTTGTCACTGCATGTACAGGTGTCACTGGGACACCATAGCAACTAGGGATGTTAGAGTAATAATCAGAATATGAGACACAGCCCTGTCCTTTCTCCCCTCTCCCGATCTGAGCAGCGGAGAAGCGGGATAACAGCCATTGTGTCAACTATTTTACCAGCTGCAGGGAGTTTTCTGTAGACTGGGCTGCACCAAGGCGAGGGCAGAGCACAAAGATGCCTCAGTATGCAAGAGGCATGGGTTGCGTGGGTGCAGGATCCCAAGTTCCCATCTCCAGAACGTGTAGGAAGACATGCATGGATATCTTGCTGTGTAGGGAGGTCTGGCTCTTTGCCTAGCAATCATCTCTTCTTTCAGGGAGATGGTCACACACCAGGGCAGAAATGCTGGATTTTGAACTCATATAGCCCCATGGAAAGGAAGTGCTTTTGCATGTGGGCACTGAATTTTCACAGCTGACATCATTAGCATAAAGACACTGTCTGACAGTGCATTAGCCTGTCTCTTTCCAAGGGAACAAAGGCTGGCATTTTTTTTCTTTGGCTTGTCTTCAATGCTTACCAGGCTGGGAAACACCATGCAGCAAGCTTAGTGTGTTGCTGGGACATTTAAAAAAATTTTTGAAAACTTCATGTCTCTGAAGGTGAGAAACAAAGAGAAATAAAAGAATTAATCTAAAGTAAGTGCATCAGAAAACACTCAGCACAAGAAAAAACGAAAAGGTTGACCTGGCCAAAGAAATTCTCTCTCCAGTTCGTAACTGAAGAAGAAACCATTCACTTGGCCAGGACTCCATTGAAATAATTTAATGTAAAATGCACCCTCTCTCTTCTCTTGTACACTGCCTTTGTAATTTTTTCTCTCTCCTATTATTATAACTCAGTCAAAGATTGTGATGTTCAGAAAAACATATGCCATGCTAACCAACGAGTCTTCAGAAACCTATCTGAATCAGGCACAGCTTTGGCAAAAATGTGGTCCATGCACTATTTTTCACCTAAGAAGACAGACTCATGTCTTTCCCCCTATTTAATTTTGTCAAACTTGACTTTACTTTGCTTGGTTGACAGTCCAGCTGGAGAAAGACAGAGCGATGTTTCGGATACAAAGGATGGATAAACATAAAAGGTTTAATGTGAAGCAGTGTGCAATTTGGTGGGGGTGGTATTCACTTGAGAATAAAGGTGCCTTGATTTTCTCCACACTTTGCCACTTACCTGCTGTATGATATCAGGGAACCACTTTGCCTCTGTGTGCTTTTCTTTTGTCCAATCCCAATTCTTTCGTCCAATTTCCCTGAACCTAGGAAAGGTTCAGATCTGTCTGTTTGCAGGATGTGTGCCTCACTGGGACCCCAATTCCAGCTGGGATCTCATAGCATTTCTGCAGTGCACAGCATGGACAGGTGCTGCAGGAGAAACCTTACCGAGGCATGGAGCCCTCTCTTTTCACAGTAACAACCAAAATATAAATCAGTCTGAGTGCTGTCTCCATACAGCCTGAGCAGCTGAGGAAAGAGAGGCACCTCCAACACATTCTACTCATCTTAGCCAGCTTTCTGTTGGATGAATTGCAGGCTGGAGGTGTCCTACGAGGTAGACAGGCATCAGATGTCTTTGGCTGGATTAGACATAAGGCTACAGATATTTCAAGTGAGACACAGGGACTCCAGCCCCACGAAACAACCTGGTTTTGGGGTCAGAGAAGGAGAGGGAACAAGCAGACATGTAGTGATGAAACTGACAAAATGCACCTCTAACTAGAAAGAAACATTAATTCAGTAATTAAATTCCTACTGTCAGTGTTGTGTTTTTTCTTCTGCTGTTTTTCATACACATTTATGGTTTAACAGAACTTTCTCCTTGATATTAATGAAGTATAAGCAAATTCCTAAAGCCTTTAAAAGTCTCAGCCCTGCCTGAGTGAGGAAATAATGAGCAGTAGAACGGACTCTTCCATGTCTGGACTGCTTTCCTGGGAAACCTAATGTGATAAATGAGCCTGTTGAATAAAGGTTAATTGCTACATGGAGAGTACTAAGGTATAATATTGATGAAATTGTAGGTGAGAAAATCTAGAGTGAGCATAGAGAAGAATATTTTATCATTTTATGATGATATTCTGTTCTGGCTTTCCTTTTTGCTTTCAGGTTAAGAAGAAGAAATTTTAGACATGTGAAAGAATCAAGGGAATCCTTCACCAGTTTACTTATCCATAACACAGGATTTGCTTACACAAGTTTATCACAATGAAAAAGCTTTGCAGTAGTATCTTGATATACCTGTATCGCTGGGAACAGCCCACGAACTACATGGTTTCACCATGAGTTAGTGCTTGCACATGGGATTTAATAGTGTTGTCTTCTTTGTCTCCCATATCACTCCTGTGAATTGGCATTCCAGAGGTACTGCATTGAATGAATTTTGCTCCTGAAATTCCATTTAGTTTCTACCATGTGTATGTTGTGTTTACCAGGTCTCATCCTGATTTGCCACTGGAAGTGTTTTAAAAGTAAAAATGCCAATTATAGCTGATCATTCTGCATTTTCTGTTTAATCTGACTGTGGAGGGCAGTGGAAGAGAGCTCACTGCAAATGTCACATCCTATTTCACTGAGGGAGTGCTATGAGGCACATTGTTCTGCCAGTCTAGGTGATTTGATGAACTTTGGTAGAGTATTCGAGAGCATTCCAAAGAGATGTTTCTAAGAAACTTTCCCAGTTCCTCACAATCAGAAACAACACTTTTTTTTTTTTTTAAGACTGCCAACAAAGAGCTGTTCAGTAAGCACATAGCTATCAGAAGATTGTGAAATGTCCCTCTGGATCTGGCTCATACAAGATGTAAATTATGGTGCAAAAGCCTAAATGTGGAGAGTACCCAGAAAAGAGGTGCAGCTGGTGCATTACTGTCACAGTCCTTGCTCTGAGTAACAGGAGTACATAGAATCATTCTGAGATCTGCTCAGACAGCATAGCAAGGATCAGGGCTGTTGAAAGCATCTGCCTTGTGTGTGTTTCATATCCTCTGTGCCATCTGGTCAACCTCCAGTGTCCTCTCCAAATTGTGGCTCAGTGTTAGAAAGACATACGAAAATCCTGCTAGCACAGATGATGAAATTTCTGACATTTCCTTGTCTTGCCATCCATCACAGTAAGTATCCTTTCCCTTCAGGGGAGAGATGTCCAACGTTGTGTCAGGGCTTCTGTGCTCCATCCTCCATTGGGATGCTCCTGCACAGTTCTCAGTTTTGGTTGAGGTTCTCGGGCTCCACAGAGGGACCCAGCTGTGGGCTGATGTGGGCACAGCTGTATGAGAAGATGGGTGCAGACTGGAAGAAAACTTTCCCAAGCAGCATCCAAGCACAGCACACCGAGCAAACAGGTTATTATCCTTGCATCAGCACAAGAACCATCACGTTCTGGACCTGATTCACCTAGACTTGTGTCTGTGGTTCATTTCAGTGCAACAAGGCAACAGAAGCACAGACACATCCCTGCCTGGTATTTTCCTCTCTGAGTTAGGCATAGCACAAAGCAAGCACAGAAAGAATTCACTTTGCTTCATATAGGAAAAATACCTATGTGAATTACCAACTATCCAATATGTATTTTGTTGGTTTAATTTCAGATTCTCTGCAGCTTTTCTTTTTTCCCCCAGTGCTGCTGTTGGGCACATACAAGGCAGCATTTAACTGCTGCTGTATTGTCCCCACAATTACACTAGAAACAAAAACTGTTTTCCATGCTATTAGATGCATGACCTTGGCTTTAAAAAGCCATAGTTCAGATCAGTAAGAGTGTCCTAAAATTCTGACTAAGAATAACATGGACTTGCCAAGGTGTTCTGTTAAAGATGAAATAACCACAAGCTCAGGTCCAAGTAGTTTGCTTCACCTAGCCTTATGAAATACATCAATTATCTTGAACGAGATAAAATCCTGTGGCTAAATCCTAGACTATATGCTGCTGTAGCCTTATGGTGCTCAGAAAGGGCTTGATTCCAGCTGGTGGACATAGACAGAACAATAATAGTATCCAGCTTCATGATAGCTGGGGAATGTATACATTCCCGTTGTTCTGGACACACTGCCAGTCAGGAGGCCTGATCCACAGATTAAGGGCAGCTAAAAGGACAGCATGATACTGGAAGACAGAGCTAATAACAACGAAAAATGTATTAAGGGAAGTCTTGCAGTACGTTCAGAAAAGCATCCTCTTAATGCCCCATGGATAAGACATTTTGGCCACTTTTCTGCACACACAGTCCTACCCTGACTCTGCAACTTGTCCAAAGAAGGGCCAGGGATAATTGGAATGTTGCATACTTGCAGGATCAGAATCCAACAATTATGCTTGAAAGAGAAGAAAAGAAGTTTAAAGGTAGTGGAGAGTTGGGATTACTAGGTCCAAGATTGTTCCTAATCTCTGGCTGTCACTTTCATGTTGCTGGTTTTTGTGACTGTGCATAAGGATGTTGTGCAAGTCCTCCCGAGAGTAGTGCAGAGATGTTCAAAACACTGGTCCCATCAGTGAAAAACTTGATCCCAGTATAAACTGATGTTCCAATAACATGATTTAAAATAAAAGAAGGATGATGTAACTGGTATCAAATCCAGTAATATATTGTTTGTGATCCTCTAGAATGTTCTGTCTCCTTACTGCAGATCTCTAATCTTACTACTTTTCACAATTTTTTCTCTCCTCTCTGCCTGTTGGAGATCAGCATGTGTTAACTTAATCCTGCTGAAAATCTGAATTTTGGCTTTAAAGACTGCTGATTACAAGACAGAGAAAATGTCTTTTCCCATCTTTTTTTGAAATCACAGATTTCTGATTTGAAGTAGGATCACTGCAGACCCAGAAGCAGGAGGAAGTGCTAAGAAAAACCTGGAGATTTTGTCGGTCCCTGTTCCTGTCTTTCACAGGTGAAGAGACTTCTCTCTCCTGACTTTAGACCTTGGATCTTACTGCAGAGGGAAAACAAAAAGAGGCTGCAGACTCCCGTGGTCTAGTTTCGGTAGGTAATTTTTTTTCCCCCTCACAGGTGCTAAAAGGAACTGAAGAAGAGAAGGGCCTTTTGACTGACATAACTGATGTCTGCAAGGAGAGAAGAACCTGGCTGGGAGACAGGAAGAAAGGTTTATACCACCCCCCAAAGCAATAAAATACTTGCTTAACTAGAAAGAGATTGGTCTGGACCTGGTCTTCTTGCATGTGCTTGAGCAATGGGAAAACCAGCTGTCGAGATAGCAGCAGCGCATCTGAACTGTCTGAGCGTGTTGGCACTTATTTCCTTGTCTGCTCTGTATTTGTCCAGCCTAGACAGGTCCTTAATTACTTTATTATTTTGTCACTTCATGCTTGAGTCAGAGACATTCAAGATTTGGTGGTTTGTACCCAGAAAGTTCTGTCAAAGAAGATCTTGGTTATTACATTTCATATCCGGTCCGGCAACACAGTCCTCTCAATACAATGTCAACAAGAAGCTATCCAATCTAAATCCACCTGGGATTTATGTATCTGGCTATGCACTGGAATGGCAATATGGCTTGAAAAGAATGTATACCCATGTATGAGCATATCACATATACATGCATGATGAGCACAGTCCCAGACAAACTCCAGGCAGAAGATCGCTCTAAGTAAAGGGTTCTGCATACTAATCTTCTTTCCCACCTGTCCCCATCATTTCCAGTGTACTAAAACTGTTGGAGTGTTCTCCCTCTGGCACATATGACAACCTCCATCTTTTAGCAATAGCTATGCTCAGTCATCACCAACAGGAATGGTAGAGAATGACAAAATGCAATACAAAGTTGACACAAAAGACCAGTCCTCAGATGGTCTCTTTTATAGCTAAGTGTTGCCTCTGTAAAGAGCTCAGACATTTGGAAGATCTATTTACCTCATTAGAAGGCCTCACAGGGACCAAATCTCTGTCTTTCTTTCTCACTCAATTTCCCAAAGCCTATAACTAAGTCCCAAAATAAGGCGTAAGATAATGGAATTTATTAATGTGGTATCTCAGTTTACATGAGCCAACGTGCAGCAGACATTCCAAGAGGTAGAAGCACAAGTCTATTATTGATGAGTTTTGAAAACCCCACAGTAGAGATGATGATCCCAGGCTTCGGTGGTGCAAATCACACTGAAAAACCCCAAGGTGTTGCCTGACAGGTGATGTGCAGCACCACACGAGAGAGCTCACCTAGCCCTTGCATTACGCAGTACATTTTCTGGAGTTAGAGAGGACAATCTGGTCATCATCATTTGGTTATGATTTATGGTACTAGTTCACCTTTTGTACAGGAGGAGCTTGCTATTAGGACAGTGTAAGATATTTTAAAAAGCATAATTTTTCTCTGTTTTTTTTTTTTTTTTAAACAGGTGAAGAAAAAGAGACAAAGTGAACCAAATTACCCAAGGCCAATCAGAAGTCTTGTAAGTGGGTCTGAATCAGACATTGGGCTGACTAGCGGGTCATCATCAAATTATTTAGGTTTTCATAAATCTGTGTTATTTACTAATCTAAATATGTCCACACTAGAGGGTGCTGCACTGCTTTTCTAAAGTAATTTCCTGTATTTCATTTATTTAAGCTCATGCTGAACTCAAGTAAAACTTCTTTTTGCTTAACAATAAAGATCTGAAGAACAGGAACTATTTTTGGGTAACTCAATGCAGTTCTGCTTTGGAGAATTCAGTACCTAAGGAGGAAAAGAAACTCCTTTTTAGATCAATGCATTTGCAAAGGGATTTCCCCCGGAAATACTGTACACATACATAACTATACATATAAATAAACTCTTTTATTCATAAAAGCAATTTCAAAAAAAAAGAGAATAGAATAAGACAGAATTTTAACTGATGTAGTGGAACAGAATTTGTAAGTGTTTCTTAAAAACAGTTTCAATCGAAATGCTGACAGTCAAACTTTTATGGTAGAATATGTAGATATAATAGATTGTTTTATGAAAGTCAGTTTTACCAGTAAAAGTCTGACTTTAAATATCTTTTAAAAGTACCCATACAGATTAAAAAAATCCAACCAAAAAACTCATTCTCCAGTAAATTTAAGAAAACTAACTTTGATTAAATTAACAAAAACCTCTCAATCTGGAAATAATGTGAAATGAATTTGTGTAGCTCAGGGACTGTGAACACAGATTAGGTATGACATCAGGATCAGGAACATTTCTAATCAGTCAGGGGAGTGGGTGAGATTCAGCTCCTTTTAGAAGGGAATAAATTCAGAGAAACGTTGTTGAGGTTTATGGTGGCATTAATCTAAGATTGTAGCATCAGTGTCATGCTACCAAAGCTGTGTCCTTAACAAGGAGCAGGCACACAAGGCATGCACAGATATGCATGTATGCACATACAGAGAACGCAGACATCAGCATGTCTCAGCTACATTCTTTGGAACAATTTTCTTTGGCCCGAGAGTGGGAAATAAATTTTGCTGCTGGGAACATAAGAGACCAGAACAGCTATTATAGAAGGAGTTAAAGGTTAGTTTTCTCAATGGGCAACTCAACAGACTCTAAATCAAACACCAGTGAGAGAAGCCATACCATGCAGAATTGAAATGGACATAAATTATTCTGCTTTTTTTCCTAAGTTCTCTTCTCTACTACAATTACCTTATGCTGGATTTAGCCAAATTAGTGCCTCTCTCTTTTAGACTGCAGATACTTGGAGAATTAATACACTATCTACATACAGACCTGAGAAATGTATGATTTTGAGCTCTTTCATCAAACCATGACTTTTTGCTGATCCTAGGTTCATAAGGTACACAAGCACGGCCTCTGCAAATTTATGTTCAGGATTACAATTTGCATAGCATCCTTCATGAAGATTGTGGGAATGCTGGATTACTCCAGTGACAAATTTACGAGATGAACAGGAAGGTTGTCAATAATTCAATTAAGGTGCTACTAGTAATTTTTCAGTATATTGTCCGGTATCCACTGTTGTAAGTGGATAAACGACTCCATAGCAGTGGAACTTGTTATGTGTGAATGTGAAAAGGCAACATGGCTGGGAAATTATGATATGTATTGATTAATGCTGAAAAAATATCTCCTAGCTTCCATCAGAAAGGTAGCTGCTGGAATTAAAGGGAGGAGACTTCCAAATTAAAAAGCACTCTCCACAGCAGCTAGCCAATGCTGCACTTAAATGCACATTTTGCAGCTTTCCACTGACCATCCCCAGTTTCTGTGTTGAATTACCACTTCCCTTCAAACTCACATGGCACCTCTGGTTTCCTTACTCCCTGATTTTGTGAGAAGTCCCACTTTCCCTGACATGTGCTCCATGGCACACTTTGGTACAACAAAAGCTCTGCCCCCACATATCTGCTGCTTATGGTGTTTTACAGCTGCCATAAAAACAATTGTTTTCATGTTTGGATTAAAGCAGTAAGCAAATCTACTGAAGTCAGAGGTGACAGTTTTATCAGAAATCCTGATTAACTCTTCTGAAATTCCGAGGAGGCTTTTTCGTCAGGGGGGATAATGCCATGTGCATGAACAAGGTGTCACCTGGTTTTGTCCTCCAGCTTTGCCTTCTGTCTGATGTGGCTCCATGTGGCTGCTCAATGGACCATGACAACTCCCTACCTTGCTAAATTCCCCTTCAGCAGCAGTCACTTCAGAAAACATATTCTGAATGTTTTTCCCACTGGTGCTCTGCACGTGCCATGGCTCAGAGCACAGGGCTGATAAGGGCCCCAGGAGAGCTGAGCTGCCCAGCCTGGGGAAGGTGGGGACGATGCTCTCCCTGTAAGCTGGAGCTGGACAAGGCAGATCATAGCAACCTGTTTCTGAGGCCTGGTTTTGGAGACAGAGCCATGTGAGGTCAGGGCTCTGAGTTGCACCTACCATTTCAGTATCTTTGCACACTGGAGACACTTCATCCTATGAAAACAAGTGGAAAGGAAACAGGAGGAAAAGGACTACAGATAAAGCCAGGCAGGGACAAAACATGGTGTATCCTTCCCTTCCAGTGCCTCAAAATGCATTGGAGTCCCATTCATTGCTGCTCCCTCTGCACCTTCCTCTCCAGCTCATAATATGTAGACTTCATGGATGTCAGATGATATTGCAGAACCGTTGTTTGAAATCCAGGCGCACAAACTGTCAGTTATTGTTTACATTCAGTGGATTGCTGCCGACCAAAGAAGATAATACTGGAATTTCATTGCATTTTCTGACAGCAGAGCAGCTCTGCACATCATGAGAGCTTGACCTTGTGAGAGGTGAGATGCCCACGTGCTGGAAGAATTGCTTCACACCAGGAGAGTGAGCGGGACAATGCTTTTGTTGCTGTTTTCCTCACCACTGGCACATGCACAGTGAAGCCTGAGGGCTAGGCTAGCCTGAGATCCTGCCTACTAGCTGTGCAATCAACTGGTATACGTCACTTGAAGCTGTGAGTAGGTGTCCGTTCCACTCTTCCGAGGTGCGGTGCAAAATTAAGAACCACAGTCTTGGCTGCTTTCAATAAGGGCACAAACCCTTATCAAAAAAGTATTTTTGGACATGGGAAGGCCAGGTAGAGAGTGCAAAGCCTCAAGAAAACAGTTTCTGTTTCGCTCTGAAGAACCTTTAATCATCATTAAACCAGCTACGATTACTTTAAAGGTCTCCAGCAACTTTTGTCTGCAGATCAGTAGGAAATTCATCCTGAAGCTGAGAAAACTTCATTCATATTCCTCTGTGGCTCATTACTCACCAGCTTTTCATGCTACTCTGATCCTCCTCTATGTTGTTCTGTAGGACACAGAAATAGATGACATTTTCTCTTTTTTGACTCTAAGTAACTTCTGTCTTCAGACAAGGTGCTTTAACAGGTTATCCAACATTTAATTTCCCTGTGAGATGTGCTCTTCATATATTTCTTACCACATAATCTGTAGGGAGTGAAGTATCAGCATCTAAACTAGAATACAAGAGCCCACTTACATCTTTTACCACAGAGGAGGAATAGGATCACTGGTGATCCAGGCAGAGCATGATGCAGGGAGAGATGCCACTTGTGATTTCTCAGGCTCACTTTCAAGCCTGATCTCCTAAACCTGTATATTTAAGCATGCATAGAACACACACTTCTTCTCCCACATTGTTTGATTTATGATTCAGTGTGGTGCCTCTCTTCTCCAAGGCTCCTCTGCAAAGCCAAACCAGCCAACAGAGCAGCTAACTGGTGACCTTAGACCTTTAACCCAATCACCAGCAATGTCTGCTGATTCTTATATTTCAAATCCCGATGTATCACGTGGGTGGGCTGTTTTATTTGCATGTGGCACTATTTGTATCTTCTTGTGTTAAAAACCTAGGAAACGGCATATATATATATATGTAAAAATTGTACCACACATTGCAAAGAGAACGTAAGAGGTAAAAGTTGAGTACTTGGGAGTTAGGTAATGCCAAAAACACTTGAACTCCCTCGTGTGTGCACATTATGAAACAGTCTCTAGTTACAGGATCACATTACTCCTGTTTCCACAGGTCAGACAATACTAGGTGCTGTAAGCTGGAGGAAAGCTTGATTCTATGTCTCTCCTGCTCCTGTAACACAAATTAGGGGGTAAAATGCAAAACAGCAAACTGTGAGGAACAAGGTAGTGTGGCAACAGGTGTAAGCAAGAAAATCATCTGGTTGAGATGTAACACCTTCAATGTGTGTGGCAATGTTTGGCACAAATGTCCTGATAAAAGATTTCCTCTGCCTTCATACTATTCCCATGTGGTCTGCTATGCCCTTCGGATTTTATGCTGAAAATTGTAATTGAGACCTTGTAAGTGGATCACCAGCATGGGAAAAACAGAGCAGGAGGGAAAGAGTCATAGAGACAAAATGTATTTTTCTTTCTGCTGCACACTGGTGTTCCAGAGGTGTGGGAAAGAGAAGGGATTTCATGAGACTAAATTGCAGAGTAATGTGACAGGTCAGCAGTTCTTCTAGGTTTGTCCTTCACATTGGTGTGGAGTATCAAACTGCATGCATTCAGGCACTTTGGAAGTTTCTTGTTGTTTATTCCAGGGACCACAGTAAACCTACTGTCCCCAGGCATGTCTAGTGGTCTGCTATATAGTAACCATTTTTCACTGTAGTAAAGAAAAAAAAACATAGAGAAAAAGGAATTTTGAAAAGGAAGGAAATGAAAGGGAAAAAACGAGCGTAAACACAACCTGAAAGTATCTTCACTATGCCAAAACTTCATTCATAACAGTAAGAACATGTTTATTGATATTGAATTAACTTCAAACAAACACCCAGGACTGAGGAGAAATGGGTGTCGACTACAAAAATGGCATAGAAACAGAAGAGTTGAAAAATGTCCTCAAGGTCAGTTTTAGGACATCTGTTGTTCATAATATGTGTCTATATATAAATATAAAGTTACTTGGATGAGGGTGTTGAAAACCTAAGCAATATCCAGCTCTAGTTTCCGTTTGCTCACTCTGGAGTAATTCCACAGACCTTAGTGGAGAAGATCCAGATTTACCCTAGTTAAAAGAAGGAGAGCACAGTCTGACTCAGAGAACTTAAAATTCTGAGAGCTCAGAGTTTACAGATGATGCAGAGGATGAACAAATAGCAAGGAACAGCGTAACCAGATTCCAAGGGATTTGGATTATATTGAGAATTGGAGCCGGCAGATGGCAAATGCAGTTCATTGTCAAAATGATAAAATAATGAGGCTGAACTCAATGAGACAATCTAGGGAATAACTGCTACATTCAGCAAACATCATAACTAGAAAAGAGATTAGGGCAAAATGACTGAATCCCTCAGCCTGTTACACAGCTACAGTAAATAAAAAGGCCTGTGAGGTATGTGCTTGAGTGCTGTAGTAGAGGTAGGGAATATTAAAGAAGATGCACAATAGTCATGGTATCTAAGGCACTTCCTAAGCAATTGTCTCTGCTTCTAATTATCAATGTAGAGAAAAGCTATCCTATCATTCTCCTCACCTCTGAGAAGAGCAAGCGCTGATCTGGGCAAGCTAGGAAATGCAAGCTAGGAAAAAAGACACCTTGGTGTCCTTGTCCTTGGTTTTGTCTCTGTCCTTTCTTCCAGTGTAACTGTGGGATCCCAGTTAGCAGATGGAGGTGGAGAACAACTCAGTGACACACAAGAATTGCACACTCACAAGAGACACTTCAAACCCTGAGTTGACCCAGAGAAAAATGTTTTAGGCTGGTAGGTATGCCAGCATTTCAGGAAATCTACCTCATTTGTCTAGGACCTGTATGTCAGTCCAGCCTTGTGATGAATTTGCAATCATAAGAGTGAACAGAAAAGGTTCAGGAGGAGACATTCTATCCCCACGTTCACCATTTGTGCTGGCACCATTCTTAGTCTCTGACTGAGAGGGACCAAGAGAAACCTGAAAACCCGTGGGTACCAAGGAGAATGTACTCCTCTGACACACGAGAAGGGTGTACTGGTAACAGTTGATACAGAGCAGGCGGAGGTACTCATTGAGTTCTTTTCCTCAGTCTTCACTGGCAGTCAGGTTTCCCACTTTCCCTCAAGTCCCTGACCCTATGGGTAGGTGAGGGAGAGTGAAGTCCATTTCACTGTAAGTAAAATGAAGGTTTGGGATCACTCGAGGCTAAACAGCCACCAGGCTACGGGACCTGATGAGATACATCCCAGGATCCTGGGGGACCTGGCTCATGTTGTTGCCAAGCCACTCTCCATCATATTTGAAAACTCATGGCAGTCAAGGAAAAGGCCCTGAAGACTGGGAAAAGGGAACTGTTGCTCCAAGTTTTAAAAAGGGGAAAAAAGAATGAAAATGGAAAAGGGGAACTACAGACTGGCAAGCCTCATCTCTGTGCCTGAGAAGATAATGGAGCAGATCCTCCTAGAACATGTGCTATGGCACATAGGAGACAATGGGGTGATTCAAGGCAACCAGCACAGCTTTACTAAGGGAAAATTGTGCCTCATCACTCTGGTAACCTCTGGAGTGATGGCAACAGTCAACAGGAAAAGACTGACAGACTTCATCTACCTAGACTTCTGTAAGGACTTCAATACGGTCTCACATCACATCCTTATCTCCAAATTGGAGAGACGTGGATTTGATAGATGGGATATTCAGTGGATAAGGAACTGGCTGGATGGATGCAGCCAGAGAGTTGTGACTCTGTGTCCAGGTGGAAGCTGGTGGAAACAAGTGATGTCCGGCAGGCCTCTCCTGGAACCAGTGCTCTTCAATATCCTCATCAATGATACAGACAGTGGGATTGAGTGTACCCCCAGCAGGCTGGGAGATGACACAGAGCTGAGCAGTGCAGCTGGCACAACAGAAGGACGGGATGCCATCCAGAGGGACCTGGACAAACTTGAGAACTGGGCCCATAAACTTCACGAAGGTCAACAAGTCCAAGTGCCACGTGCTGCACCTGGGTCAGCAATCCCAGACAGGAGTGAAAACTGGGAGAAGATGTCATTGAGAGCAACCCTGGTGAGAAGTGCATGGGGGTTCTTGTGGCTGAAAGGTTGGACATGAGCCATGCACTTATGGCATGCATGAAAGGCTGGACATGAGCCATGCATAGAAAGCCAGCTGCATCCTCACTTCATCAAAAGAAAAGTGGCCAGCAGGTAGGGTGATGTGATTTTCTGCCTTCACTTTGCCTTTATGAGGCCCCACCTGGAGTGCTCTGTCCAGCTCTGGGGTCCTTAGCACAGGAAAGACATGGACCTGCTGGAGTGAGTCTAGAGGAGGCCATAAAGATGACTGTGGAGCTGGAGCACCTCTCCTATGGAGACAGGCTGAGAGAACCGGGATTGTTCAGCCTGGAGAAGACTTCAAGGAGACCTCACTGCAGCCTTTCAGCACCTTAAGGGGGCTTATAGGAAGGAGGAATAAAGACTGCAAGAGCATGCAGAGACAGGACAAGGGGTAATGGCTTTTAACGGAAAGAGAGTAGTTTAGATTAGATGCTAGGAAGAAATTCTTTACTCAGAGGGTGCTCGGGCACTGGAACAGGTTGTCCATAGTGACTGTGGATGCTCCATCCCTGGAAATGTCCAAGACTGGGTAGGATGGGGCCCTGAAAAACTGGGTATAGAAGGTGTCCCTGCCCACAACAAGGGGTTGGAGCTATATGATCTTTAATGTACTTTGCAATCCTTCTATGATTCTGTGCTTCTATTATGAGGAGGATATTTTTGAGGATTCAGGTTACTTACAAAGGGCACATATTGCACCTTCCCTCTTCATAAAACATACCCTCACATTAGTTAACTTACTTGACAGAATCATATGAAATTTAGAGATGAAAGTAACATATTAATAGATGACTACTTTTTTCTTCCACAAGGGACTGAGAGGACACTATTTCCTACATTATAAATTTATGGTCTCAGTTCAACAGTTTACCTTTCTTAATTTCATGAATCTGCCCTTTATAGTTTCTAGTCCTTCCAGGATCCCTCTGGAGCCAAAAAGCTGGTGTGTTGAACACCTTTTGTGATGATACTATTGATTTTGATTAAATGAGCAAGAGACTGAGGCTAAAGGTTTGATTTAATTTTCTTCTTTGTTCTTCCAAAATCAACCTCCCTAGTAAAACAGCTTTTGGACGTTTTAGTGGACTCAAGCTTTCTGATTTGACTGTGATTTTTTTCTCTCTCCTTTTTCTGTTTCCTCTGTGAGGGCAATTCTGGGTTATACAGGACACCACTGGTTGTAGCTTTTCCAGCGTTTTCCTAGCCAGTAGTTGCCTCATTCTCACGCTGTCAAGCAGGTGAGCAGGTCTGAACACTGCTCTACCTGCACAACTCTCTGGCAGGGAGTGGCTTTGATGCCAACAAAAAGAGTACACGGGGAAAAGTGCATGAGATAGCAGCGCACACAGCACACTTGCTGTGGATCAGCTGGTGTGTGCCAGCCACATGTCTAAGCCCTTGCACCGTATAGAGAGGTCTCTTTGCTCTCACAGCAGTGACACCCTCCTTCTCCAGGAAAAAAAAAAATTCCTGCCAATGCTTCACAAAAAAATCACAGCAGACATCCAACATTCAGAAACTGAAAAAGGATCTGCAAGTTACTTCTGAAGAACCAGCCCCCCGCCCCCTACCCCCCGCCAAGTTGTTTTTAACCATAAAAAAGAAGCAGGTGTGTTGGAGCAGACCAGAGACATTCTGTGAACTTGTTGAAGGATGCCCCTATTACAGTTACTTCTGGGTGAAAATGCCTTGATCCTATGTTGTGGTCCAGTCTAAAAACCAAACAGGAGAAATTTCTACCAGAAAAGTCCATAATCAAGCAGTTCAAGAGTCAGCATTTCATAGATTTAAAGGCCAGTATGGACCATTATCTCATTTAGGACAACAGCCGGTAAAGCACAGAGGCTGTAGGGCTTCATCCAATTACCTCTGCATCAGCCTATAGCTTTTATACGCCTGTGGCACATCTCACCCTGAAGAAATGGTTTCCCCTGGTCAGCCACTGAAAGCGTGTGGTTTCTTAGCCATTTGTATGAAAAAGTGCTGGAAATGCAGCAGTTTGCAGCTGGTCACACCACCTCTGAGATTGCAGCACGATTTGCAAATGTCACAACTGGGGTCTGCAGAGTAGTGAGTGCTGAATGAGCAGGGAACAATGACAAGAGGCAGGTGACTGTGTTTTTCATGGTGACACTGGGATGAGGCTCACTTGGGCACATAGCTGTGTCTCTAAGAGGAAAACAACATCTGAGTAACGAATTTTAAGCTTGGTCTTTATTGTGGTATTTTCAGGTCTTCGACAAGCCTTGTTTCTTTCTCTGTCAGACAAAAAATGCCTATGAGAGAGCAAACTGGTTTCTAAACAAAGGGCGCACTAGTATTTTTATTATTTCTTTTATCTAACAATTTTCTTCCAATATTTTCACATTTAACAAAAGGTCTGGTTGTGTTTTCTGATTTAAATTGCTGATGGTGATCTCGAACTCAGGTAAGAAACAGATACATATAAAAAATCTTTTCAAACAAAATTGGTTAGAATTTGTTGTCTTTTTGTCCTTTTTCTGTTTTCAGTGCAGTTAAGAATGAAACTTTATTTCATGAGAAAACTAATGATAAATTGTCAATCTTGATTAATTCTTTCTAAGCAAAGTAGTGCTTTTAATTCCTGTATATATTGTTTGTTTAGAAAAGACAAATTACTAGAAGCATTTAAGAATACTTCTATTTATGCAAAAAAGAAAGGCTGTTTCTCTTCTATTGAAATACAAGTCTCTGTACAAAGAGGTTGCGATTCCTCAGGTAGTGTTAACAGTAAAAAATCCTACGAATAAACCTATCAATTTGCAGAGAAGTCGTGTCTGGGCTGCAGAAGTAGGACTGAGTGTATCATAGAGGCGTTCACACCCAGTGCTAGAACAACTGCGGCTGGTCCAGGGATCACCCCAAGGAAGAATTATTCAAAGTGCATACACAAAGCACAGGTTTGAGTGCGTGTCTCCATCCCTACCTACAAACTCCCTGTAACATATCTGAGCACAGCTACTCAATCCCTGGTAAGACCTGCCTAAGCCCTACCTAGCCTTTGACATACTGCTCTGCTGCCAAGGACTCTCTGGCGCGAGAATTTGGCCCCTCCTGGTCTGGCTGGAGTTTTCTGAAGTGTTCTGTGGCTAAGGCATCACCGGCTGCTGTGTATTAGTGCTTCTCAGGAAGTGTGCCAGACTCTGTACCAGCTCTACTGGAAGGATTTAGAAAAAAAAGCAGAAAAGGAGGTGAAATGGATGAGTACATAGCAGAGAGTTTCAAGGAAGTCTGTCACCCAGGGACAAATTCAGGATGTTTCAGTGGACTTGACTAGGAGAGGAGAAAGGAGTGGTGAAGGAATAGGGTGCCAAACAGCATTAAACCCCTGGGGACACAGCTCTTCCGAAACTGGAAATCCAAACCCCGGCTCTGCCCCACGCACCTAAGCAGCAGCAGTCCTGACACAGCAGTCTCAGCATTCAGCAGGGCTGTGCCCCCAGAAGGGCCATGAGGATGTAATGAAAACCTTGCAAATGCTATTCCGTGAGCAACGAGATGGGCTTCTACTTGCTGAAACATCCGCATTGCCCAGCGATCACATCTCGCTACCTTCATCCAGCAACAAGTGCTGGAGCAGCCCTTTTCCAAGGCATTCATGTTTTCCCTCAATCATTCTCCAGAGCCTGGAGGTCTTCTGTGGTTTTGTGCTTGTGTCAGCAGTGAGTTGGATGAGCACACACCATTCATGCCTGCGAGACTTCAGCACTATTTGTAGCTCCCTGTGTCATTCAACACATACATCCTCTCTGCACTTTCCTTGAGGAAAGCAAGTCTGGCCTCACTAAGCTCTGCTGTCCCAAGCCAGCCTCATTGTTTACATCAGAGAAGCAAATCTACCGAGGAGGCCAATTAATTGAGATGCGTCTGTGGCCAGTTTGAAGCATCGAGCTAAATTCTTAATAACGAATAATAGGAGATGGTGCTGGCCACAGAGATTATTTGGTTTCCAGGAAACAGCCTGCAACTGGGAAACCAATATGTTCAGTGCTGGGTGCCAAATTGCCAGCACAATCCTCCTGTTTCGTCCTGCAGGCAGCTAGCGATCGGCCTCTGGTGAGCACAGCCGGCCTGAAAAGCAATGGGAGGAGCTGCTGTGAGCTCCCCTACCTTGTCACATTTCCAGTAATATGTCAGAGCAGTTGACCCCTGGATGACTCAGCCACATCTCATAAGGGAAATGCCTGGCAAGAAGATCATGCTGGAGGAAAGGTTTTAACAGCTGGGAGAAGAAGCCCTGTCATTGTGGCAGAAGAGGGAAGTAAGACAGCATGAAAGTAAGACAGCCTACTTGGAAACCAGCACGGAAAGGTCAGGATATGATGGATGCCCCTATTGATGGTGGACTCAGGTTTTTGTGAGTCAAACCATTGCAAGAGCCAGAGGGATCAAGCTCTGGATATGCTACTCTGTAAATGTGAAGTGTTGTATAGCTATATCCAGGTTTGCTTGCAAAGATTTCATACTGTGATTTCAGAAATCATTGGCCAGGTTTACCAGTAAGATCCATCTGCTTTGTTGCTGCCCCAGGGGCTGAAAGAAGACATCGAGTGCCTTATCTGATGAGAGAGTGTGTGTGCAGCTTTACACATCCAGAGCAGCAGTAAAGGGGATGAAACATGCCGGGGACTCCAACCCCTTAATGTCTTCTCCTGGGTGGGACACATGCTCTATCAGACATAAACAGGCAGCACTTGAGGAGAATTACTGCTGTTACAGGCTGGCAGTAACTGGACCATGAACCACTCTCTGTAGCTATGGAGACTATGTTCCCATGGCTAAACCACAACCTGCCTGCTGAAGTATTCGGCACCACTCATTTGACACAGCATCCCCAAAACCTTACTGTTTCTTACACAGATATCCTCTATCATCAGCTGACTCTGTGGCCCTTTCATTTTCTAGATCATTTGGATTGCAAAACCACCCTGAGACCTGGCAGAGACCAGAACAATGGTTATCCCAGTCGTGAGCAGTGAGACACATTCAGCAAACACATGAGCTTTACATTACGTGTGAATATCCGTTTCCAAATATTTCAGTCCTCTGGGCCATCTCTGGTGCCCTTAGGGCACATCTTGATTTGCTGAAGTTCTCACACAGCAAAGAAAGATCCTAGCCAAAGGTGTCACTAGGTCCAGACTCTCCAAGAAAGAAACCAAAAGTACCAACCTCTTTAAAAAGGTAAGTATCATATCAATGTCAGTAGTAGTAGTATTTTCTAAAAATAAGTCATGGTGGCTTAAACATCTGTGAATATCTATTGTTTACATACGCTGTCCTAAACTCCTCAGGTGAGAGAAAATTCTCCTATCCTGAAACACAGCTCACTTAAGTAGGCAGACTGATAGCAGGATCCTACAAAATAACAAGCATAACAAAACCTCTCTCTGAATGTTTGGATTTCAGTAGCCCTGGAAAATGTCTTATGGTCTGTTTGGAGATGGTTGGAGGTTTTTTAATGTCTCTGAGTAAAAAACCAAGGGCCCTTAACCATGGTGCAGATGTGCTCCATTCCAAGGTCTTCCAACCTCCCATGGCACAAGACCTGTCCATTTCTCAGAGCAGTGTCATGATTTGGTAGCCATCAGACAGCTCATACCTGACTTTTTGGGGTGTTTGGAACTCTACCACAGAAAAAATATTAGTAACACAGAAAAGAAAAAAAAATACTGGCCATTTACTTCTTCAGGAATTAATGCTGAAGAGTTCCAAAAGACTTACATCTGTGTTTAATATTTTAATCAGAAGTAATTGCACTGGGATTCATGGGATTGTTGACAGGATCCTGCTTACAAATGCATATATAACTTTGAAGGATCAGTTTCATGAACTGCATAATCGCCAGAGGTACAATACACATATGCTGTAAATTTGTGTGTTTGTCTTCCTTATCCCAGACAGACAAACCTAAGTGTCATTGTTCGTTCAGGCAAGGAAATCTTGTATTTCCCTGTGCAGAAGTTCAGACAATATAAGACTGTCTTTATCCCCTTGATCTTCTCTAGGATCTCCTCTGTGACTGACTCCACGCTTCTGAAAAGTTTGTAGTTTAATCCCAAACGTTATTTCTGTCATTCTTCTGGATTAAACCTTTCCATTTACCTTTCCCTTCAGTCATGAGTTACAGAGTGGGTGGCCCATAAAGGCTGTTTATGTCTTCACAGTGTTTGAAGGCTTTAATTTCTATTTAGAGTTTCTATTTTCTTCCAGAGTTGAAAGAGAGAAACTGTTGTTGCTTTGCAGTAATTTAAGCCTCCAATGTCACATCAGAAAGATACACTGCTCAGCACAAGCAGTGATAAATTGGTACCCAACGGCCTCGCATTACCCGAAGGTTCATCTACGTGCCTCATGTTTGTTGTTTTTTTGGTAATCATGGCCTGGATTGAAATGGACCTTAAACATCAGCTAGTGCCAACTCCTCTGCCATGGAGAGGGACTCCTTTCACTAGACCGGATTGATCAAGGCCTTATACACTGATCTTGAACACTGTTGGGTGGGGCGCATCCACAACCTCCCTGGGCAACCTGGTCCAGTGTCTCACCATCTTCAACGTAAAGAATTTCTTCCCAATATCTAACCTGAATTTCCCCTCTTTCAGTTTGTACCCATTACTCCTTATTCTATCACAACAGTTCCTGACAAAGAGTTCTCTGACATCCCTGTGGGACCCCTCAGATACTGCCAGGTTGCTAGGAGGTCTCCACACAGCCTTCTCCAGGATGAACAGACGCAAGTTCCTCAGTCTGTCTTCACAAGGCAGGTGCTCCAGTCATCAATGTCATGGCCTCCTCTGGCCTTGCTCCAACAGGTCCATGTCCTTCCTGTGCTGGGTCCCCAGGGCTGGATGCAGTGTTCCAGGTGGGGTCTCACCAGAGCAGAGCAGAGGGGCAGAATCTCCTCCCTCCCCTGCTGCCCACGCTGCTTTGGATGCAGCCCAGGACCCCTTTGCCTTTCTGGGCTGTGAGTGCACCTGGCTGGGTCATGCTGAGTTTTTCATCCCCCAGCACCCCCAAGTCCTTCTCCTCAGGGCACTGTCAATCACTTCTCCACCCAACCTGTCTGGGTTTGCCACAACCCAGGCTCAGGACCTGGCACTTGGCCTTGCTGAACTTCATGGGGTTTGCACAGCCCCACCTCTTCAGGCTGTCCAGGTCCCTCTGGATGACATCCCTTCCCTCCAGTGTGTCAACTGCCCCGCACAGCTTGGTGTCGGTGGCAAACTTGCTGAGGGTGCCCTTGATCCCACTGTCCATGTCACTTGGCCTCCAGGTGCACATTGAGCTGTTAACTACAACTCTGTGTGTATGGCCATACAGGCAGTTTTCTTCATCCATGGAGTGGTCCCCATGGTATCCAGGCCTCTGTAGTGCCTCTTAATGCTTCCCAGACTGCTGCTGACTATATGTACCACTGGCGCCCACAAAGCACGCTAACAGTGGGTAACAATCAGTGGTTTGGGGCTGTCTCAGTATCATCCCTGACTGGGGCTCCCAGAAGACAACACATGTCCCTTGAAAGCAGGTCAGGTGTAATAGCAAAGATTAGTTATATTTTCTTGTATTTCTTCCCAACAAGAGATTAGGTAACAGAAAGCTGCATTAGTACTGCAGTGCTTCCTAATGCTCTGGCTTTGCAGAGCAGAATTGCCTGCGTTATCACGCTGATGTAATACAACTCAGGGACATTAGAAATGCTCCAGAGATACATGCTGATGGTCGGTCTAGTCCAGGGCCTGCCAAGAGCAGTGGCTGGCAACCAAATGTTTTGGAGTAAGCAATAAAACATGTATAATGTTCCTTTTGTTGCAAGACTCTTTAGCACAGGGAACTCCTGTCCCAAGCCCTGCTGCAGATCAGTATATTCCCTATACAACAAGGCTAAGTACCCCACAGAAATGCTATCCTAAGCAGCATAATTATGAATGCAGATTGTACCCATTTAAGGCACCTAATCCCTTTTTGGAAGTCTTACTGACAATTCTACTTCTCTGCATGGCAGCCCAAATTTAATTAGTCTTTATGCAAGGGGAATTCCCCATCAGCCTATGGCTGTCTGCCTTTTGATTCCACCACCTGCCCTCTTCTCCCATGAGTGCACAACTTGCTTATTCCCTTGCAGGATGAGTCTCAAGGGTTTCCTCCTGGACACGCGCACTCAGCGCCCATTCCCTGTGAAATTTTCATCCTGGCACCCTCTGCAGCACCCCAACCAAATTCTTCAATGTTCCTTTCAGTATTTTCAGAAGAAAAGTGACTGTTCAGGGGTTTCACACCTTCTCCTCCCCCCAGGGCCAAATTTTCCTAGGCATCTGTTTGTCATGAGAGTCTTTCTCTGAATTACCCCCAAGAAAAGCAGATCTAGAGCAGATCCTTAGCAGGACCTGAAAGATCCCTGTCTCAAGGAAGGGTTTCTTGCTGGACCGAAGGGAGGTCACCCAGTGGGGCGGGTCAGGATCAGGGCTGAAGTGGGCTGCTGATGTGGGAAGGGTGGATAACAGGCTGTGTTTGAAGAGCAGGCTGCCCAGAATGCAGAGCTTTTTTAAGACAGGCAGCTTGAAAGCATAAGATGTTTTTTGATAAGCCTTGCTTTTATCTTTTCCCTGCAAATCTGTTCCCCACACACCTCTCTTTAAAATTAATTTTTTAAATGTAATAAAAATAATTTTATCAAAATGCAACATCTCAGTAAAAGCTCCAATTCTTCACCTCAGTGTTGCCATTTTGCATGTCATGCCATTCCAGTGTACCAAATTCATCATACCAAAAGCTCCAGCTTGGCAGAAATAAAATACTTCAGTAATTTTCGTAAAAACTGGCATGTTCCTGTGGAATATTTCAATCTAATCAAAAGGGCATTTGGTGTAAGACAGGTGCCCAGTCAGAACTCTTCAACCAGCTCTAATAAGATACTTAGCAAGTAGTTTCCAGTACACCCAGAAGACTTAGACATTCAAGGCCCAGTGCAAGTTAGAGGAGTTTCTTGCTCTGAAAATGCTTGGTATTGGTTTGTGTTGACACACTTCTTCCCCTTAACACCAAAACATTACAACAGATAAACAAAAAGTAATCAAGAAATAGAGGGAAAGAGTCTGAAATATCAAGGATCAGAGCTTCTCCGCCCAAACAAAGCTGGCTGCTGTAACAGATTTGGCCACATGCCTGCCAGGGCATGAAGGAAGAAAACAGGACTCAGGAGAGAACAGCACCAAAAAGAGATCACAGGAATTGGTAGTTATACTGCTTGGGAAAGTATCACTGAGGGACTCAGTGAGAGCTGAGTGAGTCCTACACTGAGCTCTTCTAGTGGCCAGGAAATTTTCATAAAAGGTGTTGGAATGAGAAAACCACACAGCTACCAAGACTCTGCCAAAGCCCCGTAACATTGAGCTCTGCCCTTCTAAACTGACAACCTTATGCAACAGACCTGTTGCTGAATGAGCAAGGAAGGAACCCACCATTTGTAGCTGAGACTATGGGTCTGGGGCAGTTTATTGCATTTCTCATAATGCTCTATTCCTGTACTCCTACCATCTTCTTTTTCTATCTCTCATCTTGAAGACTGTGCTGTACAGAACTGAAAACTAAATGTATTCAAAAATACGCTGTTAATTACATATAAGACCTTTGACTGCTCTAATCAACATATGGGATTTAAATATATACTCTCATTCCCCTGTGGATTAGTAGCACTTTTAAATCTGCCTTGAAATCAATATTTTGCATCAGTGACTAGAGAAAATTAGTCTGGGACTGAAATTGAAACCTGCAGCTATCTTCCTCACATCCACAAAGCTCCATCCCTCTAGGAGATTGTGCCATCTGGTACATTGAGATCAGGATACTTCTCAGGCAACCAAATTGAGTTGAGAAGCTCTGGGTGCTAAGAATTCTTCAGTTCAAACTTTTAGTGATATTAGAAATAGACTTTACACTTCAATAATTGCTGTAAAACCTTTCATGCATGCCCTTTCACACGTCAGAACTCCTCAGAGAATCAGAAATGCCTTTGCACCCTGTTTCTGAATTTGCCTCCCAAAAATGAAATTTTCCTATGGCAAGTAGCTCATCTGTGGTAGCTGCTACTGTCAAGTGAAAGTAGTACCTGAAATAAATTTCCTCAATGTGACCTTTCTGCAAGTCCACAGAGCACAGGCCCCAGATGCATTTTAATTCTCAGTCAGGGAGATGCTGTGCCTGTTACGTGCCCTGTTACGTCTCCACCTTCATTTGACCCACTGCAAGCCATGTGTAGCTGGTAAGTTAGCATACTTCACTCTGCAGGAAGATACATAGCTTTCAATGAAACAATGAGCCACCACTCCAGCAATCACTCTATATGCCAATCATTTCCATCCTCTTTTGTCTTTGCAGCTCCCGGATTTAGAAGGATTTTTCCCTCTAGTACCTTACCTTCCTATTGTTCTGTTGTTTGCGAACTTCTCTTTTCAAGTCTTTTAAATTTACATATTCCTTAGCACTTCCCCATACAAGAGCTGATTCCAGGCCAGCAAATTTTAAACTTCCAATTGTACTTACTTGTCTTGGATGGTCCCTCGTCAGTGCATCAGTAACCACAGGCTGAAAACAACTGCTTTTAAAGTGATCAATATCCCATCCTTCTCTCTCTAAATAAACCAAGGTGCTTGAAGCTGTTACTTCAAGGCAGAATTTTCAGACCTTGTGCCACTTACATATCTGGGTTCTGAGACCTCTGCTCTCCCATTTTATCTCTTTGCCTCCTCCAGCATCCTCTCCATCCCTGTGACACCAAACTGAACACATTGGGGTACGGACGGTGTCACCATGGCTGAAGCCAACAGTCTGTAGCTCCCTGTCTCAGCTCCTTGTTCACAGCCCCTGTACGGAAGGACTGTGTTAACCCTTACAGCTGCAGCCTCTCACTTAAAATGCACATCAAGTAAGCCTGTCAGAGGCACTGCTTTCCAAAACTGTCCTTTCCCTCACCACAGGCTGCTTCTTACTGATTTTTACTATTAGTTCAACACAAAGGCCTACATAAAGGGCAGTACACAGTTCAGTAATCTGGATTTCCCTGAGGAACCCTTCCTTAGACATTCATTATTCTATGTATTCCTGTTTCTTCTGCAAATTTTATCAGCAATGATTTTCCTGTTTCCTTCTAGATTATTGATTAAAATATTGAACAGCCCTTGGACTGAAATCCGTCCTTCAGGGATACATCTAATATCATCTGCATTCACACACTGGTCCACTTCAACAATTACCTTTTGAGATCTATTTTTTGGTCCATTTTTAATCCATTTAACAGGACTTATTGATTCCTAGACCATGCTTATTTTAAGGAAGAGGTACTTTAGAACACAATGGAAACCTTATTCATTTGGGAAAGTGCATTCATTCTGGTCCTGGCAGCCTGGGGAATTGATGTTGACCATGGTGCTGACAACAAAGCATTTATTTGTAGGGGCTTTTTCCTACTACTTCCTACCGCAGTTGTTTGCTGTCCAAGAAAAGAGAAGTATGGAAAATATTACTGTTATTTCAGAGATGTTGTGCTTCACTTCTTCACAACCCTGTTCTACAGAGAGACTTGCCTTCTTACTGGTACTGGTTGTCGATTACCACTAGGGAGCAGCGTTTTATCCCTGGTGTCTAGAGTTGCCGCCAGAGAGTTCCAGGGCTATATCCAAATCTCTTTGTTTTCAGAAAGGTGCTGGGAGGAAAATGTGTTATTCTCCAGTTTAATGCTTTTGAGATTATGCAGTCTTCCTTCACTGACAAAATCTTTATGAACGCTATGTATGAGATAGCAGGCCAGTGGACCTCTTACCAACAAATTGTAAGTCTTTAGCTGCACTTAACTCTGGGTATGATGTCCTTGCAGAATTTGCTTTGTTGTGATGTGGTTAAGTCCTTTTCGGAGTGAAGGTAATTGAAACGGAACCTTTCAAGTGTGCTGAGGATCCAGGAAAGGCTTTCAATCTGAAAAAAAATGGTTGGAAAAATATCTACTTTTAAGATTCGAGGCACAGAGAGTTTGTATGTAGGTTTTTTATAGTGTTTGTAAGCAAAACAAGCCCCAACACCCAGCCAGCAGTGTAACAGTGAGCTTGTCCTAACTCTCACAGAGAAATCAACCTCACATGGAAACCAAGTAACCTGTCTAAACCAAGGAATAAATGAATGCAGTAGTAGCAAGCAAATGTCGTTCTCCTCTCCAGGAAAGACTACAAGGCACAGGAGCACAAGAGATGTACCTGTTCATTGCTCATGCCATTGCTTGCCAGGCAGGTGGATCACTCCCCAGCTCCCATGCCTAGACCACTTAACCCAGAGACAGCTCTGGAAAAACTCAGTGAGAAAGAGGGGTTTATCATGACATTTCTTGGACATGTTAGAGCAGTCCAGTGGAGCTTTAGAACTGTACTGAAGCTGAGAAAAGGATAAGTCCAACCACCAGCTAACTCAAGAAGGAGAGAAATGAGCTTCACAGTGGGCACATATATATTGCATTGCACAAAGGATAATAGGTATCCCAACAGAGACCAAGGTGCAGGCTATTACAGTGCCTGCATATAAATAGCATGTGTGTTAAGTATCTTCTCAGGATACTGGAGAAGACTACATGGAAACCTGCTTGGCAGATGATGCAAAGGAAATTGCTTCATGTGTCTAGACAGGCATTCTAGGGACTGCTGGAAAGAAGGTGATAGTGATAGACAACCAGCAGTGGTTGAAAAAGGGGTGGGTAAGAAAGAAGATTCTTTATGCAAAGTTTATGGCTTTAGACAGTGTTGTCTTTGGAAGTCCTTCCAGGGGCATGTCCAGGGCCAGTCAGAGATGTGGAAAAGGAAAGCCTTAATGTACAGCTGAGTAGGTGACATAGGGAAGGTGTGAGGGGGAACTGTTCAGTTTCATCACAAACACTCAAAGGACTGACTTTTGGAGTGGAATATCTTCATCTAATCCAGAATGGAAGTGGGCTGAGATGTCAAATAGAAAATCAGACAATAAAAAAGTAGAAAAAGCAATGAAGCAAAGACACTCTTGGAATGTTGCATCTTTGAGGGTGAAGTGAGAGAAACTGCACCCTCAGAAAAAGGACAGAGTAGAAGCTCATGGAAAAGAAAAGGAAAGGAGAAGTTTGAAAAGATATCAATTCTCATTTAAGCAGAACATGGACAATAGGAAATCAAATCATAGTATATAGGTACATACATACACACACACACATATATAAATATACATACATATTATTGTCAAATATTGGTCATCTTAGAAATGTGTGGGAACTGAAAACATAGTTTTAAATGAAACTACTAATAAACAGGCTGTAGCAGAAACTTGGTAGAAGGGTGATAATTAATAGAGTGCTGAAATCTCACAGCAAGTGACTACTTGGCCCTGAGCAATATGCAAGACTCAGTTCAACAGAGAAAGGCTGACAGGATTAAACAGCAGGGTAAAAGATGCTATCAGGAGGAGGAAAAAAGTTCCAAAAGCGAGATCAAATGAGGACAACAGGAATCCTTCTGGTTAGTCAGTCATGATCAGGCAGGACAAAAACCTTGGAGAAGCAACATGCCAAGGGCATATCTTTTTACTCCACTCGTCAGGAGAGGGATGCTCTTCACAGGCTCTGTAAAATTTGTAGATGGTTGCAGAAGTCAAGGTGAGAAGATAAGGCCACAGCAGAAAACGAAATACGTTCTTCATGTCTGTATTCAAAATGAGCTCTCTGAGGTTCACAGTTCATTTTCTCTTGGGATATGCTGGAGGATCTGTGTATGAATAAACTCATAAAACAACTTCTTAAAACAAAGAATGAAAAAGTCACTGTGAAAGATGCCATTCATCCAAAACTTCAAAAGGAGCCCAAGTATGAAATTCCCACATCAGTTACTGTGGTGTGAGAGTTATCATTTTGAACATCACCAAATCAGGAATGGTGGATGGCAAATAAAGTATGTTTTAAAAGACCTGTGGAGAGGGATGTTGTGGGCAGTGCAGGTTAGAAATTCTGATGTCCATGCTGAGCAATACAAGACAGAATTTATGGGTACAACAAATAAGAGTGCTCAGGTTTTGTGGAAGACATGTTTCACTAATCTGTGAAGGCCATTTTGGGGAGCCACTGAATTTGTTTGTGAGGAAGATCCAGGTTTTCTTAGGACCTAAAGACTCTTCTTGACTGTATTTGTTGCATCTCTAAATTCTATGATTCCCTACAGGATTTTGGAGAAGCTAAGCTCTGATAGGTGACAAGCAAAAATGTATTGCATAGGTAAAGAGCAGGATAAAATAAAGGAAATAGTAAGTCATTAAAAAGTCAGAATTTACAATATAGAGGTTGCAAATGAAGCAGATCTATACAGAACTGCATGTTGCACAGCTTGTTTACAAATGATTGGTAGAAGGGATAGTTGCCTAATGAGGCAATCAACTTTGGCAAGCACACAAAGTTTGGGTAGTAAAACAAGTGGTGCTGAGAAGGGTTGTGAAAAAATCTCAAGAAGCAAACTAACATAAGAAAAAGTTGTAGATTAACTCTGCCATTTAATACAAAGCAGTCGCCATGTGGCAACAGTGGTGTCAACGCTGCATACAAAGTGGTGAATTGTGAATTCCACAGCTTCACTAAAAAACAGATTGTTGTATTACTCTGGGTGGGTCTGCAGAAACATTTGTTCAGTAAACAGTAAAAATATGAAAAGGAACTAATGTAAAAAGTTAGTAGATGAGAAGACAACAGAAAGGGCTATATTACGATGTTAATCCATACATACCTAAGATATACATGCCTTGAATACCAGCTCCAATTCATTGGTCACAGAAGAATTCTGTGCAGCCAAATGAGCACCACGGGAATGACTGGGGTGTGGAGAGGCTGCAGCATGCAGAGTGATTAAATATTAGCAGGGTGCTTCTTCCTGAGAAGTGCTGGCTGAGGGTGATTACGCTAGAGCTCATGCTCACCACGATGTGTGCTGTCCAAACGCCAAGGAAGCAGGGTTTTTAGTGCTGCAGCAGTGGGAATGGATCCCAGGAGAGGGAAATGTGTTCAGGATTTCTGAGCTGCCAGAACTCAACTTTGAATCTGAACTTTGTTGTTGCAGAAATTTAGGTTATTTGGCTCTATATGGAGAACAGAGATGAGGGCAATGAAAGATGAGTGAAAGAAGTTTCTAAGGAATTTTTCTCCAGCTGCTGAGGACACAGTATTCCCTGAAAGCCAACATGCGCTGTTGTAGGGACACACTAATTTCTCAGGAAACACACTCCTGAGACTGACACATTCTTCAGCAGAATTTTCCTATAAATTTTTCGTTGCTTCTAAACAAGCACCAGGACTGATACATAAAGACCTTGAACAAATTGTGCTGAACTGGCTGATCTCACACTCATTATCATCTGAGTGGCAGCATTTGGAAGTGGCCTCTCACTGTGCCAGATGCTGCACAGACATAGAAAAGAAGGGCAGTCTTGCATTGCTCTACAGCAATTTCTCCTTGTTGTGGGTGTTATGGAGGCCAAGATGCTAAGCATGAGTGACATTAAGGATGGGTACTGTGGACAGTGAAGCCATTTACATTAATAAAATCACAGGCCCTCATTTTTTGAAGTTCAGGAAATGTTTAATAGTAGAAGATGCCCATGCAGCCCACAAATAATTTTTTGTACATCCCTCTCTCCATGTATCCCCTCTGGCTTCTTCCATCCCCTAACCCCCCAGTTCTCTTCTTTTTGAATGGTCCAGCACAACTGAATGATCTTTTCTCTTTGCAGCAGGGTGGTCCTCATCCACATCACCCTAACTCCTCAGCATAACCTTTCACGTCATCTATCTCAGTTTTGACTATGCTAGCGAGTCCCTTGGACTGCCAGGTATCCTAGCTGAAAGACGCTTTCGGGGTGCCTGAAATTCATGACTTCATCTTGTTAGTTCTGGACCATCTGTTTTAGCACTCCTAAGTTTCACGTTTCTTTAACCAGATTTCTTTACCTCTGCACTCTTTTCCCATCATTAAAGCACCATGCCTATTATATGAATCAATTCAGCTCTTGAAAGTAGAAGGAGCATTTCGATCCATGTGTGTGAAAAATCCATAATGTGAAATAGGAAGGCCCCTTTTTTCTCTCAGCGTGAGCAAAAAGAACTTCCGTCGGAACAGAAGGAAGTTGTAGAAGAATAAGGAATTCTTAAAAAATTGAAATTCTAGGATAAACCCCCTTAAAATAAAACCCACCAACTTGTTCAATACAGCTTTGTGCTAGCACAAACTGGAGCTAGTGATGTTCGTGGGGCTGGTTTCACTGCTGGACATGGAAAAGGCTATTTGGGAGGGTGCTCCTGATCCTCATACAAACCTGCAAGGTTGTCAGTGTTAGGCTAGAGTTGGCCTGTACTTATAACTGATACTAATTTTCATCAGATGGACCATGGAATTACAGTATTATTTCAATGTACTATCATTTGTACTCATACACACACACTTACACATATTCAGCACAATTTTAGAATCATAGCACCACTACCATCCTTAATAAACTGAGGGTTCTGGACATACTTCAAGAAGGAAATCTCAAAGGCACAGAAGCAGGCTGTCCTTATGTGCCAAAAGATGAGCCATCAAGGGGGAAGACTGGCCTGGTTGAACAGAGAGGTTTTGCAGGAACTCATGGAAAAGGAGAGGGTTTATGACCTTTGGAAGAAGGGGCAGGCAACACAGGAAGAGTACAGGGATGTTGTTAGGTCATGTAAAGGGAAAATTAGAGAGGCAAAAGCTCAACTAAAACTCAATCTGGCCACTGCTGTGAAAGATAAAAAGTGTTTTTATAATACGTCAACAACAAAAGGAAGGCCAAGGAAATCTCCGTCCTTTCTTGGATGCAAAGAGGGGAATATTGTAGCCAAGGGTAAGGAAAAGGCTGAGGTACCTAATGCCCTCTTTGCCTTGGTCTTTAACAGTAAGACCAGCTATCCCCAGAGCAACCAGCCCCCTGAGCTGTAGAGTAGTAGCTGAGAGTAGACAGGGACAGGGAACAGGATAGATGCCCTGCAATCCAGGAGGAAGTTGTTAGTGACCTGCTCATCAGGTTGGACATCAAGAGAATTTCTTCATGGAAAGGGTTATTAAGCATCGGAATGGCTGCCCGGGGAGGTGGTGGGGTCACCAACCCTGGAGGCTGCATGCGGCAGACAGTGCCATGGTCTGGTTGACAAAATGGTGATCAAAGTGGATCAAAGGCTTTGGTGGTCAAAGGCTGGACTCAATGATCTTAGAGGTCTTTTTCAATCTAAATGACTCTGTGATTATAACATCTTAGGGTTAGAAAAGACGTTTAAAATCATCAAGTGTAACCATTAACTCAACACCGCAAAGTCTACCACCAAACCATGCCCCTAAGCGCCACATCTGCATGTCTTTTAAAGACCTCCAGGGATGGTGACTTCTCCACAGCGTGTTCCAATGATTGAGAATCTTTTTCCTGAGGAAATTTATCCTACTATCCAGTCTAAACCTTCCCTAGTGCAGCTTCAGGTCATTTCCTCTTGTCCTATTGCTTTTGAATCAGAAGAAGAGATTGACCGTGACTTGCTGTCACCTCCCTTCTGGTAGTTGCAGAGAGTGATAGGGTTTCCCCTGAGCCTCCTTTTCTCCAGGCTAAATAACCCCAGCTCCTTCAGCTCCTCAGTCTCATAAGACTTATGCTCCAGACCCTTCACGTTTTTTGCCCTTCTCTGGACACAACCATCACCTCTTCAATAGCACCTTGTTCTGCCTTTAAATAGCCATGTCTTATGTTTCATTCAATCTGCAAAATGGAAAGAGGCAGTGCATAAACTGTAGCAGGCAAGATTTAACAATCAAAACAGTCCCAGCAAACTGGAGATGCTGTTCATTGAATACTAGGAAGCAATACTTGAATTGCACAGAGGGGATGGGCAAGTCCTGCCTCAAGGCATGCTCTCAAGAGGAGATCTATACCTAAATGCAGGTTCTGTTGCAAAGACTGATACCCTAAAAGACATTAATTCAGTTCAAAAAGGAGTCTCCAAGATGGGAGGCCTTAAAAAGCTGCTTAGATTGGCAGCCAACAGGGTACACAGGGCTACAGCCACACTTGCTGTGGGGTATCTGGTGACCTCCATGTGCGGACCTGCTGCATGACCATCGTCTCTGAGGGGCCAGGCTTACTGATAGCACAAATTCTTAGAGCATGATCATAACTGCTAAGCCTCAGGATGAAAATGGCCGGAAAAATCCCCATTTGCAGTCTTGGCCTTGTGTTTTCTGAGTATTTACACAAAGTGGAAGAGTGACTAAGAACTAAGTTGGAATCAATAGTGTTTCCCCTATGCCTTCTCTCTATCCATAAACATACTGAAATAAAGAAGGTATCAGAGGAAACCCGGAGAGATAAGAGCTATTTTCCCTTTATGCTAGTTGTTTTCATCAGACTGTGTAAAACTAGTCACGCAGCATGGGTGTTTTTCTTTTAGTTTTGGTGCTCTTCTGGGCTGTGACCCATGCAAATGCAGGACATCACCTTCCCTCCCTTGGAAGCCAAAATTGTAGCTCTTCTTTTGGGACCACAACTCCCAACATCGTCAGTGTTGGGGTTAGGGTCCCCACAGACCTATTTTTATGGACAGCACTCCATACAGTCTGTGACCTCCCATGCTATAGCGTGGGGAAGAGTCCAGCAGACAAGGTCTTTGAAGAAGAAGAGGTAAAGCAGAAGTTAAGTTTTGGAGAGGAGAAAAGAAAGGGAAGGCATGGGACTGAGGCGGTTTTCTTGCTGTGCCTTTCTCAGCCAGTAGACAAGTGGGATAGGTCAGGTCTCGTGTAAAAAAGACACATAAAGTCAGAGTTCAATCTGCTGTGAAACCTCTGTTCTCATAAATGACTTTCAGATACTTTGTTTAGTAGGTACCACTAAATTCAGGAAATCTGAATTTCTGTCTTCCCAGAGAGACTCGTGGGATGGGAGAGTTGTAGGAAAAGGGTACTAAATTACTGAGAAAAACACAGCAAAACAAATTCAAGAATTAAGAAAAGGAAGTCTGACTTACATAACAGTTCGTGTGTATCACCAGAATGAAGAGGTTTAATTCCTCCAATGGTACAATTCCTCCACAAGGAAGTACAAGCATAGCATAAAATTCCATGGGTTAAAAAACCTGTTCTTTCTTTATGGAAAACTCTTCATTTAGGGTACGACCACACACTGTAAACTAGTTGAACGAAAGACAGTTCACACACCAGTCTCAGAATGGAGTCTGGAAAGGAAAAACAAGAATGAGAAAACCACTGCGTTTGAATTAAGCGGTGTAACTATCATCTAGGACAGATACACTAGATAAATGTGAAAGTTATCACCTCCTCTGATAGCCTGGATTTTACATACACCTTTAGTTTCAGGAGGGATAGGCATGGTAGACAATAATCTCATTAAAAATGCAACAACAACAAAAGAAGCCAGCTGCTGGCCATTGTCTACCAGTTAATTTCCTGAGTATAACAAATGCAACTGAGAGGTCCAACCAGGAGATGGAAGAATATCCAATATCCAGTCATTACAGTAGTTGCTTTGGAGGGCATCCAGTGTGCAAGCCAAAGTTCTCCGTCCTAAATGTAGGAGACAAATAGTGCTGCAGTGGCCCTTTCTCGAGTCTGATCTCAAGTGGTCTGTGTCACTGAACACACTCTAGGAAAGGAGTTGGGCAGCCTTTGACGCTTCATATCAGACAGAAGAGACTTTAAGGTTACCCAGATTTTCCCAGACTCTTCCTTCCAGAAGGTCCTTAAGATGTTGGCACAGATCTCTTATTCTCTTATAGCAGAGAACTAGCCCAGATACGCCTTGTCCACTTTTGGCCCATGTAACCCTGCCTGCAGTAACTGATAGGATGGTCAGATGCTGGGCCAGGAGTCAATGATCCTTGTGGTTCCCTTCCAACTCAGCACATTCTGTGATACGGCGATATTTGCTGGTGTTATGTACAGGCTAAGGTTCCCTAATCCTTTGTGGACCTGAGACAGGCTGTCTGACAAAACAAATGGCCAGCGAGCACTTTTGAATCAAACCTAGACAGTGATTTAGCATTTCAGGACTTTTAACATCTTCAGCAAGCCCTTTGACATGTTTAGAAGCAAACCTGAAAACAAATTTGGGCTACCTGTCCAAATGGCACAGAGCCTGCTGACAGTTTCAGGCTGATTCATGTCACTACACTGCTAAGTAAGCCACATCAAGCCAACATGAATTCATGTAAGGCCAAAACTGTGGGCCAGTGGATGTACTTCCAGCTCTGTGGCTCAGTTTGACTGCTGAATCTATTTGACAAGGGAATCTTCAAAGGCCCAGTTGTGCCAAGCCCATAAAGGCAATTCAGACAGCAAAACTGCAAGCAATATTTTGGAGAGTGCCTGAGTAGGGTCCTGCACAGCATGGTAACTATGAGCAGCAGGAGCTGCAGAGGGAAGGGGTTTTCTGCAGCTCGGCTTCTGCTGCTACAGCCCATCTGCCCTGCACTTCTAAGGGAACCAGGTTGGTTACTTCTGTTGTAAGCAAAGACTAGGATCAAGGAACGTCTTAAAAATCCTTAAATTGCTGTAGCTGACTCACTGAAATTCACCTGTCAGAGCCCTAAAAATAGTTTTAAAAGCTTCCTCAGAGAAAATGGCTTATCCTGGGTTAACTTTCATTGATTTGTTTGGAGGTGCAAACCACAGCATTTAGTTAAACCACTGAAAGAGTTTTTACAGCCAAGTTTGCACAAAGGGTCCATTTTAGTTGAATTAGCACAACGGCTACATATAGAAAAGGTCAAAGACCCAAATAAGAAAAATGCCAGAACTTATTCACAAACCTAAGTATTTCTTTCATTCTGTTAGACACACGTGTAATTGCACTTGCCAGGTACTGCTTTTGTAGAGTCAAAAGAATTTAATTGCATCCACACAAGGGCAGATGGATTTCATGAAAGCTGGAATCAACAATTAAAATAGTCTCCTTTTATTTTTGAGTTCCTAGTATCAATGAAAGTTCTTTTAAAATGAGTCTGCAAGCACTTTGATGGAAGTTGCACCATAGCATGATACGCTTTTGTTTTCCTGACAACCCACAGCTCTGTTATTGCAGATCACGGGCTGGCTTGAGGGAACTCCTGAGAAGTGGTGGAGCTTTAGATCACCACTGGTTACGGACAGAGTCCATGAGAGACTGATGAGCTGATGGTCAAGGCAGCCAATCGTCATGTACAACTGAATCAATGGGAATACAATTTCAGCTTTAACACAGAGCAAGGCTCAAATCTCACATAATTTGATCCTTATAGAAATCTAGATGACTTAACTGCTCTTCCATCACACCCTGCTAGTGGTCAGGGGGAAAAAATGTTTGTGTGCCTGCAAGATTTGTGTCCTTAGCATTTTATTGCTCAAGTTCTCCAGTCTGTGATATTGCTAGGATCTTATAATTCCTTTCTGGGCTGAAACACGTATTTTTGTCTTTTGTCCCAAATGCCTAATTCAAGGTAATACCTCCACTGCCCACCGAGAGAGTTGCAGATGTGTCCTTAATCTTGGGACCACAGAGGCAATGGAAACAGCTGGGTTTCTGCATTTGTTTGCTCAGAGCAGTAATCAATTAGAGGAAAAGGCAATTCGTCTGCTTGCTCTTCTTATTCTGGAGAAGTGAATAAAGAGAATTGGGGTATTTAACCCCTCTCAGAAAGTCTATCAAACTAGCAGAAACACTAATGAGGACAGTTTTTTCACAACTTCACTCTCCAAAGAAAATTCTACAGGATTTCACTCTACATGGCACTGCTACTCTTCCCCATTTTGTCCCCATACAGAGTTTTGCCCCTCCAACTGGCCCTTGACTGCCAGCTGGGCAGGTGACATAAGCTAACGAGGAGCCCACAGGCCACCTGGTGAACTTAAACCAAACTTAATCCCTTACAATGGATTACCTACCCAAATTTTAGCCTCCACAAAACATGTGGAAATGTAATTCTCTGAGATACTGGTGAATACTTTCAATGACTATTATAGAACAGAGTAACTGATGGCAAGCAAACTGCCTATTTTTATACCCCAATTCCTGATGAATATCAGACTAGGGTGTTTTTTTTTGAGAAGGCAGTTCTTTCTTGAAAGATCCGTTTTCTGATACTTAGAGATTTTGACAAGTGAAAATATTTAAGAAGAGGGAGGAAATAAGCAAAAGTAGATTTCAGTGTCCTCAAAGGGCTCACATCCACTTTACAACAAATGCTTGAAGTATGGATAGTGAATGCAGAAATTTCTGACTAAGGGTTTCTATTTTTATTCTCAGCCATACTACTTTATGGTTGGAACAAATCAATTTTCCAACTCACTCTACAAATAACCTCTCCTGCCGGCTGTCATCTTCATTTGCCCTCCAAACTACAGAACTATCTGGAAGTCTGCAGAGTTCCCAGCAGCAGGAATGCATTACTTCTTAATACCTGATTATCGTGAAGGTGAGCTGAATAGAAAGAGCTCTGCTCCAGATGACATTTGCCCCTGTCAGCCTATTACAGGTGCAAAGCATTGGAGAGGACAGTCGCCTAGCTCCTGATGGGAACAGGCTCCTGGATGCTGTTGGATGCCACTCATGATAATCCTTCATGGCTGATAACTCCCTTGCCACATCTTCCCTCATACTTCAGGAAAGCTGGTACTGGGTGGGCAGATTTGTACTCTAGAAACCCATGGAAAATTACAGAAAATGGAGTTCCTTTCCAGAGGAAACGGTTTTCTCCACAACCAGCTGGCTTCCTGAGATGACTCCAAGGCTTTAACAACCAGGGAACCCCACAGCATACTACCTTTTACTTTACAAATGTACCTACATCACACACCCTTGCAATATCCATGCTCTTAGAGTAGGGCAGGGAAGTCTGCCTGCTCAAGGCACTGAGTTATTGCTCTATTCTTTTCTCCCTGAGAAAGGCTGTGCCTATCCAGGTGTACTGTCATTAAAAATGTTTCACCTGCGGACTGAAATCTACTCCTGAAAAGACCATGTACTCTGCCATTTCTTATAGCAAATGTTAAACCACTCATTGTTTCTTTGTAATACCCTCTAGGGCTGAAGTGTTGTTTTCTTTTTTACCAGAGATGGCAAATGCGTCACAGTCCCTCATTTCAGGACTGTCATTGAGGGAGACAAATAAAACACAGGAACTGAGAAGAATTCTCCTTTTTCATACTCCCAGTGCACACATTGTTCTGTGCAGTGCTGTCCTCTGTCTATGAAGGGAGCAGTGCCAGATGGTTTATGCTGCAGGTTTTACCTGCCACGGTGGGACAGCTCAGGCCTTCGCTTTGGCATGAAGAAAGAAATCATCAAGTGGTGTAACAGAGGTGAACCTTCACAAGTTCAGACAGGAGGGCCGTGAGAGGAGGATGGGGCATGGAGAAGGCAAAAGCAGGGATTGATCATTTAAGGAAGAGGCAGCTGAACAGTACTGCTCTCCACTTACATGATCTCCACCTGAAGCTTTAGTAAGTTTTCCTGGAATCTTGACTGCCCAGGCAGTAACTAATGAGGGCAATTGCACATCATACAAATCCTTAATGTGCAAGGGTTTTAAAACACATTACAACCCTTCTCAGTTTCCTTCCATGCCCATTGCAGCCAGCCGAATCAACAAAGGAGGGGACAGTAGCCCCTGACATAGGATGTAAAGAACGCATGATAGCAAAACTTACAGAGACAGCTGCCTGTGTAAAAGATAGCAGTACACTGTGAAGGTGAAAGCCTTTTCTAGTTTTCCCTGAGTTTTTAACAGCATGTTCAATCTCCAGATTGGAAGAGCACTGTGGCACACCAGAGAAAGGTTCCCCATGACTGGCGTGGCAGACATCAGACACAGAGAGCCATCAGGACCAACACGTCTGTGGATGCTGGTTTTGTTCCAAAGACATCTGAAGTATGTGTAACACTCATTTCTGCTGTCCTGGCCAGGGTCAGATCTCTGTCACACTTGGTTGTCCAGAGGGCTCTCTGGGCACCAACTATGAAGCATGGTTTCCTCTGGCTTCCGAAATGGCAACACAATTCCTCTGCAGTTTCTAGTGCCAGTCCTCTAGAGCACGTCCGGCAACAAGTGAGCTCATATGACTTGAAAATCAGGATGAAATACCTCATCAATCTGTAATCCATTCTTCTAGGGTGCTTGTCTGGATGTAAAAAAATCCCTCAAAACTCCCCCCTTTGTTTTTTCAAATCATTGACCTCAGAAAAGCCAGTGGATAAATTATATTTTTCTATGTCAACTGTTTGTTATCAGAGGAAATGTCCTCAGAGTCAGGACTTGCTGTTTTTTGTGTTTTATCTGTGCAGCAAATTCCATTAAGTGAAATTTAATGCCAAAGCTCTAAGATCTGCATTCCTGGGTAATGACTGTTTGGGGGGCATTGTCTTTGAATCAGAAGCAAACACAAGCTGATAAAACACTTGTTGGATTATTTAGTCATGCCATCTTTTGCTGGATAGCTAACACACACACACAAATCACTAGAGGCAAAAATATTTCCTAAGTGGAACATTGATGATTCCTGAAAGATAAAGCAATGGTCTCAGGCAAGAAAGCAACCCTACTGGTGATTAAGCTGCTCCTGACATACATAACAGCTTGAACAAGATCTCCTTCTGCCCCCTCAGAGTGAAAAATCTTGTTTGTTCTCTTGTTTGTACATGGCAACGTTGTGCAGCAACACACATGGGGAAAGAAAACATCACCCCATTACAATTACATCTTCTCAAAAAATAACTGCGGCTGATTCTTCATTGCTATGCACCATGTAATTTTGTAGCAGCTAGAATGAAGCCTAAGAGTTTTCTTCCCATCTGTAGAAAGAGATTGCAGAGCAAGTTGGGGCAGAATGTCTTCTCACCCTGCTCAGGGACCAAGGGTCTGACATCAGTATCAAGCCTCATAAGAGACTTTTCCTCAGGATGGCACTGCACTGCTTGCCTCCCTAAGACACCATATCTATCTATCTTCTATCTTCTTCAACTGGAAACTCACCATTGTCACATTAGTGACCAGAGGTGAAGGGCTTGTCTCTTTCTTCCCACTTCTCCCTCCTGTATCCTGTTATTTTCAGGATACAAGGGAATACACAGACTTAAGTATCAAACCTACTATGAGCCTGGCAGCACGACTCTGTAAAGACCCTCTTACAGCATTGATGCTTGTAACAGAAACAAAGCTTTTGTTGTTTTTAACTTAAGGCTGATGAGCTTATAAAAATCAGCATGTTACTTTTGCGATCCGGTTTACATCCAGAAGGGCAAAGAAAACTACATCTCTGTGTATAAACTGGAAGGAACTTAGAAGGTTCAAAATATATCAAAAAATGAGACTAAAACCAAACGAGGTTAGATGCTGGTGCCAAAAGTTCGATATGTTTTATTTAATAGTACAAAAGGCAAAGAGAAAGAAAGAGGAAAGAAAGAAAGAAAGGAAGAAATAAAGAAAGAAGTGTGGGTGGGGGGTGGGAGACAGGGAGAGGTGACAGGGGTTAGGTGGAAGCATATCACCCCTCTGAGGGTCCCCATGATGTCTTGTTGCACTCCTCCATCTGGTCTTCTTGGTGGTGAGGGTCCCCCATCGCTGCCGCCACACGCTGATGAGTGCAGAATCCCGTGGGTTAATACACGCTTTGGGCAGGTGGGAATGCCCACGTGTGTCCCTTGCAGGCGACCAGAGTGACCCTGTGTCCCTTGCAACACTGAGGGTCTGTTGCATCATCTCTGGTGCTCTGGCGCAGGGTCTGGGGACCCCTCTGTGGGGGGCCTTTGATGGGCCATGTCACCCATCAAAGTCATGCCATCCATTTCACGCGGATACAGCTTCTCCCTGGGTGAAGGGGCCCCTCAGCTGAGCTGGTCAGCACAGCAGAGGATGGGCATTCACTGCCTCTCACCAGAGGCACCCAAAGCCTCTCTCCTTTGGTGAGAGGATCTGTGTGAGCCTGGCAGCTGATAGCCCAGGGGCGATGAGCTCCACTCCTGAGGTGTTGAGCTTGTGCTTTCTGAATGTCCCCAGCCTTGAGTTGTCACTTTATCTTATCTTCATCATCGAGCAGTCCAGGGCCTCTCAGAGCCCCATTCAGGGTGTGGTAGTCTTCTCTGCAGCTTTTGTAATACAGTTTTGAAAGTTCTTCATGAAAATGTTTAAGTCATAAACTATGATATTTCAGTCTCTGACACTTCCCTGCTAGGTTGCAAAATACGGCTTGTTCACATGACTTGTTTGCCTAAAGAGCAAGAACTGTTGGATTTGTTCAGACCTCACAAATTGACGCAAGGTTCAGAGTTGTCTAATAATTGTTGAAATGCTAGAGCAGCACAACTGCCATGATGATCCCAGGTGTAATGGTGTTCAGGTTACATGACTGATACCTACATGATCTAGATGCAGTTCTGAGACCACAAGCAGGCTGTTAAATTTTGCTAGCCACTAAATAGTCAACTAAAGCTCATGCACAGAAACAACAGGAAAACTTCTTCCAGAATGGGGAAATTTTATGCTTCTCAATCCAAGACTGGGCCAGGCGCATTCTTCATCAGTCTGCCTTACTGAGGCACATGAGGTCACAGTCAGCAAGAGAAAACTGCCCTTCAGCTTCTTTCACAAAGAAACTGTGTTTTCACTGACTACCTTCTCTAAGTTGCCAGTGCTGAAACTGTTTTCTGTAAGACGAGACAGAAAACCATGGATTGAAGCAAAATTTTAGTCTGCAACATCCATTAATTGACTACTGTTTCCTGAAGGCCCCAATTTTCTCTGAGCAATGGCTCAAGTGCTATCAACTGGCTGAGAACATCTCTACATGGTGGAGTGACTGCTCAGGTCTGCAGAAACAGCTAAGGAATACACTTCTGACTCTCTTCTGCTTTCAGATCAGATGCAGCAACTTTTTAAGGCAATGAATAGAGAGATTCTAGTGCCAGGAGAAAGAGGACAAGCTTAGACCTGTCTAAGACTGGCAAAAGCAAACTGCAGAGGACTAGAGCAGGGCCAAGAAAGGTAACGTCTCTCTGGATCCCCAGCATAAACACTTGTCCAGCTCCTAAACAGAGTGCTCCTGTCTTTGCTCAAGAGAGCACAGCCCTGTGCTGAGCAGCTGCAGACACATGGCAGCAATATGGTGTTGTAGTCAGGGGTTTGGTGGCAAAGAGGCTACAACCTTCTGAAGTGTCTCTGGCTGAGACCACATGGTGAGGCCTCTGCACACACACACACTCAGACACCCTGGATAGTTTCCTCAATAAGCTGATGGCAAAGAGCCAGGATTGGTCTCTGGGAGGGGTTTATTCCAGCCACGTGTGTGGTGTGGGTCCAGGGAGGCAGATAAGGAGAAGACCAAGAGAGGATGAGCGAGAGACAGAAAGAGGAAGTGTTCAGGTTTTTTATAAGGGCTCAGTAGGGGTGGAGAGAAAACATCAGGGACCAATAGTCTGAGGGCACGGGGGTGGTACACAGGTGGGGCTAGGGAAAGGAGAGCAGAACAAGGCAGCCTGGGAGAGACCTTTTGGTCTCCCTAGCCCAGGGAGTCTGGGCAGGGCACACCTAGGGGGCTGCTGTGGCTCACAGGCTGTTGAATCTCACAATATGGGGTGAGGGAGAGAGCAGCTCAGATCCTTGCCTTGATGGGTCTGTATTAGGTATGGGGCAGCAACTTTGGCCTTCCTTTCCCAAACTGAAAAACAGCACTTCATGCACTAGCTTACTGATTGCTCCAATGCAAGGCTTCTGCAGTTTTTCCTGCTGGAGCTGCTCATTGTAGGGTGCCTTAGCTATTGTAAAGTCAAGGGCTTTTGCAAATAGACTTGCTACGAGTTGAAACTTGCAACTCTGCAGCCTGCCTTCTACTTGCAACTTGGTACTTTTTCACCCAAGATGCTGTGGCTGTGTTTTGCAGACCCTCTGCTGGAGTGTCCTCTTTTTGTTGTTTTGCTGCTGTTCTCATGGTCTGTTCTCATGGTTCTCATGTGCAGCCTTTACTCTGTGCTGTGATGGGCTCCCTCAGAAAGTGACTGCCACAAATCTGAGAGCTCTGCCTGCTTTCCCCGTTTCTTCCCTGCCTGTGGTTGCTTTGGTTTATACTTGGGAGCCTGTTTTATGCACAAAGATCAACAACCAAGTAGTGTGCAACAGTCACACCTGAGCAAGGGGTGCTTTAGTGTGCACAGCATCCCATAAGCAGGGAGTACCAGGAGGGAGTCTGTGTGACTAATGAAAAACTCTATGATTGTTGTGGTGAAGTATTACAGGGGATCATCTGCTGCCCTGGAGATAAAAACAGGAAGAGGACACTTGACTGTCCATTGCCTCTCTCCCGACTTGCTGCCAGAGAGGTTTTTCTTGCTCTTCCTTTCTTTTTGTCTCATTCAAATATTATTTTCCTGCAAAAGTAACGTTTTCCATAACAGTCAATGCCTGTCAACAGCTACAGACCCTGCTAATTGCTGTGCCTCTGTTTCAACATGCCTTGTGCAGGATGTTCTATGCTGTATAAGTGACAAAGCCAGGGAAATGACAGTCCTTGGGTAAGGCCTTATCCAGGAACCACTGCACTCATGAATTCGTGTTTCAGTTCTTGGATTCCTCTGTGCTGCCTGCAGAGCAGCAGGTGTAGTCTGTGGGACAGCAGGGGATCCCTGAGGGCTCCTGGGGCTCCAGCTATGTGAACAGTCATGCTGGAAACCTCAGTGCCTAGATCAGTGAGATTGGGATGCCTGAATGTCCTTAGGAAACTGTATGTGTGTAGCAAATCCAGCTGAGTGTGCTAGGTCTCTAGCCTGGCAGAAGGAGTACCAGGCAAGCAGGCCGATGGCCAGAAGTCCTAAGCAGCATTCTCGTGCCCATGATAGAGTGGTAGCTGATTTGGGTTGCTACAGTGGATACAGTAACACAAACCAGTTGTGATTCCTTTTTCACCATGGCCCAGTAAACCTGCTAGAAAATAATTGATCAACCAGCCAAAGTTCATTAACTACAAGGGGTCCACAAAACACTGCTGCTCTTTTTGCTGTGTAGGGGCGTCACTTGCTCTTCTCTTAGGAAGGCTCGTGTTGGGAATGTGAGTGTCCAGCTGGAAAGAGTGAGGGCTGCTGGACAGCAGCTACTTTGTCTGGTTGAGTGAATATAACTGTTTTGATGAGCTCTGTTCCCAGTGTTATTGTGATTGTGATTTAATTGTTCATATTTTGTTATAGGCATTTTTAATGGATTAGGCATTTGATTTCCACATTGTCATTAAACCCATGCTCTGGCTCCAGAGCACTCTGTCCTTTTGCTGACTGGTTGGCTTGCTGAGCCTACAGGGTTAAGGTGTTGGAAGAGACATGATTTTGGAAAAAATAGGCAGCTCATTCCACAGTAGGTAGGAACCATCTGAGGCTTCATAGGTGTCAGACAAACACAGCAAACAGATGATGTCAGCTCCAGATAATGAGACGAAAAGGACTCACATCTGTTAAGAAATGCTCAGGGCCAGCTTCTGACACCCCATGACTCTCCTGATTGCCTTCCTTATGCATGTGTGGGCTTGGAAAAGATACTGGCAATATTTTCATTAGGAGGTACTCCTGAGAGGGGATAGTAGAGTGGTCTGGGCCCAAATGCTACTAAAGTGCTAATGCTCCGGAAGTCCCGGGAGCCAGCATTGTCTAAAGGATTAGTACAGTAATTAACAGGCTCTCTAAACACCTCTGAGTTTCCAGAAGTTCAGCTTTAATGACCTCACTCCAGAGGTCGAGGTTTCCTGGCTAGACTACAGCCAGTAGAGGTTATTTGAACTTTATGCAGTTCAGCTAGGTAGTATAATGATTTCAAAAACAGGAGTTTCCCTCATCACAGCATTACAGCACAGGATATGCCTGTGTGTTCCAGTGTGTATCTGCACTTTGTTACTGAGGCCAGCCTGGATTTCCAAGGATCCAGGAAAGCATTAGGCTAGCTTTGGGAGTTGTTATGCCGGCACTGCCACTGGAACATGCAGATGGGCTTCAGGAAGTCTCAGGGTTCAATGGAACAATCAGCTGGGGCTTTTCTTGACTGCACAAATCTTGCCTCTTTCTTCCACACCACACCTCTCCCTGGCATCGTGGCAGGTCTGTGACCTGTTCTGGGGGTGCCTCTTATGCCTCTCCCAGCAAATTGCTCAAGCATGGCAGTGAGACCACCTCGTGGTTACAGCTGGGAGACCACAGGTCTCTTTGATCAGATGGTGGATGCCAGCTGAAGCATGACTCAGGACCAGGACATCCTGAAACCTACCACTGAGCATCCCTTGCCAGCTCCCCAGGGCAGGCAGGCAGCAGGTGGGTTGTTATTGCCCTGTGTTCCCCCTCTCAGACCCGCTTTGAGCAGACATCCTCTCAGGAAGAAAACCATGTAATCATAGGTCAGATACCACCTGGTTTTGGGTCTTAAGAGAAGCTGTCCCTGTTCTGACCAGAAGAGGTAGCATTGCTAATGCTCCTGCAGGGCTCAGGGCAGGCCTCTGCTTATTGCCTGTGGGAGTTCTCTAGCCCTCCCCAGGAGTGGTCCCCTTCCCCTCCTACTCTCTTAACCTTTAATTGGTGCTTCTTTGTCCCAGACTATAATGGCCAGCAGTGTCCTTCTCTGTTTCATTCTCCCTGTCATTTTTCTGTCCCCTTCCCAATCCTCCTGGACTGCAGCAAGGAACATGCAGAGTGGCACTTAGAGTTGGGGCAGCAGGCAAAGCCTGTCCCAGGTTTCTGGCAGTTAACAGAGGGTGCATGGGCAGAAGGGCTGTCCCGTGCTACTGGTTAGTTTCCGTGCTGTTCTGTCCTGTTCATGTGCTATCTCTGCTTCTATCCATCCACAGGTGGTGGTGATCAGGAAAATTGTGACTGGTCTAGGGTTAAAGCAGACTTTCATTCTTCCTTAACCCCACTCCATAGTCTTTCCCTCTTTCTCTCTCTTCTGCTTTCCCTAGGCTCATCTCTTTGGGATGCCTTTCCTACATGGCTGTGGGGTAGGCTGGAGGAGCCTAGGGGGAGAGGCAAAGAGCCTGCCAGCTCCTCCAGGTGCTGTCCTTCTGTCATGCTGTTGGGGTCTGCCAGCAGGACAGCTGGTACCCTCAGCTGTACAAAGCAGCCTGAGATACTTAGCACAGAGTCTGTCATCTTGTGCCTGAGGGTGAACGCAAGAAGAGTGAAGGGGAGGGAGTACCTCTCCCCACTGTGCACCTCTTAGAAAGAAAAACAGTTTGTTATGATGCCAGAGCACCAACCATGCTATTGCCTAATTTGCCTTTCAGGCTTTTTGCAAGGCTTACATCGCAGCCTTTCAGTTCAGACCCATATGTTATCAGCTGCTAAGAGGACTAATCTGAAAAGTATTAGACACCGTAACTCTCCGAGCTGCTGAAACAGTTTAAACAGATACACCGTGCTTCTGTTAACACACTCAGACACCCATAAAAATGCTAGTCACACAAGTAGATAGACATTTTTCTGCCCCTGAAACCAAGGATTATGCCCAGTTTTGTGAGAAATGTCATCCTGAAACAAGAAATTAAATACAATTTTGTTAGGAATAGACGATAATGACCTTTGAAACTCTAGTTCAAATTTGACTCTCTCACCTACCAGATCATGTACTCCACCTGAAACTCTGGGCCGTAGAAAATGGCCAGTGTTTGACTTGATGCCTTGCATGCAAGTGCAAGTCCAGCCCTTCAAGGCATTCACAGGTAATCTCAAAGGCTGGGTGAAACTGTCTGGAGTTGCTGGCCCTGTCAGACTCTACTCCCACTGAGCCTGACATCGTGGTGGATGAGGTGCCTGCATTTTTCTTGTTTCTTTGCCCTTCTGTCATGATCATAGGAGAGTTTTTGGTCTTTGTATATGGGCTTGTGTCTCTGGTCAGCACACTTGCTTTTTAACCCCTTTCCTGTACACTTTTCATCCCGAAGTCCCAGCTGGGAGGTGCCACCAAGCTTATCTGCTATATTTGTCTTCCAGGCACCAGCTGAGGATATTAGTGTGATTAATCCAAAGGGTGAGCTTGAATTTAGCCCTCTCAGGTGAAAAGGAACCCCTTCTACTGGGAATCCTGCATAAAATATATCAGCCTGGGAGCTGGATGACACAGCATTTTCACCTATAAACTGGTGGCCCAGTCCTGGAAGGGAAGAGCTGGCTATAGATAGTCTGCCTTGAATAGACTGGTTCTGTTCAGGGAATATTCCCATCCACTTGAAGTGCCTCATCCTGAAGTCCCTCAGCAAGAGACCATGTATGGGCAGATGCAAGGCAGCACAGTGCATGCTGGATAAAACAGATCCACCCCTCCCTATACCAGGCACTGGAGGGATGTCTTTAAAGAAATTGCATATTTGAAGAAGATAACTGAATCCAATCCTTCCAGAAGGCTCCTAGAGGAGATGCCTTGGCCGAAGCTGAGTCAATGTCCTTGAAGCAATTTTTTATTGCCTGCCATAGAACAGCCTGAGAAAGCTGACATGACTAAACAGCCTCACACCTACTTTCCCAGTCTCTCAGACTCCTTTTAGTATGTCCTTTTTACATGAGTCTTTGCAGCAAACAGACCACTGTCTGCTGGCCTCAGCATTACTGGGTTGAGTACTGAATCATTAGTACAATCCATATGTGTGCTGTCTGCTTTTGTGCAGTTGGGACAGTGCCACTTGAAGAATACACACAAGAAAACATTTACTATATTTACCATAGCTGGTAACTAGGTTAAACACTGGAGATGTAACAGATTTCTTTGTAAAAGAAATTAATTTTGAAATTAATGAGATCTTTGTAAAGATCTCATTAATTTCAAAATTAATCATCTGACACTGTTCAAAGACTGGATACCTCCCTGCATAAGACAGAATCAAGAGGCTACAGAGACTTAGTTGCAACTGAGACTATACCCCGGTTTTCCTTTTGTTTTGTCCATAACTTCTGGAAACTGTTTCCTACTGCATTCATTTAGCCTTCAGCACACTTAATCTGAAATTGACTTTTCCTGCCCCCTCGCAGAGTTTTTAAATGCATGAATAGCACTGGATAGGATAGATCAGCATTAAAGCGAGACAAGCAATCTGATCAAATTTCTGGCTTACTCTTGTTGCCTACAGCAACACTGTCTACACATCCAGAAAATGACTTTCTAAGGGGCTGCACTTCAATGCACAGTTTGACTAAAAAAAAAAATATTAATTAACCTTCTTGACTTTTACCTTGCTTAGGCTATTTCCCACTTCCAGAAATGTATTTTATTTCTCTTCCAATTGCATGGAAACAAAAATGTAACTTAGCTCCCTCAACTAAAAAAGAAACCAGACAAAACACTTCAACATGATTAAGGCCTTTATGTTTTATTTTTCTTAGTACAGTTTCAAGTGACAAACTCTTAGAATTGTAGGTATGTCTTTAAGAGATGTTTTTAATAAAAAAGTTGCAACAGCTAGGGAACAAGGGACTTTCTGCTCCATTTTGTCCAAATCACGGTAGGGAAGCAAGAGAGTGTCAATGCTTTAGAGCAGCCTCCCCCAGCAGGTGAACTCGTGTGGGTCAAATTGTTAGCAGAGATAGAGGTTTTAGTAATTACAGCTACAATAACTAGTATCAGATATAAATGCTGCTGGGCTCCTTCTTGTGAGAAGGGGTGCTGGTTCAGTGACTGTGGGGGACACAGGTTGTTAATGGTAAAAATAACAGCGATGGCCAAGGGGCAAGGTGTGCCACTGAAGAACTGTCTACCTTGGTCTATCTTCACCTTTCATAGTGCCTGCCTCAAAGGTCCTGTTCAGGTGGACCACTCCTTTCCTTGTGGCTAACATAAGAGGACTTCTCTAGCTGTGTACACCAATTTGTTTTCCATCCGTGGTAACTGCAGAGAAATGATGGTCTGTGGGAGCCTAGCTGAGCCTCTGGGCTGAGGCATGGCCCATCCTATAGGCCATGTCACAGAAATGACAAAACTGGCAGTACCAAAGTGCAGCCTAGTGATTACTGTCAATCCTTGCAAGAAGGCCACAGCACACCTTGAAAAACCCAGTTTACCAACTCCCAGGGTCCTGTGGGGCAGCAAGAAAATGTTACCTGACTGGCTGCTAATCTCTCTGCAGGAACAAAATCACAGTCCTCTGCAAGTGAAAAGCTGCATGAGCTGGAATAAAGCATGCTTAGACAGCAACAACGCTTTTTGCTTTTTTCGGAGGGTGCCCCAGCTGCAGCCACCCTGGAGTTAAGCTGAGATCTCAGAGAAGAATTAGATGGGCGAAAGATCAAAAGGGAAAACTTTGTCCCCATCTGAGTGTAAGGAATAGTGCATTGTTTTCTAGTGTGCTTTTGTTGTCTGAGGTCTGGGTAGAATTAGACCCAGACTAACCAGGTCAAACATCAAACTGAGGATTAGGCTCAGCACTTACGTGGTGTTTTAGAAAATGAGTATATTTCTACTCAGAAGTGGCAAGGACACAGGAATGCCCTGGTGAGCACCACTCAGATGTGGCACAGGCCTGCTCTCTGGCACAGTGCCTTGGAGTCATTAGTGGACAGCCATATAGACATGCGCCAGCCAGTGAGTTAAGTCACTCTTTCTCCATTCTTAAAGTAAATGAAGAAAGGCTTCAGTTTCTGGAAGCCTACTGCTTGAAATCCGTCATCATTTTGTTTCTGCTGTGGAGGGTCTCAGTGCCAGGAGGGAAGAAGATGTCTCCCTGCAGCATGGCAGACTGCCTTAGTGACTGTTTTGTTTCACATTTATTTTACTCCAGTCCTGATCACACAGAGGTAGCTTCTGTCATGCTGTTTCTGGTCACTGTGCATAATTGTTTGCAAGGGACAAGAAAACTGTTGCTTCTTCAGCAGCAACATTCTCTCTAATGAAGCTGGACAATACAGTAGTCCCATGTTTCATTCCTCCTCATAGCACTTGCTCTTGATGTCCAGCAAATGTGTTCCTTTTAACACAGGAGACAGGAGAGATGGCTGCTGTGCACAGCCTGTCTAGAATTAGCTTTCTAAGAAATAATCAAAGTCCTTGTCCTGTCCCAGGCCACTGCACTCTGGCTGCAGTATATAGGTGTTAGGGGAATGAGGCCATGTGTGGGCTCAAAACAGAGCTGCTAGTCCGAGCTATTCAGCCCAAAGGCCCGTGGTGCTGTCCCTAACAGGGGTGGGGCATTCCTAAGTGCTAGAGCTGTACTGGGTTTTTACTGTCTCTCATCAGCAAGAAATTTATGTCCCTCCTTTCCAGTTCTGCCTTCTGAACTGTTCCTGCCTTTCTTCCCCAAAGTTCCTAAATACTCACTGCTGGTCAGCTTCTTGCCCTACTGCACACAGAGATATAGAAGCAGAATTACTAGGCAGTCAATAGGAAATGGGAGCAGAGAGATGATCTTTGCTTCTCTGTCTTTGAAGCTGGCCATGGCCTATTTCTACTCTCTAGAAAGTCATCTTCTGAGGACCAGACATCATGGAACAAGACCAAACTGTATTACTGAACACTCCAAGCAGCTTTGTTGCCTCTTAGCCAGCAGCAGAGATATTTTCCTCTCCCTTTCTAGTAATGGCGCCAGGCTCAAATAGATTTCTGTTCTGGGGTAATTTCAAGTACTGGGACATTGCATGGGATTGGTATTTTCTACTTCAAACAGGCCGTTTGTAGCTGAAATTTCCTGCAAATTAGCTGAGAGGGAATCCAAACGTATGGTAACAAACTTCACCTATAACAAGCTTATGTACTACATAGCACTGTGACATTATCATTGTCACTTTCATTAATAGAATTAGCAATCCTATTTTTAATCCCAGGCATCGAATTAGTGATTACTACTAGCAAAACAATTATTCACGAGCTGCCAATCCTCTTCAGCTTTTTGAATGAAGGCAGGGAATAAATACTCCCACATTATCTTTTGGGAGGCTTCAGAGTGCTCATCTGCACAACAAAACTGTGGTGATACTGAGGCTAATCAGCACATGCAAATCAGGGCTACAATCCTTGTAGAAGGTTTTCTGCTCCAGGGCAAATCGTTACTCTTCAAAGACCAAGAAAAGCAGCAACGTTTCTCCTGGGAAGGGCAGAGGTGAAGACTCTCTGTATTTAACCCAGTTATTTTCATTTCTATGTTAAAAGCAAACAACTTTTTCTTCTTTAGGGATGAACAAAAGCAGTAATAATTCATAGGTAGGATTCTTGGATTATTTTTCCCCAGCTACTTGAGAGATTTTGCACTTTCCCAAGCCCCTCCTCCTGAGTCTGACCTCAGGCATTTTGCCTGTTGAATGCAATAATGGAAAAGGTTGTTCCAGAGACGCAGAATTCAGCATTTGCAATATAGGTAATTTTGTACTTGGACTGAGTCAGATATCTTGGTGAGAGAGATGGTGTGTAATTTACTAGCTTGAGTACAAGAGTGAGAGATAGGACCACTATGTTTAGCCATAGAGGTATTTCAGCAGTTCCTAGAAGTGTCATCTGTTGAGCACAAGTCATGCTAAGTAGCCTTGTGGCCAGTACATGCTTGGCTCTCTGATGTCACTGCTATTTTGCTATCAGCAACAAAGGGGATAACCTGTCCCCTTAGAGGGATACCAGCTTGCAAAATCTAGGGATTCTCACAGAGAGATCAGACCTTCAGAGTTACTAAGGCATCCTCTGTGAGAGCGTACATTTGGACAGTGCAGTTATGTGCTTTAGGCAAAACAAACATCTTGCATGGGCATTGGCTAATATCCAGCAAGTTCTTGCCATGTAGGTACAATGATTATCTATAATGGTGGATGGGACAGCTGGTTACGGAACTGTAGTCACTGGACACTCATGTCAGTGCTCAGATGTACAAGGGTGAGGTTCCATGTTGGTAGTGGGTGAGACCATCTGCCTGTTGTGTGCTTTTTGTACCCCCAGGCTTTGAAGGACACTAACCCAGCCTGCAGGCTGCAGGTTTCCATTGCACTTCACCATCTCAGCTCCCACCCACCACCCCTCCAAGAAATCAAGGAAAACATTTGCTCTTTGGTGCAAGAGATTGTTCAGCTTCTAAGTCACCGGATGCCTCTGTTCTGAAGTAATTCTCACTACCATAGCTGTCATAGCAGAGTACTGACACAGTGTCTGGTTTCAGGCCAATACACAGAAAGTCAAGCTGTGCATTTGTTTCCTCCCCTGGCCTGGAAAGAGCACTACTGATATCCTGAGTGTCTCAGCTTGCTCCAGGGAGAAAGCTCTGGCTAGGTGTCTTCAAGCCAAGGGGCTTCCCTGCCAGTGTGGGAGCACTTAACACCCCTGAAAGCAAGCTGCAGCCAAGAATGGCTGACCTTTGGAACCTCCACACATGCCAAGGGCTTGACGCACCACAACGCACTCAGCTGCCTGTTCAGAGCAGTACTCTGAAATACTTTTGGAACCCCCAGGGCAGCAGGCCTCTGGGTGACATACTGCAAGGGGGCTCGAGTCTCTGCTCTGAAATTCAGCATCACCAGTTTCCACAGGCAGTATGGTCCATTTCCCAGCACCTCAGTTTGAGATGAAGAGTATCTTGCTCAGTGTATGTGACAAAGCTAAATATGGACTCTTTGGCAAAGTTGTTTATCTTTTACTTCTGAGACAGAACCTCGTAGCATCAGCTTTGTTCTGCTCCCCCGCATAAGCTCTTTAAATTTTTCAAAATCTAAATGATGTGGTGCATGCATGTGGGAGGGAGGTGGGAAACACACAAACTCAGCTCTTTTAGATCCTCAACCAAAAATCTTTTCAAAGAGCAGCCTGGAAGTACGTGCTGACATTGATGATGTGATCCTGGTGAAATACCAAAGGAGGAGCAGAAAGCATGCTGTTCTGCAGCTGAAGACCTACTGCAATCACCTTGGGACCAAGCTGAGAGCTATTCTGCTGCTGAGCCAGTACAGCTCTTGTCAGTCAAATGAAGTTGTAAGCAGAAAGTGAAGTTTACTAAAATTGCCATGGTTTTCCCATCTGAAGCCCTAGAATGGCAATTTCAACTAATTATGAGAGGCACAGAAATAATGAGATAAGCTCTGGACTGTATTGGACAGTAAAATGAAGAGCTGCATGTAGAATGACTGTGATAATAATCCTGCTACCTGGACTTAATGTTAACTGAACTTCAAACCTGTTACCTCAGTAATCAGAGTTTGTAACAGGTCACGTAAGGAAGGAAGCTGGCACTTGGAAATGAAAGTAACAGGGTTACTGCTAAGAGCTTTTTTCTGCTATTCCATTGATATGACCCAGAATGTGTGATTTAGTACCATGACAACTGAGAGGTTGATTATAAAACAGACACAAGATAGCTGTAGTCTGCCAGTTCTTATTTGGAGTTTTATTACTTTCAGTTTTATTTCATAATCATTAGCCATCAGATAAATACTGCATGTTTTAGTTGGATATGATAAGATGGTGTGTGCAGATACTAAGTTGACAGAATTACAGGGCATTTTTAATTATTAAAATGGTTCATGTATCATTAGGATGGCATTATTTTGTTTTCTGGAGCTTTGATTAGGGGGTGATTTAAAAAGCGTATGCTGAATTTCAGGTTCCTGGATTTATACTGTGGCATTCATATAAGAGGCCTTTATTTCCTAAATTTTGGATTACTGCTTTCACAGCACTAGTAGTTCCCCTTGTTTTTCCTAGGAATGCTGCTGTAGGCACAGGTCTTCTCATATGCACTGAGCAGATTACTGTCCATTTCTGTGAAGGATCTGACTCAACCTCAGCTTTGGGGCCTTTGGGGTGAGGAAGGGGAGCACAAGATGGGAACACCATGAGAACCAGAACATCAGACAATAGTTGTTTGGAAATTTTCTTCCTTTGCCACATGTAGAGGGTCCATTTGTGCATCTTTAATGACCCTTTTTTTTTCTGTTTGGGATTGAATCCATTGTTCTAGGGTTATTTCAATGAAATGAGAGGCACGTGGCCATCCTTTACCCTGGCTGGAGTACCCTTAATCTTCCACTTTGTTAGTCCCTTCTCAGCTGTGGCCCTGTGAAGGCTCCTCTGCAATCTGTGGTCCAGTCTGTCCAACTGAGGAAGAAAGAGGCATTCCCTTCCACATCTTCACAGCTGTACAGGACAAATACCACCCTCAATTTTTCCTCTCTGACGTGAAAAAGTGTTTCCTTTTGGATGCAGGCAGTTTTGCATCTGCTGAATGGCCTTATTGTGACATTTTTTCCTTTTCTATCACTGAGCATGCACTGAACATCAGGAAATCATTACAGAAAATTGATAGACTGTATGTGTGTGTGTACACATAGAGAATGCATAACCCAACTGATGCAGTAATGTGTAGGGTAAGTTAAAATACCTCCCACACAATATCTGGCTTCTGAAGCATGGCTCCAAATTGGCCATTACCAGAGTAATGACTTAATCAGTCGTTAGCAATCGCTGTACTCCCTACCAACCGATGTGCATATAACCTTGTAAAGACTCCCTTGACACCTTCTCTGCTGCTGTCATCAAATGAGCTGGCCTTATTTCAGGGGTTTTCTATGCACGGCTGCCAGGGTTCCTCTCTGAGGCATTACATCCAGTGCAGGGAACTCCTGCTATCCCCAAGGGGGAAAAACTAAGTGGAAATTTAGCAGCTGCCATTTATGTTAGAAGTCCAGTTTCCAGCAAAGGTTGGTGCTTGGTTACGTTCTGTAGTTAAAACCTAAGATAGTAAGGTCTAGCTTTCAAGGAAATTAATTCCATTTATGCTGAAGGCTTTGACTCAGCTTTTGACAATCCCTGCAATGCTGAAAGTGCACAAAGTGCAGCACTCTAAATATCCTCTGGAGTCACAATATTGTCCCCAACCCCAGTGACATGGCAACCTTTCTAGATGTGCATGGGCCTGACCTTGTTTCACCTCTTCTTTCCTGGGAGATGTGGAACTCTCCTTTAGTCCTTGTTTTCATGGGTGGAAATGGGGACATCAGGAACACATCAGTGATTTATGACATTTGTCCTGCCAGCCTTAGTCTAGAGGTATGTGAAATAACTTTGCAATCAGCAGAACTTTTCTAATGAGAGCTACTCTGAAATGACTCCAGCAAAAGGTTATAGCATCAGGCAGAAAAAACACTCTGGGATCAGAAATCCCCAAGGCTCCGTGGTTTTTTTTGAAAGGTATAATGAGATTTGGCCCTGAAAGTGCCATTGCCAAGGGGCTGTTGTCACTAAAGAAGAGTTATCAGGCTCATAACCTATGCACAGTCCATGTTGCTTTGCTTATGCTACACAGGTTAATCACCAGTGACTAGCTACAACGTCTCAAGGCACTTGACATAGTTTTCTTCCCATCAGTTGTAACTGAGACAGAGAGAATTAACTTGGGGAATGCATTCTCCAAATCATGTGCTCATAACTGGGTGGAGTTGGCATGCTAAGAGCATACCCAGCTGTGGGCTGCAGAAATGAGAAGGGTTTGCTTGATTTTCCTGTAGTGTTCCCTGATGCCATCTGCTTCCAGACCTTGTGGAGAAGTGCAGAGGCAGAAGCTTGGCAGAGAAAGCCCACAGGATAAAGACAGCATGGACTGACAAACAACTTCTGCAAGGACAGACATTTGGGACGCACAAGGATGTGTTCCCTAAAGCCCTCTTGTCTGTATCAAATGTGGCATGACGTCTTCAGTCCTGTTGACTCTGAGTGATTCTTACGGTACTTAATTGCTTCAGAAATCCTCTACCTCCACTCCCATGCATGAAAGGCCAGTGGGTATGCCTGAGGAGGGGTCTGTCTTCTCAAAGCAGTCCATTTCAACAGCCTGCAATGGAAGGACCATCCTTTTCTCCACAGTAGCACTGTGCCATAATGTGCTAGTTTGGGCTGGGTCTGAGATGACAAGGCCCTACACAGCTCAGACATCCAGGTGAGGCAAATAGCCTAAGCATCCAGCCCACAGCCACAGGAACCCTCCACATGAAACAGAAAGAAAGGGGAGTTGTCTGAGGGAAACTGAGATCTGGCTGGCCCACCAGGTATTTACTCTCTGCGCTGAGAACTGGGAAAGAGGGAGGGTGACAGAAAACCCTCGCCAGTAATTTTCTCCCTCTCTCTGTCCCTCCCTCCATCCGTCTGTCCGTCCCTCCCTCCCTCCCTCTCTTCCTCCATTTCTCCATTCCTTTGTTCTTCTATCCTTAAATTTCTCCACCCATTCTCAGTCTGGCATCTCATTCAGTACCAATAGGTAGGCCCGGGAACACTAGCCCTGGGAACAAAGGGATATGAAACACATCCAAGATGTCTTTACTGCATTCCTCTCTCCTCTGCTCATGCATAGCTTTCCTCCTCTTATTTAATGCTCGTTAACAGCAAATGACGTTACATACTTATATCATGTAAGCACAGCCAGATTGGATATCTGCCCTCCTTCTCTCCAAGTGTGGCAGATAATTGGAGAAGCGTAAGAGCAGCACCAGTATACACAATATTTCCAATTTACACAATCTCCACATGTTTTCAGTTCAGTTATTTCCCACATCTGATGTGGTTTTCAAGGATTTAGTGATCCTTATTGGAGTAACACCTAAGATCTGGCCCCCACCATGAACCCATGGAAACTTCAACAATCCACAGTCTCTTGCAGCAAGTAATTCTCCAGGTTCCCTACACCTTACATGAAGAGCTACATTTTTCTGGGAATACGGTGCCCAGTAGTTTTGATTGGTAACTCCATTTCTTTTACTGGAAGAGGTACTAAACATCAAGTCCTTTCCTACCTTCTACAAGATAATTATGTTCCCACAGACCTTTGATATCTTCTCTCAGCTGTCCTTTCTTTCAGAATAATGATATCCAGCTTACCCAGTGCTCCCCAGACCTTACTAGTTCAAGACATTTATTCACCTGGGCTGCCCTTCAAACCCTTCCCCATTATACTATTTGTATCCTGAGACGAGAAGACCAGGACCACTCATGGTATTTACAACCTGCACAAATCATGAATTTATACAGTGGCGTGGTGATGCCATCTAACAGTTCCTAGTATCCGCTTTTGCTTTATTGACTGTTGCTGAACAGTGAGATGACATTTTTGTAGAGCAGGCTCCCACAGCCCCAAGACTGTGTCATTTCTGCCCCCCCCAACTCCTCCCCCTCCCCAAACCCCATCCATCTCAAGTAGTAATGGTCAGGGTAGAGCTAATAATTCTAACTTAAGAAACTAAAAATGTATGTAGGAACAAGAGTGTCTGCCAGAGACCTCTGCAGGGATGAGTCAGAAATCTCAAGGAACAGTGGTCCACAACAACAGAACAAGACCTTTACAACAACGTTTGGATACAGAAAGATGGTAGCTAGTGACCTGACACAGTCTGCTGAGCAGCTGGGCCAGGACCACACATAAACAATTTAATCCAGCACCTCTTTTACTGAAAATGAATAACAAAACCTTAATAAATCAACAATTACTTATTGCTGTATTTGGGGTAATAAATTCTTTAGTTTATCAGTAGCTTGTGGCTTCCATAGCATGTTCTTTGAACAGTTTGCCTTTCAGTTACATCCCCTTTCTCTCCTGAACAATAAATTAGCATTCATTTTTTTTAAAGGAAAAGAGGGGAAAAAGAGGATATATTACAATTTTTTTCAAAGCAAAAGGAAAAATGCAACATCTTTTTGACATATATCTTAAAATAATATGAGGATAACTTTCTCTGCGTGTTAGATGCCTATGCATAAATAATAAAGGACGTTATGTTATTTACAGTGTTACACAATAAAGTAAGAGCGTCTCATTTAACACAATATCCATAAAGACAGTAAATAATGAAAACATCCACATATGTACAAGATGTATTTACAATAGAATAGAGAATTACAAATGATGATAATTGGCCATGTTCTTTGTCTGCCCTTCTCTGCAGCATTTCATAGGTGCTTGTTTGTTTCTTACTAGAAGTAAGTCCCAGGTGATGGTAAGGAGCCACACTGCAGGGCCAAGGAGTGCTCAACAGGCTCAGAGGTGTGTCCTTTGAGGAGACACCAGTTTGCTATCCTGGGTGCTCAGGAAACTGCTTGCAATGTGTGTGAGAGAAGCACGGAGGTGCAGCATTGCTGTTTTGGAGTACGGGAAAGAAGGAGCTTTCCTGTTTCCCTGATAAAGGCAGTGATTGATCTCTTAAACCTGGGTGTGTTGGGGTGGCTCAAGTGAGGAAGGGAATAACTGGGCCAAAAGGAGGGAGCAGGCTTTTCTCTGTTACGTGAGAACCTCTATGGAGCTGTAATGAGTTACACCCCTTAAACAGGCAGGTTGTACCAGGTTGTGCACAACATAATCCAGCTATACACCCTTAAAAGAAGCTTTTTATCCTGGATAAATCCTGCATATAAACACATACACAGGAAAAACTCATGGCTCAAATCAAATGACGTGGAAATAAACCAGGACAATCTCAACAACCCTGCCACCACTGGAATATTTCTCCCCCTCTTCAAAGTATGTTTCTTCTTGCCATGACTTTCAGCCAAAAAGCTGGCAAGGATTACACAGTGATGGCTCAAGGGTATTGGGACTGCCTAGCTCAGAGGTCTGGGTAATGAAGCAAATATCCCCAAGAGGGGAGCTGGCCTTTTCCATAGGCACTTGCTGGCTCTGCTCCGTGCTGCTGCAGCCTCCAGCCCCTTGGCCAGCAGGAGCTGGCTGCAGCTTGCCAGCAGCACCTGTGGCCAGGTAGACTCACTAACTTCTGGGTGTGGACCTGACTGATGTGGAACACCCTCACAATGTGATAAACACAAGTTGAGAGGTGAGGATCTGTGTCCTCCTCCTGCTTCTGTGCGTGCCAAGCCAGGGCAATTCCCCAATTCACTGCTGCATGAATTGTGCTGTAAGGCTGGGTTCTTCCCAAAGATCTAAGGGCTTAGGCAGCCATATCCCCAATTGTATTTTCTTGTTCTTAGGTCCATGTGAAGCGTCCAGCCTAATTTCATGCTTGCCCTGTAACATGCCGTGTATGTTCCGAGGGGGAGGAAGAGCAAGAACTGCACAGCATTTTGACTTTGAGGCACTGCAACAGAAGAGGTGTGACATTTTTCCCTAGACCTATACCAAATAAAACTCACATGTACAGCTCCCAAATATAGAATTGCTCCTTCATTTTGTACTGTCCCTCTATAACATCAGTGTCAGTAGTCAAATAATCTACTCAACTTCAAGGCATGTTCCCTTTCCATTCTGATTAATCTGTCTGGGCTGTTACAGATACTTCAACAAGAGCTGGCCTTGTGGGTGATATACACCAGAGGAGATTACAAAAGACCTGTGTTACAATCTCTATTCTGCCACTAAGATGGGTGATTTTGGGGCAAATCTCTTGTTTCGCTGCCATCCTTTTTCTGTCTGATCTGTCCTACAAGGTCTTTGCAGTATCAGAGGCCTTCCTGAAAGGACAGATATTCAAGTGCCCCCAGAAACTCAACAGTGCAAATCCTTTGGAAACTCAGGGCCTTCACTAGGAAAGCCCACCTGGCCCTCTGCACTACTGAGTTACAGAGTTACTGGAGAGGTGGATATTCTGCTGCATGGGATTGCAGATAAATAGGCATGACTAAAGGGATGAAAATGAGAATATGGCGTCTAGAATTTGTAGAGAGCTTTTGTTTCAGTCTGCAAAGGCAAAGTGTGTTCACGTACATGCCAGCTAGGGAAAAATGGCAAAGGGGACTTAAGTCCAGACAGTATGTATTTGCCATCTCCCATAGATTTCTCAAATAAGCAGTGCCATTTCAGCCACCACATAGCCCAAAGCTGTGCTAGTTTCCTAGCCTTCTGGTTCTACCACTAACATCCTAGTGGACAACTTTGTTTCCTATACTAAGGTTTTTTTCATTCTTTTTCCACTGAATCTGGTGTTCAGGTAGACTCACGTGTGTTCTGACTAATGTGATATGGGTATTTATACAGTGAGGAACTCACTGATTTTTGTCATCCTGGCAAAGAGCTTCTTTTGATATACTTTGCTTTCAGGTCTGAAATCAATAGGACACCTTGTTCAGCAAAACTCTTAGGTACATGCTTAAATTTTTGCATGTCCTGGATGTGCCAATGAGAGTCTAGCATATGCTGAAGGTAACTTTTGCTGAGATTAGCATAAGCATATGCTTGAACAATTTACTGAGTTGGGACTTCAGTTCCTCAGGTTTGCATCTCACAAAATTTCCTTGATGTATTTCTCTTCATTTAACTAGGACCAGAATGTGGCCCAAAGGATGAGTGTAGTTTGGCTGAAGTTCTTTTTCTCTTGACAGGGCTCTTATTTAGAGCTCAGTAATACCTGTAAAACATATGTTCTCATTTTCAGAATCCCCAGAGTCTAGGAAAAACATTTGTTTTCCACATCAATCCTGAGTCAATGCTGTGCCAACTGAACACACAACAAAAAATCAAAAGTATAAAAGAGGCAGAGTGACCCTGACTAAACTGATAGGAATTCAGTGCAAAAGAGGCCATTTGCTTCCGTCTGGAAGGATGCATCTGCCCCAGCACTGACAGCATCCTTGTTCATTACTAGTCAATGACTTCAAGACTGTCACTGGCTATACAAACACTGATATCAAAGTCACACATGGGTTACTACGGCTGTACCCCATATGGTGTGCTTGCCTTCATAAGTGGGCTCTGCATCAGCCTTGCCTCTCTCAACCCAGGTAATGGAGTCAATAAACGTGAGTGGAAATAAACTCCATGCATCTGCTTTCTCCTTCCTATGTGCCTATACTTTTTGACCATTCAGCAAATCAAGCTCTTCCCTGAAAGGCCTTTCTGTGTCCAAGAGTAAGCCTTACTTCAACAGCAACTCTAACAAGGTATTGCTAGAAGCTTGTCAGGGTTCTTTCTGAGGAAGAGAAAAAGGGGAAGAAAACTGAGGGGAAACAAAGGAATAAATCATGTATTAGAAATCAACATTAAAAAATAGAGGTGAAATCTGATTGCACTTTTATTAGTGGCATTTGTTTTCCAGCTAGATGTCTTCCTTGCTTGGTTACAGATATCTATTATATTTGCCCCATTAACATAAACTAATATAAATGCTTTCTTTTTTTTTTTTTTTT
>VZRR01008203.1:195105-220658 GCA_013398015.1 Oreocharis arfaki | reverse complement strand
AAGCTTTTTTTTTTTTCTTTTTTTTTCTTTTTTGTTTAAATAGAGTATTGGGTTCAAAGCCTCAGCTAACTTAAACCCATTTCCTAAGGGATAACTAGAACAATTAATATCTGGAAAATAATGAAATGGCAGCTCCTAGTGATTACAAGCTGACCTCTGATTAATAATATATTTGGTTTAAAATCACAGTATTACTTTCTTTCTATAAGTAACATTATTTAATGCAGGTTGGCGCTTTTTTTTTGTTTGTATGTTTTTTGTTATCCTGCTGTAATTAATAGTAGCATGCTGTTGGATCTACTATTATCCCAGTGCTCAAGGAAGCAAACCTTTTGGCTGGCAGAGAGCAGACAAAACTCATCTCATATACGGAAAGCAAAAAAAAAAAGTTCTCATAGAAGAAATTTTTTTTAAACTTTTTTATCTTTTTTTTTTAAATTTTTTTTTCTTTCTGACTCTGTGTGTGTGTATATGTGTTTTTCTGGTGGGAAATGGGTGGGAGTGCCATTATAGGGCTTTCTGATTCGGGGATTCTACAGCAAGCGACCAGAGGGACTTCTGCAATTCTTGCAAATCATACATCCAGTCATTATAATGCAGTGCACAAAAAAGCTAGGACAACTGAGGGCTAAAAGGTTTTGCAAAATACTATGGGACAGCCATCATTGTAACTGTACAAAACTTGCTCTCAACTTAACATAACATAAAGGCACCATTGATATCTTTCCCCATTTTTGAAATACTGTAAAAAATTGCTACATATGGCACGTAACACATTTGTACATACGTATATTTAATTTATAAAAGTTTTTTTCTTCCTCTCCTGTTTTCTATCAGCGGAATTGCTAAAATAAAATAAATTGTTTAATTTAAAGGTGGAATACTTCATTATATAAAATAAAGTTTTACATGTGAATCTATGTGTTTTATGTTTTATACAGCAATAGGGTCTTGGTTAGCTATCACACTGGACAACCTTGCTTGCAACTCTTCCGGTGTGGAGAAGCGATTTGCCGGGTTAGTCCTGGTTTCAGCCAGCCGGAAGGCAGTGGCTGGCTCCAGACTGGTCGCCCCGGGGTTCGGTATGCTCAGGAATGGTGTATCCTCGCCTATTCTTTCATCTTCGGTTTCGGTCTCAGAGCTGCTGCTCTCGGAGCTTGTGTCAGAGTCCACTTCCACCCTGCTGGAAATGTGGCCGTTGGGCTTTGCTCTTTTGACCCTCCGGCTGTTGGTGAGTTTCTTTGGAGGCTCCTGTGCTGGTTCATACTCCTGCGTGGTCTCATACTCCTCATCTTCCACGATCCGCAGAGGACTTGGAGGCAGGCTGTTGCTCTCGTGGGTGGCATTGTGGTGAAAGGAGTTGAATTGCTGAAGGTGGTGGTCATACTTCTCGTGCAGCTGCAGTGGAGTCACCAGGAGCAGTGGTCGCTCCTCTTCTATGAAGGGACTAACCGCCACTGAAGGGATGGAGACGGTCAAGCTGGAAGCCGGTGGTGACATTGTGGAGGGGCGGGACTTGGGAGAAGTTGGAGTGTGAAAATCAACAGGTGACATGCGAGCTGGTGTGGTCATAGCTGAGACATACCTGAAGGAAAGAGATGGGGAAAGGTTGCGAGCACAGGAGCAATGGTGACCTGTGAACACAGCAGCTCATGTGGACTGGGAGAGAAATGGCAGGGGTCCCTTAAGATCCCCAGCATCCTCACACAGGGCTACTAAGGAAACTTTCCTGTTGCTATTAATCCTATAAACTGCTGACTTCTGGGACTTTGGGCAAAAACATTTGAAAGCAGGAGGAGTGCAGAAAAACTCCCATATCCCAACCACGGAGATGCTGTAAATTTTTTGCCAGAATAACTTTCTGGAATGAATCCAGGAATGGGATACAGAGACAGACAGGCTGCCAGAAACAAAATGCATTTGCAAGTATTTTCTCAAAAGGAAAACAGCTGCTGTACTTCTGGAAGGATTTGATCAGAATCTGGGGTACATGCAAACAGACGGGGGAAAGAAAGGAAGGGAACTGAAGGACAGTCCTCTTGGGGCTTCACCCTCTTCTGGCAATCAGACTGTCTCAGGCTAAGGAGGAAAGTAATGTTTGGGCAAAATCTAGAGCCAGATTCTGCTAATTTTAATCACCAAGGATAGTCAGAGAAGCATTTGCAGCACCATCCCAGGAATTTTGTGCTGCTCCACTCCTTGGGTGCTAGTTACCCTGGCTGGTAGGTTTATCTGCAAAGTAACACAGAGTATCGTTTGACCTCATATGGGAACAAATGCTGGAAGACAGGATTGTCTGCCCTAGTGTCCATGACTTCTCTGCAAAATTTGTCCCTGTTCCTGTGGGAAGGGTAGTGGTCAGAAGTGATTTCTGAAAATGAAGCTCAGATGCCATTACAAGGTTTGTCCCAAAGAAACAGAACAAAAAATGTGAGACTCTCAACTGGTTTGAATCAGTAGACATGCTCTGAGGTCATGTGGGTTCATGGCAGGAGAGGATCTGCTTAAAACCACTTGATCAAAAGCTCAGTGCCCAGCATGACACTTTGCATGGTCTGGCTTTGCTTTTATTCTTATCTTAAATTCACCTGCCTGAATTTCATCTGTGTCCAAAGTTAAAATCTTTCTAAGCTCCATCTCCTGCACAGGCCCATTGAGAAAAGCTATATGTTTATGACTGATGTAATTATTTAGTTTTTCATTAGTGGTTTATTTATCTGAACATGAATTTACCAAAATAAATCTGAACCCAGCTTTCTTATCCAATCTATGACTCAGTTGCACATATTACACTTGACAAAAATGGAGTTACGGGAAAAAGGAGAAAGTGGGACAGATTCTGGACAGATGTGCAGTAGCATAAATTGATTTCACTAGAGGCACATTGATTTACATGAACTGAGGAGCAAGAGAAAGGAAAAAAAACAAACCTGGAGTTATGCATGGGAATTAATCAAGCTGGTTGAGCAAAGGGCAATGAATAGGTCTGTGCGTTGGATGAATTAAGTAATTTTTTCTCCTTCCATGAGTGGGCTTGTAATCCCTTTCACATTTTTATATAGGCATTGTCTAAAAAAACTGTAGCCTTTCTACTTTCCCAGCTGGTACACTGTTGGATATACGTCTGTGACACACTGGATTTTACCTAAACTGGTTCTGTTAATGCATTGAGTTGGTTAAATGTGTTCAGTGTACTGTGCATGCTTCCAACAGTGTCAAGTTACTCATACTGGAGTGCTGTGCATTCACACATTTCTGGTGTGTTTCCCCACACCATAATAGGGCAGTGCTAACTAGCTGCTGTCTGTGATCTGAAGCTCAGGAGCTGAACTCGTGCAGCTCTAGCCCATCCTGAAAGGAAGGTTAAAAGGTGATATATTTATCCAGCTTCATTGCCAACTATGCTGGCTCAGTGAAAGGGGATCAGAGCGTATCCATGGCCATCCAGCAAGCATTAACTAGTTATATGCTGCCAGCTTCATCATATAGTCCAGCCTTTTGTGCAGAGATGGTGTTTTTTGATCTTCTCTCCTGTAGGACAGCTAAGGACATCCAAGACAAAACTGCTTGTGCCCTCTGCTTGTGTACACAGGTGGCAGGGCATGGGATCCAGCAGATGGATGGGATAATGCAAAAGAACCCCTTGTAATGTCTGTTCAATTTAATTTGAAATTTGAGGGAGTAAGACCTTGATCTACCAGTTCACAGTACAGCAACATTTGATGGCTTCAGGAAGTAATCTGTCAGCTCCTACATTCCTTTATGTTTCTGAGTAATTTTTAGTTCCAAATAACTCTCATTTTCTCCCTTATATACACACACGTACACACAATCCATCTCAGGAACAACTGGCCATGTATTTCCTGCTTGCTAAAAATAGATGAGGTCTGCAATTAATGCCCAGGGAGCTATCATCTCCCACGTTCCAAATCTGTGATCGCTTCAGGCACAGGCTAGGCTGTCAATGCCTGATGAATTATCACAGAAATGTTGCTGCTTTTGACCTATAGTACAACCTTCAAGAGACACAGTAATTGATGAAATGCCTTCTTTCTTCTCAGAGAAACAAAAAGGAATATTCTCCTCCCCCCCACCCCTTGACAAAATCGAAACAGTTCATATTAGAATGATGCTTTGGGTGTCCCATGCAATGCAGGCAGACAGCAAGAATGGTCTTCACTTCTCACATGCAGATGCCCAAATATACTGAGCTCTAATGCTCATCACTGGCAGGCGTGTGGCCATGCATCCTGCTTGGTTCCCAGGCAGGACACAACATGGTATTTACTGCTACGGATCCTGATCCAGCTAAGCACTTAAGCACATGCTGAGCTCTACCCATGTGAGTAATCTTACTGATTTCAGTGGGCCTACTTGCACAATTAAAAGATAATCTTGTCAAAGTGCTCTGCTGGATTGGAGCCATGGCTGTTTATGTCATGTGAGCCCTGTATCTTCAAATTAAATTCCATGGTAAATAACACATAACTTTTAATGAGAGAGCTAGTTTATTATCCTTGGTGGTACTACACTCAGGGTCCTTCCTCAGTGGGCCCTCTTCCTGCTGCTAAGCAGTTGTTTGTGTGGCAGAGGGAGTACCACAGAAATGGCGTTTGCTGTCCTTGCATACTCATTTTCCTGAAAACCACAATTTGTCTCCAACACAGCTTAGTGTCCTTGGGGATTGCTTGGCTGCATTTTTGACATCATAGGCACCCTAAAAAGCCAAATCCCTTGTGATTTCGAAGTGCTCTGATAATTGGTCCATAACCTTTTGTTTCCTTTTCTTCTGCCTATGATTCCTGGAAACAAAGCTCTCTTTGTTTCTTCTCAGTCCTTCTTTTGCCATTCCGGAGCCATCTTGAAGTAAAACACTAGCCTAAACCTGAGAAGGATTTTTTCAGGAAGTTTTTTTGCACCTGATGCACTTCTAGTCAGATATTAGGAACTGACGAACCAGCCTTTTCAGAAAAAACCTACTTGGTTGGAAAACAACTGGCCAGCTTCATTTATGGCTATTCCTGATTTAATAATGACCTGAGTCCTTCTGGCTTGCACTTTGTGTTCCTCACTTTTATTTAATAAAGGGTTAAGGGGAATTTTCAATGGATTTAGGAGTGGGAATACTCCAGAAAGTAGGAGGTGGCATAATTTCCATACTGCTTAGGAGTCCTTAGTGCCCTCCTCCTGTGGACCAATACATTACTTTCTCCCCACAAAATCTCTGTTTTCTCACTTGCATTTTCTAGGAAATTGGTAATTAGGCAAAGTTCTGTTTATACTTTACAATGGCAATTTCTGACTAATTACTCCAATGGAGCTTTTCCAAGTGTGAACTGTTGGCTAACAGGACTAAATCCAGCAGAGGCAAGAAGGGGAGAAATGCTTTTGGCAGACTTTAAACCACTACTAAGCTCTCCACCTTTATGAATAGGGAAATGTATGCCCTACATGAAGAGCTGCACTGTTGCCTTTTCTCCCATGCCCCCAAGCTTTGAAACCATCTGGGAAAACACCAGGCCTTGCCAGCTGAAAGCAATGAGGTGGTGTGCCCTACCTTTCACTGTGAGGAGAGTCTCGGTAGGAATCGGGGGTCTCCCTCGCATGCCGGAGGAAGCTGTTGCCTTCCCGCGGCCCGCCGATGCCATTGAGGCGGCCCCGGGGCCCCGCTGGGCTGGCGTGCCTGCTGTTCTCCATGGAGGAGCTGACGAGCACCGAGTGGCTTTCAGAGAGGATACTTTCAGTGTGGCCGTTACTCCAGCTGGAGAGCAGCAACCAGGAAAAGAGAAAGGGGGAGTGTGAGAGTGGGCTTTGGTGGCAAATGCATATGAGCAGAAGTTTACCCGGGAAAAGGAGGGTTCTGTTGTCACTCAGGATCTGCAGCGCAACCATTGGGTTGGTACCTGGGGCTGCAGAGTTCAGCGAATTGTATGAATCCACAGGCATCAAGGTGATTTTGCATGTATTGAGAAAAGGAGAAGGAAGGAGGGCTTTCCGGTCACCAGAACTGTCACTGATTTAGCAATTTGCATATACTAAAATTCACTGTGACAGTATTGGAATGCCATTCAGACAATAAGTGTCTTTCTAAACTCCTGCGAAGAGAATTAGTTGGGTGATATGACATCAAATATTGTCAGTCCTGAAATGAAAACACTATGAAGGGAGCGTAGATCTCCCCTGGTTTGTTGTTTTACACATCTTTTTGGTTTTACAACAGCAATGGATCAGATATTACAGCTGCCATTTGCCTTCCCCCTCCAGTACCTGTGGCTAGATGTCTGGGTGACTGTCACGGAGTGATGTGTTGTTGAGGTGTAGTGGCTTGTAGAAAACGAGGTCTCTGTTTCTCGCTCGATGACATGCTCACTGGAGATCGCATTTTTTGAAACGTACTGCTGAAAAAACCCAGACAAACCTCAGGTTTACAAACTGTAATTCACAGCACATTTGTATACATAATTTCCAATCCCTCCTTCCCAGATTTCAGTCTTTTACATGTGCCAAAGCACAAATTTTGTCACTTAAATACATGCAGAAACCATACTGACACGCATACTGGCACATTCACGTACACCTCTGTGTACATAGCCCATCTAGACTCAAAATAGGAGACAAATGAGGAAAATAGCAAAGGTCTGCATCTCAATCAATCTACAAAAACATATCTAAAAAGAGAATGAGAAGTCCCAATAGACAGAGATGTGGAAAGGCAACCCTCCTTTACCATCAGATACACCAAAAATACTGTTCTCTGATGGAGGAGATGGCAGCAGTTTGCGGTAGCAATTTTTTTCCTTGTGGAGAAAGCTAAGAGAAACCAGTCACCAGCTTGCAGCAGGTAGATGTTTAAAAGCTGAGGGGTGAGCTTTCCTGTGGCGCTGGCAGCCTAGGCTGAAGCACGGGCAGTGAAACCTACATTCACCAGCTGGACGTTATCCGGAGGTGGGTTGGGGTGGTGCGGCCCGTTGGCCATGTTCATCACGTTGTTCCTTTCCGAGCGCAGGCTCTGCCGAAGGCGGTCATGCAACTTTTTCCTCTGCTTCCTGTGCATGAAACACGGAAATGATTTTAATAGACGAAAGGAAAGCAGCTGCACCTTTCAGCATATTGATGTTAGTGATAATAATATCACATCACTTTTTTTGCCAGAATTTTCTCCACTGCTGCTAGAGCTCAGAGTAACTCTGAAAACCACAGGTCTAATTGCAGCTGGAGCTGTGGGGACCTGCACAGGGGGAAGAATATTTGGGATCCCTTCCAGGAGTCAGCAGGACACAGGGGGACAGGAATAAGTGAGAGGAAAAGGGAAGCCATTTCTAAGCAATGCTCTGTCTCAGGAAGAGCTCTTTTCTGCACTCAGAAGGGAGGGGGGAGAGATTTTAACCCAGTCACCTTGACACCCTCGCAAAGGGCCAAGGCAAGGCTTTTGACAGCCCACTGAGTTACACTTCTCTGTTCACTACATGGAGCCGAGGTGTCTGTGCCTCAGGGCCTGCTTGCAGACACTGGAACACAGTCTTTGAGATATGACAGTTCCACATTTTTTTGGTGGGATTCATCCCCTACCTCAACAGTGTATTTCAAATACATAAATGTGTTAAAGAAGTGAAGAGTGCAGGGGAAGCCTCAGAAACCCAAAGTGAGAATACATGAGACAGACCTGAGCCTGCAGACTTCCTGGCAGCTCTGGAAGGTTTTGTTTCAGCAACATCATATTTGCTCTGGAACCTAATGATTACCAGGTGGATGCCATGGCTGCTAATGCATTTAGTAGAACTATCCATGTACTAATGATGTGATCTCTGGCTAACTTTGATGCTCCTACTGTTTCCTGTCCTTAGCTGCTGTTTCCCCACTTGCTTATAATGTGGAAGTCCTATGAGGAGCGGCTGCAGGAGCTGGGGTTGTTTAGCCTGGAGAAAAGGAGGCTCGGGCTGACCTTATCACTCTCTACAACTGCAGAAAGGAGGCTGTAGCCAGGTGGGTGTTGACCTCTTCTTCCAGGCAAGTCGCAACAGGACATGAAAAAATGGCCTCAAGCTGTGCCAGGACAGGTTCAGGTTGGACATCAGGAGGGATTTCTTAATGTAAAGGGTTATTAAGCATTGGACTGCCCGGGGGGGGGGGGGGGGGGTGGAGTCACTATCCCAGGGGGTATTCAAGAAATAACTGGTCATGGCACTTAGTGCCATGGTCTAGTTGATAAGGTGGTGGTCAGTCAAAGGCTGGACTTGGTCTCAAAAGGTCTTTTCCAATATAAATGATTCTGAGATTCTGTAATCCTTCCAGCTCTCCTCAGAAGAACTTTTCGGAAGATCATTACAAGCTGTCAGCAACAAAACTTACAGCTTAGAAAAACCTGGCACTGTGAAGGCTATGCAGAACACACTAAATAGAACACCAAAATAAATGACCAGAGAAAGGGCTATTCAATTTCAGACTTAATTTATCAATATTACCCAGTTTTCTCTCATTACACTGGAGGACTTCCACCCTACTGTCACAGAACCCAGGGCAGTGAAGGGAGGATGCAGGCTCCAACACACTGTGGAATGCATATGACTTTGGCTGTGGCAAAAGCTAAAATACGTAAAACTCCCTATGCCATATGCAGAAGCGCAAACAGTGTTGGCAGGGTAGGACAGTGTAAGATATAACTATTTTCAATCCTGTTTTGAACTCAAGGGGACTATTCCAAGCTTCACAAAAAGCAGGAGTGAGGGAGGGCAATAAATATGCTGAAGCTTGATAGCCACGAAAGCTTAAAGACAATGAAAACATGACTTGACACACAGCATTTTACATATTTTCTCTGTGTGTATGTGCCTAGACAGAGGAAAATGCTCAATTTATATCACTCCACATGAATGACATATACAGATACATCTGTCTTGGAAATGCTCCTGTCTCAGAAGGATACACTCTTTGATCCATGTGGACTCTGTTTTGAGGATAACCAGGCATCATCTAAGGACATGTAAGTAGTTAAGGTGTATAGAGAGTGCAGTGCCAGGAGACATTTGAGCTACCCAAAGACCTGCTGGACTGAGAAGCAACACTCAAGCAAGGTTTTAAACTCGATTTCACAGCTCCCCTTCATGACACTCTGGAGACCTTGGGAGCTGAGAACAACCTGAATTCCTTAACATGGTAAAGAAAGTGAGTTTTAGAAGGAGTTTGAGTTTGTCATCTACAGGACTGAAGTCCTGGCACATGAAACCCAGGAATCCATCCCCAGAAAACTGCAATAATTCCCACCAGGAGTGGCCAACGCATTTGCATTTGCATGCTTCTATCTGTGCTGTTTGTCCTCTAGTAAAAGGACACTAACTAAAAATAGAAATTACTCCACAAAACTGAGAAGGAAGAATAATGGGAAAGTTAGTGTGTACTTAAGAAGCTTTTTTCTTCATGTAAATGATTTTCAAATAAAGTAGCTTTGAATTAAGACTCAATGTCTGAAGATACAGCCTTGGCAATTGATCAGCAGTATTTCTGCAAGGAGACCAATAAAAACTAAGCTACTACATTGGCTGTTCTGCTAACACCATTCCAGGATTTCTCCTGGTTTCGGAGTTTTCCTCTATTTAGGGAAAAGAGCATATGCAAATCACCTCAGAGATAACAGTCTGGCATCACTGCTGCATTTGGAAGGCCATATCGTGGCACGACCCTCTCACCAGCTGTGTTTGAAAACACTTAACTTTTGGTTCACAGTGACGGCTGATGTCCGGGGCAAAAAAAGCATCCAGACCTCTGACGGATTCTGGGGGCTCTTTATACAGAAAACCGTACTTCAGGACCCTGACTAAATGTTTGTTGAAATACATGGGGGTGTGATTTCTAAAAGCAGTAATTGATCTTATTTTTTATTATTGTTTCAGTTGTTCCCCACTGACCACTGGCACAAGGTTATGGGTAGGAGCAGTTGTGTGTATGTGTCTGGACCCTCACTGCGAGGGACAAATGATCTCTCTCCTCCCCCACTTTTAACACATCCATTATTGGTGGGGCTTACAACAAAAAACAACAGTCCAACTGCCAATCAAGCCTTGAAACAGTAAATCTGGTTTATACAAGTGTGGAATATTTATGATAAGGATTTTCTGCGTTTTGGTGGGGAGATTTATAAGAGCAGCCAGAAGTTTTGGCAGCAGAAATTCTGCTGATGTTCTGTGTGATTTATGGTTCAGAGTGCCTCATGCATGTTTGAGAGTCACCCCTAGTAATTTGGAGATTCACAGAATGCATTTAAATGCCTACTTTTGCATCGAGAGCACTTTTGTGCTCAATTTTTTGGCCTTCTGTGTATAGTAACTTTTAGCATCATTAATTGTGTCTCAAGTACAAACAAATTAGGTTTATACATAAAATTTACTGCTGGAGAGCAACATGATTCCAGTGTTGGAGTTTGCTCCTTTTCAGCTGGGGAAACCAGCTGAAATGGGTGACAGAAAAAAACCCAACCAAACAGAAAAGACAAAAAATTGCAAATTACTTATGAAGACTGAGAAACCTTTCAGATACCTGTCTTATTTTTGCACTGCTCATGGACATGAAGACTGCATTAATCTGGCACGGACCAGAGTACCCTGGTCACATGTTTGTCTCTTAAGCTCACCTCTAGAGAAACCCTGATACAACCTTATGCCCAGAGAAGCTACAGTCAATTGTGAAGGCCCTGACCAACAACCACAGATATAAAATAGAAGAGAAAAGTTTACTTGGTTTTGCAGTAGGCCACCACACACATGATGCCAACTACTAGAAGAGCAATGCAAATGCCAGTTATGGTCAGCACCCGTTTCTGGTACAGTTCCTCAGCTTCTAGAAAGGGACAAAAACAGAGAAAGTCACAACATGGAGGATGGCTCGGCAAGGAGCACACAGTCAACAGCCGTCATGCTACAAACCACTGCACAGATTCACACAGCCACACCAAGACACAGCCACTACACTTCAGGCAGACTCATTATTGACTGCAAGGAGAACAGGACTATACCACAAACTATTAACACAATACTGGGGATGAGAACAATTACAGTCAAAAGTCACTTCTTTTTTTTTTTTTTAAAGCCAACGAGAATAATATCTAAGAAACAACTTCACAATTGACAAACACAGCATTTGCTGGAAATAAAAAATGCACTGTGGTAAGGTAATAACGTGAATTTGCAAATGCTTTGGAGGTTTTGCAAAGACAGCTGGAATGAAAGCCTTTTTTACAAGTCTTATGAGAAATTTATTTTCTTATTATCTTTTTTGGATTGTTTTCATATCCAATATCCCTCTGGTCCCATGTCAATTTATATCTCAGCTGTCTTTACAGGAGAGATTTCAAAATACTTTTCTACATTTGAGACATGAGCTTGGCTTGTAATTATATCACCAATGGAAATGAAGACAGGTTTTGAGCTCTGGTCATAAAATTCAGACTCTTTCTCCAGTGCTCCTCCTAAAACACAGCAGTATCCGGGACCAGCAGTGCCTTGTGTGAGAGAAATGCAGAGTTTCAACTTGTATCCCTTTGTGACCAACAAAGGAACTCTCTATCTAGGGTGGCAGCCTGCTCAGTGATGACAGCTTGTTACCGATCTCATTCATCGGAGATATTTCACTTTTATAAAGGTGTTAGTAGCACTGCTAATGTTTGGGCTGGAGCTACTGATGCTTTCCAGCCCCACTCATGCTTGGCAGAGAGCACTGCTGAGTGCTCTGCTGGGGAAATGTCACGTAAGGAGCTCTGAAACAGAGGCGCATTCTGTGTTGACGCTTTACAGATGTGGATTTGTGTTCCTGCTGTCAGGACAAAAGTGGATGTCTAGCTTTACTCAAGTCTTATTTAAATAGAAGACTCAAGACAGACCAATAGTGATCTGCAATAGTCAGACTGACCATAGTCAGAATACCAGCAGGTGATTAAAAATAAATGAATGAATTAGAGCTGCACAGCTTTGCACTACTTTTGGGATAAATGCCAGCATTATTCCTGCTGGAAGGGACTTACATCTGGGTCTGGTACAGAGGTGCACAACGGTCTCTCACATGTGCTGTATGTCCCTGCGCAAATTACGTGTTGTCATAAATGACACACCAGTTCAGGGGAAAATACTCCTTACTGAACTGTGAGCCTTCCTTCCAATGTGCTTCCTGAGCTTGTCTGTTTCATTTTAAAGTTGCTGTGGACAAGTAGCAAATACTCCATGCAACAAACCAAAAAGCAAAAATAAATCTTAATTTCTCTGATACAATGCACCACACCACGGAACAAATTTGTCTTACAAGCCAAACCCACTGTAAACCAAACACCAGCAAACAGGTCATGAGCACTGTCAGACAAAATTAATAGCACTAATTATTAACAAAAAAGGGGGAGGGGAGAGAAGAAGTGAGTTTGGTAAAACTAGGATGCTGCAAAAATATATTAAAGAAAAATAAATATAACTCCAAAAACAGAAAGTCAAAAAAGGGAAGAAAGAAAGGGCTGAAACTCCAACCAAACCAAACCAGGACAAAGAAAAAGAGGAAGGTGAAATATAGGGAAAGACTAGAAAAAAGGGTAGAGAGGTCAACTGCAGGCCTGGCACAGCATGCTTGGAACGGGAAAAAAACAGAGGGAAGAAATGCTTGGGGACAAAAAAAAGGTTGAAGCAGACTGTGAAGGGATTTCTCATACAGCATAACTCCTCACCTAGGCTAGTTAGTGGCACCTGACCCCCTCCCCATTTTTGCCCCTTCTGAAAGCGCTTATTAGTTAGCCATGGAAATGGTGTATTACGAGGATGTCACAGGAAACAGGAGAATTGTGCTAAGCAATTTAGGGGCTAATTTGAAATGCTTTGAATTATTATTATTTTTTTTATTGTCATGCTGTCAGCTGTTAGCTTATGAAAGCAAAATCCATAATGACATATCAACCCATTTTTTTTTGGACGGCAAGGGAGAGGAAGTAGAAGATTAATTAACAGTGGACACCCTGCTCAGTTTTTATACTGAAGGAAAAATTGCACTGACTCCAAGCGGTTTGCTGCAGGCTGAGGCTGTTGCAAATGAGCTGGGCAGCTGGCTGGTGATGGCCTGACTGAGTTTGCCAGTGGGCGTGTCCCTTGGGACGTTTCTGGGTGCTCACTCACTGCAGGGGATGGGGGATGCACAGAGGAAACAGGGCCGTGGGTGCAGCCCTGAGCAACGCTCCTAGCACCAGCACATCTTCTGGGACTATAGGTCTTGACGGGCATGGGATATTAAACCCCTGGATCTGCTTTCATAGCCTCAGTTCCCTTCTGTGCCCTTTGAAACAAGGCCCTAAGGACAATGCAGCTTGGCATGGTGTGCATGAACAGTGGTGCTGCCATGCCTTCCCTCAAACTCTGGGGGAAAGGTCTGCCTAGGAAGGCACATGCACCTGGGCATGTCATGCCCAGCAAACCAGCAAGCTCTCATGTAAACCTGGCCGTGCTCCTGGCTGACAGGGGACAGCCGGGGCCAATGAGGGATGCCCTGCTGCTCTGCAGGGGCCAAATGTGGGTGACAGGGGATGCTGGCAGCTGGGACAGGAGGGGGATCCTGGTCAGCACTCTGCAGATGGCATGGTACCTCAAAGACAAGCCTTGGACTCTCTGTTTAAGGCCAAGAAGAGTTTCGCAAAGAACTCCTGTGGGGCACTTGTGGTTATACTACATCTTGCCCCAACACTGCCTTCTCTCTCTGACCAGTGTTAACATTTATGGAGTCAGTTAATGCCACCCAGATAAATAATACATGCTGATCAAACTATCTTGAAAACAATTTATAGCAGCCTTGCAGGAAAGTCTGTAAAGAACTGTATGTGCAGTGAGAATTTAGAAAAGATTTTAGCCTGTTAAATATTAAAAATAATTTCAATAATTTTTTTCTGCTACAGAATGATACGAAAATCTAATCAATGTAAGACTTAAGTCAAGATATTAAATGTGCAGCCTTTCAAAGATGCACATTATGCAATTAATTTCACATCACCCTAATTTATACATTACTGATGATATATAAGGTCTTAAGTTTGTTCTGGTTTAAAGTTTTTCCTCTTAGAGGTCTCTGGGGATTTTTAAAAGAATTTAATTCCAAGAGATTGTTCTGCTGATGTAATTTCATATATAATGCAAAATTTGCATACAGGTTTTAAAAGGATTTTAATTTAACTCCTCCTATATTAATGTAGCCATGTATCTTCCACTACAATCTAATACTTATGCGTGGGAATTAATGCTACCTTAAGATAATAATAAAAACAAAAATAAGCCGGGTTGTGAGTGATTTTTAAAATTTAGGCTTGTAATGGGTTTTCCACAGTTCACAGCTTAAGCTAATGACATTTTGTGGGGGCATTTTTAATAAGAATGCGAACTAAAGCTGCCTCACCATCTGTTTTTTTTTCATTTACCAGCAATTATAGGAGATTCCAAACTAAAACTGACCTGAATTTCAAGTTAGCCTGTTCAAGAAATACATTATTTGTACCCCTGAATACAAATAGCTAGTCAGATGAGTACGGTCTATTCACGAATAAGACTTAAAAGATCTATTTCCAATATCTTTAAAGCTGAAATATGAAAATAGTACCCATTGCCAATGTTCTCATTGAGTTTAGTTTTAGAAATATTGAATATATTTGCTGAGTCACTTCTCTGGAGTCTAGCTGAAAACTTCTATTTAAATTCCTAAATAACTTTCAGTCCACTTTGAATTTACAGACCTGGAAAGGAATGTACATATGCATATTATTTTCAGATATGTATAGGCAACTGAATTACACATGATGTGTAACCACCTACATGTGGGTTTAGATGTAAAATTTCACTTGAAAATCAGCACTCAACACTGCAAATTTGCAGAATTTTAAGTGGCCATAATAGTTTCTCTTTTTTAATACACTAGTTAGTAATTTTGCCTAAAACTTACAGTGTTTCCAAAACCTGGCAACCCTAGAAGAATTCACCAAAAGCAGATGTCAAAACTAGTCAACACTATACAGCAGAAAAAGGAATGTACACTACGTTATGATCACTTCAGTAATTCCTAGAACTCCTTAAGAATGGAATATCCTATCACAATAACCATTTTAGTGAACTAATCTCCACTAACACTTTGACAAGGGTTGTTGTTATAGCTGTATGATCCCTTCTAAAGCATAAAGACATTGGTTAGGAATTGAAAAGGGGAGGTGGAGAAAAAAAATAAAAAGGGGTTTATCTCTCAGGGTCTAGAATCTGCAGGCTAAAAGGAATGATTGGTCCATACCCATAAATTCAATCCCAAGATGCTCTGCCAATGCAGAAAGTTGTCAAAAAAGAAAGAAAAAGGAAAAAGTTTCAGAAAAGAGCAATACACTGTACTTAAAAATAAATTACATATGAGAATTACAGCTATTCTGTGTCTGCACATGAAACAGGACAAAGGGGCGCATGGTTATGTGGACAGTGCTCAAGTGCACCTTTCTTAGCTACGTGACCAGACCTTCTGCAAGGCTTATACAAGAAAATATGTATACATGGGGGGCATCTGAGCAGCCACAGTCCAGGGCAGGCAGCAAGAACCATTAACCCTTAAAGATCTTACTGAGATGAACAGGGCTATGGCCTGAAGATGCCACGTGCAATGGCTGATTGGTTTCACATGGGACCATGGCAGCAAAGAGATGCTCTACAAAGGGCAGCACACCCCTGCAAATCAGCTGTGCATTGCTCTCCCTTCTGGCCCTGCTTCCTTCCCCAGAATGCATATCCTTGCTCTTGTAGGTTGTGACCTGGAGGTGGCTGGCACTGCTTATTCAGTAGTGGGATTCCTCTGCTTTTCAAATTGACTGCAGCAGGCCTCCAGCTTCCGGAAAATGAGGAGCCCACCCCTTTTCCCTGTCTTTGGACTGTGCTGCGTTGGCAGAACAACTTGTTGACCAGCTGGATGGGCCCTGGGGTGCAGAGCCATTATGCAAATCACACACCTAAATCAGCACTCCCAGGCCCCAGCAGCTGGGGGTAAGGAGGAACACAAGTTTCCCCCCAGCAGGTACCCTAGGAGACACTTCCCATGGGGCCAACACCACAGCCGTGGTAGCTCTTGGCTTATTTTGTTCCTGTGTGCTGTGAAATTTAAATCCAATGGTAATTTTCACGGCAAATGGATTTTTTAATGTAGTTTGCACACATGGGGAATGTCAATTCTTCGTTGCCAATCAGTAACATTTTAAGGGTTAAGCTGGAATCCATCCAGGTCTCTTCCTAAGGAGCCAGTATCACATGCCTACCTGAACTCTGCTAATGATATACATTAGTTGCATAGAAAGCTTGATTAAGTCTTCAGTAAAATGAATGACATGCCCATGCATATATATTGCTGTAATTATGCTTGCTTATTAGGTAAGACACCTAGTTTGAAGGTAATTTAATTTTAGGGAAGTCATTCGTATCATGCAGTTTCTATTTCATATAATTTAATAGGAAGTTGGTATTTAAAATGGGAATATATTCTGACTGAAAGGCCTAACAAGAAAACATGCTGAAGAAACATGCATTGCTTATTCAAACCTCGATGTTATGTAGCTCTTACTTTTCTATGGTACTCCTAGTTACATTCCCTAGATCTGATAAGCAGAATATCTTAACACTTCTCATTTTATAAACAGGTGATTATTTTTGATATTTTCCCACTTAGCCTGATATTCTTGCATACTTTTTACATGCAGTGTGGCTTCTACTGAGTATTTGTCTCCAGGTGCTCTAAGAACAAATACAATTAATTATTTTTAACAACTCAGTTTTCATTCTGGTTGTGACTGGGGGGACATGCCAGTATCACAGGAAAAAAATACTGAGGAAGCAACTTTTTTTTCCTCAAAGTTACTTAAAACTACAACTTGTTGGATATACTGTAGCCCGCTGAGATGCAGTGTCTACAAGAACAAGAGGCTGGTGCCTGGAAATGTGGAACAGAATCCTCCAGACTTGCATGCTCTGTTTATGAGTGGTGTGCCACAGCTGCTGGGCACTCCAGACCTTGGGATGGCTACTGTATGGATTCAGGTGGGTGGGTAGCCTGGAGACATGGAGCCCAGTGTGGAGTGAGCACTACCTCAGGTTTTTGTAGAGACCTTGCACCTGGCAAGGGAAGGACCCATTTGGACCACCTGCAACAGCAGAGAGGTCCAGGGAGACCGATTTCAACTCTGAAGCATCAATGTGTCCTTTTTCTGTCCGTGGGTAATGAAAAATTCTAAAAAAATATAAATTTTTCTTCATGAATTTTAAATTGAAATCAAACTAAATCTCCTAAACTATCACAGAGCAGAGCCCCTGATTGTCAGCCATTTCTATCTGAGGGATTGGGATATGGTCTCTTTGTGACATTTAGATTCCACTTTGGATCCTAAATCTGGTTCATTTCAATAGCACTCAGGTTGCAAAGTTGGTTTTCAAGTTGATATGCTAAGTCCTACGGCTCCTGTAAAAGTGACAATTAGTTCGAATCTCAGAAGCATGGAAAATTTGTCCTTTCGTAATTGAAGTATCCTGCAATAGCAATTTTAGCACTTAGTGAACATTAACTGAGCAGTTTATAGTGAAAACCTGTCTTTTTTAATGATGAGCAAAAGATGGACAATGGCATTTTTCAAATCTGTTTATTCATTTAGGAGTCTTGGTCTCAGCACATAAAGTGTACAATTTATGGTCCTGAAAGGCTTTAGAAAATGAAAATTTCAGGTAGCATTGTCATACATATGTGATGTGACTCATACAGATGTGACTACTTGAGAATATATAGAAAATGAGAAATACTGAGGTAGTAGAATAGCTAAAGGCAGACTTTTGAAGACCTGAAGTTTATATGAGAAGGCTGAAAAATCAAGGCCATCACACAGTAACAGCAGTTTTGGTCATCCTTCTAGAATATCGGAGCTTTTCTCAGCTCTTGCCCCCTTTAATGCCTCAGCCAGGTTCACCATGACAATATGAGGCAGGGGCTATCATCTAAAAAGAAAATTCCTTCTGCCCCTCTTGGTACTGTCCCTCTTGCTCACCAGGGATGGCAGAGCTGAAATGGATATGGTTTAAACTGCTGCCCCATGCTGAAGGAAGGCATGGACAGTGTTCAGTTGATGCCCAAGAAAGCCCACAGCATGCCCCTGGGCAGTTCTAAATTCACAGTTCATATATTATAGTTAACTAGTGAAGAAAGCAAGTCCATCGGCCCTTTGGGTGGGGTCCTTGGTCCATCTGGGGCATTTAAGGGGACAAAGGTTTTTATCTGTGATTAAACTCTAGAGAGGTTTCCTCAAACTTCTATTAATTCACAGCTTTATCACTATTTCTTTTCCGAGGGATCATTCTGCACAGTGTTGCTGTAAGAGTTCTCATGCCTAACTACATGAAAATTACCCAAAATGTTAACTCATTACTTTTGCTCTCCTCCATTAGCCTTGGTTCATTGACTTCAAGGGAGTGAATATGTGAGCATTTAGACATGGCAAATATATCTGCATGGAACAGATCTATTTTTGCAACAATTTGTGGACTGCCTTCTGCTGTCTTAGGGACCAGTGGTGGACCATAAGCCTCAAAGTCAAAGCAGTCACAGCAAAAATCCAGGGTAGCACGCCTGGTAGCAGTTGTGACTGCTGTGCTCAAGGAAAGAACACTACAGGGTCTGCCAGCCAGGCTCCTGAGACGAGTCAAGATAAGCCAGTTAGCCTTGCACTCTGGTGGGACACAGCATTTCCAGAATGCCAAGTGGTGCCTTGCTCTGATCTGGCAAAAGGTCCTCAGCCCAGTAACTTCAGGAGTCTCAAATACCAACTCCAGGGCAGATCTCTGAAGACAATTTTCTTTAACAGCCAAATTGAGACAGTGACAGCTCATCAGTAGGCAAAATTGGCTTGGAACCCCACAGACATTCCTTCCAAATGAAGGAAGACCCTCTGAATGCAAGTGAAATTAGATAGCTGTATAGTTCACACATACACTTTTGTTTCCTACTAGCACTTATGCTGTTTAGTATCCCAGTTTGCTCTGTACTTTGAAAAAGCTGCATCTGCAGAGCTAAGATAATCAACCAAAACACTTAGTTCAAAACATAGCTTGGCTTTAAGCCCCAGATGCAACATTTGCCTTTGGAGAACTCTCACTGAAGTTCTCTGTTAAACTGTATGCTCTGGTCTGCTTTGGGCGTAATAACAAAAAGTCATACAAATGCTTCTTCACTGATTTTTTTTTTTTTTGTTAGTTATGTATTAATGTGCCCTCAGTGGACTCTTTCCAAAAGTGTAATTTCAGCAGTGTAAGAAACCAGATGCTGTAGTGCAGATGCAGGGCAGGCAGAAGGGCCAGTCTCACAGCCATTGACTGGGAATCTCAGAGCGGCCCAAGGGTGGTAGCAGTGTGCTCGCCTGCCTCTGCATTTCAAGGAGGGGAAGTGCTTGACCAACTTAAGTACCAACAACCGAGTGTAACTCTTGCAGCAAGGCAAGGGCATGTGTGCCTCTTCCGTGCAGGCAACTTCAGAAAATCTCAATCTGGTCTCTTTAAAAATCCAAACCAGAGTTAGGAAACTGAAAAACAAAGGAAGGAAAACCCACCTAAACTTTTTTTTTTTCAGGTAGAGGTTGGAAAATGAATTTATAATCAACATACAATTCTTCTATAGTTTTCAGATAAAATTCAGCAGCAAACAGTGGATCTCATATTTTTACATCACCTCCTTTTAAATTATTCTTCTAAGATCAGAAAATCTTAACTGCACTTTTCACCACAATCCACAGAAAAGGCCACTTTAATCTAATGTTTGGCAGATAAATAAACAGCATAAAAATTTTAAAATCTGTAGTTATCAGAGGCATTTAAATATAACTCACACCAATAAAGCTTTTAAGACAGGGCATAAAATGCCCACTCGAGTGCTGGAAGGTCTGGTCCCCAGTCAGCACTCTTGGGATTTATGTGGGTAGCTTCCATGACAGAAAGTATGAATTATGTATGGATGTTTTTCATCCATCAGTATAAGAGAAAACCTGTGCATCTCTTCAGGCTCCAAAATGTCCAGCACATTCTTACAGCTTTTTGTCCTATATACCAACTGAAATTAAATCAAGCTAGCCTATAGTCTTTCTGTGCTGGCAAGTAATCCATCAAAAATTAGTTTTTTTAGTACTGCTTTTAGATCACAGTACATTCTGATGCCAGCAACAATTGATTGTGAATAGTACACATGCATTTAAATGTAAGATCTAAGCAATTTTCTTACATGTTACCTTTGACTTTGCTATAGCCAATGAGAGAAAATAGAGTGTACCTCCTGCTACTCCCTATCAAGTAATACTAATTAGCCCACTCCTCCATGGGAAACATTATGGGATGCAACTGCAGTGCTGATTCTAGCAGTCTGTGTATGTGCATGTCTGATACTTTTGTTTGGCCAATTAATCTTTGATCTCTTGCACCTGTTACCCACAATATACCCAAAATATGTTAAACCCCATTGTTTAAGTCATCTCTCCCCCTTTTCTTTTTCTTTCTGAGCTCTTTCCACTGAAGCCTGGACAATAAGGAGGAAGAACATTTTGATCCTGTTTGGCACGTGCTCATTAGAAACAAAGTAAGCACTTCAATTACCTTTAACCTCTAGTTCCAAATGCAAATCTCATATATAAGGAGAGGACTAGCTACCCATCCTTTGGTTGAGGGAGTGCTGGCCTGTATCATGACTCATAAGCTTTTTGTGGCAAATAAAATGAGAGACTTTCAAAATGTCATTTTTGTACTTTTTCTGCTTGATGTCAGCAGGGAGTCCATATCACACACTCAGTGTTAATTTCACAGCATTCCTAAGTCTTGCATTTCCCCATACCCTCAATGCCAAACCATCCCAGGATTGCTTTCTGTTATAATTTGCAATTGCTTTTTGTTATAATTTTCATGCAACAGGCAGAGACAATCAATATTAGGCCTTAGGCAACAAATCTAGTTACAGATTAAAAAAAAATAAAACTGGAGGAAAGATGCAGCGACAAGAAAGCAGCACCGACTGAGCATGCTTCTACTGCGGCACAGACAGAAAAGTAGTGGACGTACTGTAGAAGCTGGCCATTACGTAGTTTTGGCAGCGATCACCAGTAAATTCATTTGGGCACCTGAGAGGAAAAACAAACAAAAAAAATGGTAGAGAAAAAAACAGAGAAAAGAGAAGAGGTGAATATATGCTAAGAAAGAAGCTCCTTCAGTGTGAACTGATATGACTTGGTGAGTTCACTTTCAGAAACTGAATCTCGGTTTAGTGTGTCAAAATAGCTCAGGATGTCGAGAGCAAGTCATTTGCTCTGTGGAAATGTAAAGAAATCCCCCCTGCAAAACCAGCCAAAACCAAACCAATCCAGATCTAAGTGTGTTTCAAGATCTGAGACAGAAATTCACCATTCCAGAGGCCCAAATTGGTTTTAGGATGCTCTTTTTCCACAAGGCAGCAAGGACACAAGATCTGTACATACTCATCTCCATGAGTTTGGTCTTTTAGGGTTGCACTTTGCAGCAGTCTCCCAAACAGGAAAACTGCCAGTGTGTGCAAAACAAATGCATCTGTGAATGAATGGAAAGATCAAAAATCACACAAACGAGAAATATTTTGGAGGTCAATAATGCCATGGTGTACAGATTGTACTTCAGAAAATCAGGTCATAAATTAGTGGTAAAGAGGCCGGTTCCAGCTGAACTGTGAAAACACCAAGTACTATTGATTTTGTTGCTGTAGTTGGGGAAGAAAGCAAAGTTCAGATTATTTTAACATACTTTCTTGGTTTTGGATTTTCATGGGCAGAGTTTCAGTACATCTTGCTCCAGTGAATCCAGGTTGGCACCTAAAGGGCAAAAACGTGATAAGCAATTGTACACCAAAACCACTGCACTAACAGACTTACATCTGCTGGTCTACGGAGTGCGAGTGCATTAAGTGACCTCCTGGTTAGGTGTTAGTGAAAAATGATCAGAAGAGAGGCAAGAAAGTGTAACCTTTCCAGAAGATAAAACTTTGCAAAAATTTACAGCAAAAATCCAGAGGGAAAAAAAGTCTTTTCACTTGTCTCTTTTGAAAAAGAAAGAAGAATCATGGCTAGCAAAATGTGTACCAGCTCACTGCTTATTCCACCTCATGAAGGGACCAATCCAGTTATTTTTTAAAATTTGCAGTGCAGTGCATAACAACAATTTACACTGTTGCTTTCATTAGTCACATAAAATCCATGAAAATACCATGATTTCCCTCTTTCTGTGATGGCATGTTGTGCCTTCTGGTAGTTTGCTTTGAGGAGGAATAGTTAATACAGCCATCACAGAAAAGCCATAAAAAAATCCAAAAAGCGAGAAGACAAAGTCAAACCCAAAGAGAAGGATATTCAACACGGCTCACAAAAAGATAAAAAGTCAGTCCAGGCAATAAGCAAAATGACAGGGCGGAAGTGCTCTCAAGATTTGCAGCCCCATTGTTATCTGTCTGTTCAGTTCATAAGCTCTTCTGCAGAAAACTTCAGTGCAGCTTTCCCCTTGATCATAAAGAAGGAATTTCTCCACTATGATTTGACCATCTTTGCTGCTGCTGCCTATGAATTCTTCCTTCACCTTCATTCTCCATGCGGGGGCAGGGCTCAAGCTCCCAAAATATCACCATAGCAATGCAGGCTTCCCGTGCTTCATACTTAAGTGTGAATGTCTGTCCACCACATTAAGTATCTATAGATTTCAATCTTTGCTCTTTTTCCTTCTTCTCTCCACTCTTGCTCAGCATGTAACCTGAAATTACCTGACACCTGCTTCCTTCAACACATCTCACTTGTATTGCCTGGCTTCGTGATGCCCTCCATGAGTTTGCCATGGTGCAAGAATCTCCCACTCTTTTTCTCCTGCTGATGATATGGTGCTAGACTCTTTTACAAATTTCTTCATAATTTATTTGTCAGGTGAAAAAGCTTTCTTATTTGCAAATGCACGTTGGTCAGAAGAATCCTCCACCTCTTTTATACATCTGAGTTTCATGTGTGCTGAAAGCTGTCTCAATATTTAAATTCTGCTTTTCCAGAATTGCCTCTAGACCTAAAAAACAGGGATGCTGCCCTTGCACAAGTGAGACTTCCAGAAAATCCCTTTGGCAGAGGATCAGTGTCAGGGATAAACAGTAGTATCTTGTTTAAATAAACCACGCAGGAATGATATTTGTGTAATAAGGGTATATTTTGAGGATCTGCAGATGATTCTTTGGAGCTGATTTGCTATAATGATATATTTGTTTATTAAGGAAGGGAGTTCAAGTTCTTCAGAGCCAAAGTCACATCTTTTGATAAGTACCAAGTGTGGAGAGATCCCAGTTTCCACAGATATATTCAGTTGAGAAAAATGCAACAAGGATAACTCTGTCATTAGAAGATGCTATTGCTGGGCATGACAGAAGACTTTTTGCACATTTGACAGAAGGCAAAATTCCTGTGATAGAAAGCATTTTGATCTATGTTACTGAATCAGGAGGAAAAATATTTTGCACTATTGTGATCTTGTTAAATAGCTGTCCCTGGGAAGGTGGCATTCGCGCATGCTTGCTTTCAGTTCACAGGGACCTTTACATCTTGCTTGTCAGGCTCAACCCTAAAAATTCCCCATGAACATGGTTGAAAGCCTCATGTTTTCCTCCTGCCACTGACTGCTGATGGTTGCTTGCTTTGTCTGTGCTTGTTTTCAGATGTTGGTGCAGCTGTGGAGGTGATGAAAACAGCTTGAGCACTGGTACAGACAATGCTGAAATCACTTCCAGACCAGGCAGGATCAGCCCTGTCGAGATGGCACCGAAAACAGTCCAGGTGTGTTTATACTTGCTCTGAAACCACTGTCAGCAAATGGGCTGCAGCACCTGCCCTTGAGAATGGGCCCAGGGTGGGCCAGCTGAGAGGAAAGCTGAGATGAGCCTCTCTGCTTATGATGACGTGTGAATGCTGAAGGCATTTTGTTGCTCAGATGTGCACTGCAGCACCGTTTCCAGCGCAGTTTGGAAGGTTGTTTCCTGTACACTGCACTTTTACAATCAGCTTGAGATGGTGTCCTTTCCCAAACACCTTGTCCTACTCAAGTTTTCAGACATTATTTTTTGTTGTAATTTTCTTTTCTAGATCATTATCCATGTACCATTTTCCTTTATGACAGTAGCAAAACTTGAGGTCAAACAGCTTAGAGCAAAACGTATGTGTTTGTGCTGTGAGAGCCTTATAATTTCCTTTCTGCCTTAAAAAAAGCTACTTGGACCATTTATTTATTGTATTAACTGGATAAAACCAAAATACTGAACCACATGTAATAAAAGAATTGCTTTTTTTCCCCTCTACACACAGTAGTTGCAAAGAGCAGCATTTACATGTGTTCAGTGGACACGGAACACGTATCATCACACTGTTTTTCATCAGGAGAGGAATGGCTGAATGGCTCAGGAACTTGTATTTCCATTTCATTCACTGCTTGCAAACAAATATATTGTGGGAGAGAATGTTTTTATTTCCACTGGAAGTACAGTACTTAGTAGCCCATTTCATTGCCTAAGTCAGAACTAGTATTTCTATCCTGTCTCTTGAATGAACACCTCTGAAACTTCTGCTTTCATAACTGCTGGTTTGAAGAAACTTCTGCCCATTTCTATTCTACGAAGGCCTTTACATGAAGACAGATATAGAAAACGGCTATATCATTAAAAACTACGTAATTCACTCTTTTGCTGTTAAGCAAAGCAGCAGCACATTTCTGTTAAGACAGTAGCATTATTTTTATCCAATGAAATCCGGACGTAAATTTAATTTCTTCAAGTAACAACAAAACCACTAGAAAAGATGTGTCTGCAAGTCAGAAATCAATTAGTCAGACTATCAAGGCCTTCATGGTATGACACTTCAAAAGGACACTCTAAAAGTGTAACAGGTATCATATTTATATAGATTTTTTTCAAGCAAGAAGGAAATGCTAGGAATTTTGGTCTTAATTTTGAATTTATTGAAAACTTTTTCTCTTCAGTGAACTTGGGGACACATTTCCAAGTGAACAGCAATGACTTAGGAATCTCAGTCTCATAGGAAGCCAGTAACATCCAGGCTTCCTAAGTCCACGATGTTTTCAAAATGTGACTCATGTTCCTATGAAGCTTCTGAAAATTTTATACACTGGTTTATTTAAGTGATCTCAAAGCTTCCTACCTAATCTGTTCTATTTTGAGACTGTTTTGCTTGGTCTTGGGCCTTAATTAAAATCCATGTGGGGAATACACATGCTACCATAGATGTAGCTGTACAATGCTTTACTAAGTCTTCACACATTTCTCGAGCATTTCACATGGTTACCTCTTGAAAGCAGAGTATTTTCTTGAAGTTCACACCAGTATCCATAAGAGCAAGATCTGATCCTGTCCAGATGATTACTATGTATTTTATAAAATACATTTTTTTAAATACATAGCCAGATTATAACTGAGGATGAATTTAGGATCTCTCTTTTTTTTTTTTTTTTTTTAAT
>VZRR01008203.1:152075-194263 GCA_013398015.1 Oreocharis arfaki | reverse complement strand
GGATACCTCTGAAACTACCAGGACAATATTAATGATTAGCAAGTCTGCTCTGTGTTCAGCTCTACCACTCACTGGAGTTTTCTGAATGGTGTTTGGATAGGAAGTTGAAACACACAAACTCTTGTACATGCTCTGGATAGTCATAGCAAACTGCTCATCTTGAATGCTGGCTTACAACAACCATGTAAATTTAACACAAATCTTTCTTTCTTTTTCTCAAAAAAGAATCCAACCCACAGCACATTTAACTTTTACATATTCACTTTAGCTAAAAATGATCCTAAAAGTCAATGGAACACTCATTGCTTTCAGCAGCACAGCAATCCATAAAAATCCAAAGCAAAACAAAGCCCATGGTGGGCAGGTAACATCTTTCTACAAAAAAAGAGAAAATTTACACGCAAACCAGAACATTGTGAGGTTTGGTGGCTTTGGTTTGTTTGTTTTCCTTTAAAAAAAACAAAACAAAACCCCCAAAACCAAACAAAGACAAGCAGTCAATTTCTTCCTGGCCTAATGAAAGCATCACAGACCTCACCTACCAAAGTTTTCTCTACAATTAGTGTTTTTCCATTTTTAATCCCAGGAGACTGAAAAATTACGCAGTTACAGCAGATGACAGTCTTCATTGACCAACATCTCTTTGTCTAAAAAACAGCAATATCCTCACAAAAGTGCACCCTTTTCACTCAGATCTCTTAGGTACCAAGGATGTTTCCCAAGATTTAAATGCTAAGTTTCCTCTCAAGCTAGGGAGAAGCAGTCTCTCCGACTAGTTTATCTTCAGGGGTAAATGCTACATGACATGCTCCCAGGCAGGAGGTAAATTCCAGTGCTGTAGCTCTTCATGAATGTTCTCTGATGCAAGGGACTATTGCAGCAGTCCAATACAGCACAGCCAGGACCTGAAAAAGGTGCACAAGCACCCCCCTAAACTAAACTTGTATGACTTCATGAATCAAGATCAGCACACGAAATAGTAACCTCCACCGTGACCATGACATTCATTGGTTTTTTTATGTAATTAAACACAACAACAGTTGTGAATCCGGTCTCACCAGAAACTGTTCAGTTACTATATAAGACAATTAAAATAACAGTTTCTCCTGTACAAAGTGTAATATTCAATGCAATTTTCCAAACCCTTTTTTTTCCCTTTTCTTTTCTAAATGCAGAATATGTAGTTTACAGTGTCTGTTTCATTATTTCTAACGTAAGGCTGTGTTACTTTGTGCCATATAAACACCAATTGAAGATACTGTGCCACTATCACATAAAAATATTTCTCATTTAGCCTCTGCTATGCCTCATACACCTCTGTAGAACACAGAGGTCATTCTTGGCATTCTTTTCACATCCACATGGTTAAAAAATGAAGAAATGCAAGTTCAGAAGAAGGTATTTTTCAGGTGCTCCTTTAAAGAAAAACCATTTGTGAAACCTGATGGCTCCAGTGAAAGAAGCATATAGTATTTCTTACCTGCACAGGTATCTTGGGGGGTTTGGGAGGTCTTTAACCATGTAACACTCTCCCCCATTGACACAGAAGGCTTTCTGCTTTATGTCACATTTCGTGAGATGACTTGTCCCAGTTGTAGATGTGGAAGTGGCTGGAAAAGATAAGAATGAAAATACAGATCAGAGGCTGTTTTTCTTCTGACTGGTAAGTACACTTTTATGTGAGGGAAGAAGGAAGGCTAGGGAGGCAAGTTCTTTGAGCTCTCTATCTGCTGCTACCACAAGTATTTATTACTTGACCCTGTATTTTGTTGATTGCCACAGAGAGTGGAGTTCAAATACATACCTCAGAGATACACAAGCCCACACTTGGCCTGGGAGGAAGTGAAGATTTTCCTAGCCGTGTCCATCAAGTGGCCTTAAATTTTTGCAACACTCATTAAAAAGTGCTTCATTAAAAATGTGTAATTTATGTGCAGTAACTTACATTGCACTGATTGCATTCAAGTGATTTTGGGGTGTGAGAGTCACTACAGATTGATGATATTGTGTCCAGTAAAATAAAGTCCTGAATGATATTTCCTCCTGGTATTGCCTTGAAGAAGGTATTTTTCAGTGAAGCTTAACCTGAGGCCCTGTGCTTATTCAAGACCTCAGTCCAGCCACTTCCTTCTCCCTGAGGAGAGGGTGAATGGCTGAATGCCGAGTGCCTCTTTCCTTGCTCATAAGCAAGAGCTGTGGCTACCCTGGTTTGACTATGTAGGAGGAAGAGAATGGGGAGGTTGGAGGTTTTGTTCCTTCCTGTGCATATACAATTGCCACCACTGTGTCCACAGGAATCTTTGATCCAGAGGCCAGCCCAGCATCTCCTGCAGTTGGGCTCATCTGCATGAGATGAGCATGAAGTTTGGTGCCACCAATGCTGCTAGACACCATTAGGTGTCTAAAAGGCCATGAAATAGAATATCACCCTGACCACAGTGTTTCTTAGCTTACTTCCTGCTGCATTTAGGGAATACCTAGAGAAGGCAGGAGCACTGTTTAGTGAGCAACCTCCACGGAGGCTGCCAGGGAAGGATAAGTAATCACAGCCTTAGGACTTGCCCATGCAATTTCTGCCAAGGAAATGCTTTTCACTGCTCCCAGAAAGCAACTCAACTTATGCTCCCAATGAGTGGGATAAGACCCTTTGGTGGTGACTGTCTGTCCACATTGACGGCAGGTGAAGCTCAAACTCTTGATAATATGCCCAAAGGCTTTAAATGGCTAAAACTAACTGAAGTGACTACCTGCAAACTGGAAAAGGTGGTGGAAATTCTTGCACAGTATTTGTTCATCTCCAGACATCCAGAAGTTAGAAATTTTGTTACTGTGATCAAAAATATCCCAATATTTTTGTTTCTGAAAGGCAGTTTGTACCCTGAGGTGAAACAATGCTATTACCTATTGACTGATTTCACTGGAGTTGACTAGAAAGCTGTGAACACCGAAAAGTTGTCTTATATTTGAAGCCTTTTTTAACACAAAGGCACCCTAGGGGCATGCTTATCATAGGCAATGTGTGACATTCTACCATTTCCTGGACACACCGAATCTGAAGAAAACATGGTTTTAGCAGATTGACTATGAACAAATACCACTTACGCATTTTGAACTGCAGCATGATATAGTCCCTGTCACATTTCACTTTTATGCATTTCCCATTATCTTCCAGGTAAATGCATTTTTGGCACTCAGCACTTGGGAAAGTGAACCACCTTGGCTTCTTTCTTGAATGCTGCCTTGCTTGTATGGGGGGGTTTGCTCTAACAGGCCAGGAAAAACCCTCCTGTGACCTCTTCCAAAACTGAGCTCCCTCCTGCTTCTCACTTGCATCCACCCATTTGTGTTACATCTCCACAGATCCTGATCTTGACTGGGGCCTTTAAGTGTTAATGAAATGCAAACATGGAGTACAGATTCCTCTTAATAACACATTCCTTTCTCCTGGCCCCTCAAAGCATGATTTATAACCTCTAAGACCAGGATAAATTTATGTCTTGTCTAGGGGCAGGAAAAGGGGTCATGTTTTAAGAGTAGTCTGACACTCTTTCAGCTAGCACCAGTTCAAACAGGACTTTGCACCCAATGTTGACAAAAGGCTGGCCTACAGACTACCATCCGCTCAGCAGTGAAGGGTCCTCTATGTTTGATGTCAGAGGCTTGACCACCATCCTTGAGGATCTCCCCTCCCTAAGGATGGGGAGATTTGCCTTGTAAAAGAGCCTTTCCTTCTCTGCTGGTTTGAAACGAGCCTGGGTTATTATCCTAAAGGAGATGCCTGACATGACAGACTGTGTCATACCGAGTCCTAGGATGTAACAAATGTGGGTGAACAAACTCTGTCTGTGCAGTAATGCATGATTTGAAGCCTTTGTGAGTCTCAACAGGCAAACTCAATATTAAGCTTATCACTGCTGATAACCTATGCACCCTTTAATAAAGTTAAAGGACACACTTCAAGCTGTGAGCCAAATACTCTGGGGACATCTTCGAGCTCAGAAATGTAGTGCATTAATTTGGGAGGGGAAAAAAACCAATATTGTCTGCAATGCTTTTGGAAAAAAACAACCCTACCATTTTGCTACCCTGCTGGCTAATGTAATGTTTTAAATTGAATAATGAAGGTAGATACCGTAACAAGTGGACTTGTTGCTATCTGTAATTGTTTCCATAATTTCACTTACTTGCTTTTCTTTAAGTAGAAGCGCAATCAAAACCAGAACACCATGGAGTTTCAAAGTTAACAGTGATTTCCCATCTGATATAAGTGAGATTTGGACAGAACCAATTGCTCTGAACTGATTACTAGAGATGGGAATAATCTGCAGCTCTCAGAGAAATCTCATGAGGCAAAGGCTTCACACATATTTGTGAGGAGTATCTTTACCCATGTTTTGGGCATCACATGTTCAAAACTGTTGTATAAATCTTGCACAAGAATTTTCTCTGCATTACTGATCTGCTGGCATCATAGTCCCTGTCTGCCTGAGCTTTGTAAGGGTTGAGGGGAAGAAAAAAGTCTCCAGGGAGTTAGTTCTGATACTAATTTTTCTTTGCTAAGTATGCATAGTTTTTATGGCATATGGCCAGTATTCAGTGTATGCACTGTAAGCCCACTTTGCCAATTAAATACAAGAAACACTAACTATGGGTTTGAGTTTCACCTAAAGCCACATAACAGAAGAAATATGGTGTTTGAGAGCAGGTGTTCATCAGAGTCCATTTCATAGAGTCCACAACTACCCCCAAAAAATGGCCCTTCCATACATCTCTAGGAGGCATGGTCTTGGAAGATGTTTAGTGGGATTGACCAGCAGTGACGAGGTAAAGCACACAGCTGTAGAACATGTACCTGTGCATTGTTACTTCTCCACCTAGTCAAAATTTGTACATCCTTTCTTTTCTATAATGTTTTCTTCAGCTAAACAAGCTCAAAAGAGAAAAGCTCTTTTGTTCCATAGTCCTACACCAACCACTTAGCTTACCGCAAGGATTAAGTTACACACATTACAGGTAAATCACAATTTGAAAATATCATTCATGAGAGAATATCTGAAAACACTGCATAGTCTACCTTCCCCTCTCCCTTCCCTGAAGGCAGAAACACCATATTTAAAAAAGCAACTGCAGGCAGTGTGAACAAGGTTACTACTAGCAATGCAAATATTCACATGGCGCTGAAAAACAATGAGATCAGCTCCCATGCACGGGAATTGCCTAAAGACATTAACAAGAAGAAAAATAGAAGCTATTCCAGTTTACAAAAGCAATTCTCTATAAGGTGAATTACTGCTGTAAAACTACCTTAGGTTCATTTCATGTCAAGCAGACAAAACTTCATGTAATTCTGTTCTTACCTGAGGAATCTCTCACCCTGTTTTTCTGGTCTGAAACAGAAAAATGCATTCTCTTTCTGTCTCTTGCCTTCCAAAAAACCCTCTGATGTTTAGTGGCTACAGCACCAAGACTCCTAGACCTTCCACAGATGAGACAGTCCACTGAGAGGAGTCCTAAGGGATCTCTGACTTAATTCAGACTAAGAGGGAAGAGCTCTGCAACCTAAACAGAATAGTATCCACGTCTCTTTGAACTGAGTTTCTGCAAAGCTGGTGTAAAATCAGAGGACACACTCAAAGTCGTGCACTGTGGCTAGTGAGATGCTTATGACTCACGGGAGACAAAGCAGCAGCTGCAGCACAAAGGAAGGTTTGCCATTCTCAGGGGAAGGCCACTTACTGGAGGTAAATATGCCACCCTATTGGACTGCAGATGGACACCTTTCCAGTCTCCTTTTTTGAACCTGTGGCTCATGCCAGTGGAGAGAAAGGGACCTGCATGGAGTGAAGGATGGACCAAGGAAGAGAAGGAGGTGATGAGAGAGTGCACACAAGGAAGCTTTGGGGTGATGGAGTGTCTGCTTGCAGTTGAAAGCCAGCTTTACTAACTCATACTCCAACACTTGGGTCATTCATTTCTTTGAAAGCACAGTCCAACTCCCCCTTGACTTGCTGATGTGCAGGTTAGAGATGCACAGTCCTGATCTGTAGGGTAGGTTGATTTCCTGTGTAACCTTGGCTGTAGCGTTTAGTTCCTCTGTATCTCCATGAAACCACCTACATTTTCTTCCCACTGAGTACTGAGCCTCTTCAACTCACTCTGACTTCCTCGATGAATCCAACTTGCAAAGTACTTACAGTATAGAAAACCTTGGCATTTCTGTACGGCACTGAATGAGGAAAGCTGCTGGTTCCAGTGTAACTGTGGGCAGCAGAAGCTGTATGGGTACTTTCAAGGAGAACAGAAGTCAAACCCTGAGAACAATCAAAAATTAGCCCCTTTTTGAAGAGACAAGAATTTCCATTTTACCAGGTGTGTAAAAAGATGTTATTTATACAGTCCTTCATACTTAATTTTTCCAGACCTGGAACTGGATTCATGTAGCTGTGAACATACCAAAGGTTTGAAAAAACTACCAACACCAATGAATAAACACCAGAGAAAAAACCTCCAAAACAACCAAGTCTCTATATGAAGCATTTATGGTCTATTTCACGGGGCTGCTCAGAATTTTTCACATTGTTTTTGTGATTTAATACCCTAAACTGGCTGCTCAATCCACTTAAATTTTTTTTCAGCCTCTCTCTTTGCAAATAACATGCAGTGTAACAGATTCCTGGGACCTCCACATGAGAGGAGGATCTGTTCAGCCAGCAGCTGGAATTGAATGCTTACAAGTAAGTGGAATTGTTCTCTGGCCCTAAGACAGTGCTTTCTCACTTTGGCACTATTGCTATGAAGATCAGGGCCAGCAAGAAGGAAACAGGAAATCGCCAGGTCTGCAAGATAGAAACTTCAGGAAAGACTAAGAGCACATAAACTCTTGCTGAACCAAGGCTGCATGTCTCTCTTCCCCCTATGACATGGACTCAGTGGAGGTTTCCTTTCACAAATCCAACCTTAGCAAAGCAAAGTAAAAAAAAAAAAATAAAAAAGGAAGAAGAAAAACAAAGCACAGACGCTTCAGCTTGCTGCACCACCCGATCACTTCCTCTCCGATAGGCCAACAGACTGACCCAGTTGGCAGGCGTGCGACTGCGAGACCTGCACAGCATCTGGCTCACCACAGAGGGTCAAGAGGTGACACATACTAAACACTGCTGATCAAGAACAATTTTTGTTTGCTTCATATAACTTTGAGATGGTAGAAAGGATGGGCACAGACACACAAAGTTCGCAGGTTGTTAGAGAGGAAATGCAATTACTGCTTGCAAAAGAAAGTTTTCAGAAGAAGGGTGGAAAACACAGGCTGTGGAAGAACACTAGTGAATGGAAAGACCTGGATGAAACTGGTCTTAGAGACAAGGCATGCTTTTTCACTGCCCTGAATGATGTCAGCTTTCACTTGAGGGTGGTATTATAAGCAAAGAGTCTGTAAGAGCCTTTAGAAAACACTCCCCACCTGGTGAAGGGAGACACGAATGGCGAAACACAAGGCAGTGACAGACCAGAGCATCCCAAGAGCAAAAATGTGTGTGTGGTAGGAAGGGACAGAAGGAAAAGAAAAGGAGGTGCAGAGGACATATGCATAGATTGAACCAGTGCAGGAAAAACAGTTCTAAGCTCAGGAATGCAAAACTGACAGCCAGACACAGAAGTGCTTTTACTGTTGAGAGACAACCTTGAAAATGCCAGGAATGGGTGGGAGGGTCTGAAAATTTAGAGACCCTAGATTAAAGTAGACAGCAGACAAGGAGCTGAACACAGAAGTCATGATACAAGGAATGTTACTCAGTGTGGAGTCCTTTGCTGTACTGGAGAACATCTCATCATGCAGAAAAACCTGAGCAGCCAAACAAACTGTCAGAAAGGATTCCTGGCTCGCCTTGTTTTGGAGGCTACAAGGCCTCTTCCCCATGCTCGCCGTGCAGCAAGGTAAGGTACAAAACTCATTGGGCTGGAAGTCTGTAATGGGCTGAGCCCATGCCAAACAACCCAGAATACATCTGTTAGGAGGTGCTTCATCACGTGCATCTTACTCCTGTGTATCTCACAGCTCTTCCACAGAGCTCTGAAAGGTCTCTTCAGGCTGCTGACCACCAGGGCAGATGCAGAGGAGACCGTCAAAACTGAACAGGAGACTTAGGGTGGAGGTGGAGCTTCACAAAGCAAAAGCTGCCTGGATAGCCCAGTTCCGGTCCAGTTAGTCCCGTTCCCAAGGGAGCCATTGCACTTAGAAGAGAAAACAGCTGTTGGACAGGTGAGAAGCCATCTTCTGCTGACTGCCAAGGCACAGATACCAACCTCAGGAGAACTGACTGCACCAAATCTCTGGCAGGTCATGTTGTCCAGTTGTCATAACCCTGTCTAATCAATAAGAAAGGTGCTGTTGCAACCATCTGCAGCTGCATTGCAGCCTTGAGAGGCGACTGATGGGATCTACATGGAAATCAAACTGCTGGCAGGAGGACTGGACTCAAGACAGTAAAGAAGAGAATGTGGGCTCTTTTCTCCAGGTCCAAACATCCCTATTCTGCAAGGCAGAGTGGGGAGCACCCTAATCCAAACATTATAATTTATGTATAGAGCAAACCACCATACGAGATGGTTTTAACTCAAGAAGACTTTTCACTTAAAAAGTGGGTAAAAAGAACCTTGACAGAACTGAAAGAACAAGCACACAATGACTACGAAGATTATGAAGACAGATTGCTGTCCTTCAAGAAAATGTCCAGAGGGAATCTGAACACTATCTTGAGGCCCTGCCAGCTATCCAAATCCAACTGCAGATTTGGCATGGCAGCAAGCTCCCTGAGAAATGAGACAGCAAGTACAGCTGTAATAACACTGCTTTCCCTGCCTCAGGATGCAAAATCAGGGTTTTTTTCTCTATTCCAGTCCACATATGATGCTTTCTGTGAGGGTTGATCATTTCACTCACTTGCACTGTAAACCAGCATTCAATCACTAAAACAAATAATGATAGAAAATCTAGGTCTGATTAGCTGCAGTTAGATTCAGCTCAGGTAGCAGTGCTGCCTTACTACCCTGAAAGTTACTGTGGCAGAGGATTGTATTACAGATTCCATCTGGTACCATCAAGTTTGCCCTAATGGGTATGTAGGGATACTGACATAACTATTTCCTTATCACATTGAGTACTGAAATAATTTCATTCCATTATAACATAGTCAGTCAAAATCTATTCTTGTTCCTCTTTCCTCTGAAGGATTTTTCTTATTAATTCCAAGTAACCAATTATACTTCTGCAAATCAGTGTAAAATGTCTTTACCTCTTTAGTTCTATCTACTCACAGAGAAGCAGGGATAACGAAGACTATTTAGCAGCTTATGAAAAGAAGCATGAAAGCTTTTTATTACAAATTATGTTTCATATACAGTCAACATGATAATCCCTGTCATGAATCCTCCTTCAGGAAAGCACTGCAGCAAGAATATACCTAAAAATGAACCAATAAGCCCACAGAAATCTGAGACTGCACTCAAGCACGGGCTTAATTTATTGTCACATGCACTTCCATGTTTTCCCCTGTGTCTTTATAAAGCTTTTATGAAGGAGAATGGATTTCAGCACAGTGTTCAGCCTTGTTGAAAGCAAGACTTGCCCACTGAAATAGCTCATGTTAAATAAGTTTGCAAGAGGAGACCGTGTCTGCAACCTTTCCTTGAATAATTTTAAATGTCCAGCCCAGGATTCTTAGGCACCCATCTATCTGTCTCCTACTGCATACTCTGCAGCGAAAACCATACAGGTTACTAATTCCACAATGAAACAAGCTTTCATTGACTTTGAAGCATATCTTCAAAGTCATTAAGGGCATGTTCTCTCCCCATGCTCCCATCCCCAAAGCACAGAAGACTATATGTTGCTTTCCTGGTAACCTTCTGCTTCATGGAGGTGGTCGTGAGAGGAAGCCCCTGGAAACTTGAGGCATGAAAGGGATGTGCTAAACCTGAGGCAATTGAAGCTCAATCTCTTTCACCAGCCTGAGATCCCTGGGTGGTGGGGAAGAGCAGAGTAGCAGAAATTAGCTTTTAAGATACAATGGTGACAAGCACTGACACAGACTAGTGCAGAAAAATGCCTTCAGTTCTTAGTTAAAGATAAAGCAAAGGCAACTTGTCTCAGGAAACACAAAGGGTTGCTCACAAGTTGCCAAGTATCTCCTTGATATCTTTGATAAGAAAGCATTACAAGAAAGGATCCCCAATAGACAGGCAAGTATGAAGATAAGTGAAGAAAAAGAATGCTTATCAAAGACAGCTTGCTTTCTAATACACTGAATTTATTTATCAGTTTACTTGGGTATTTGCATTCCACCAGAGATTTCCAAGGCCTTGTATTTTTTTTTTTTAAATTTTAAATTTCCTGTACAATTCAAAACAAAGTTTTGAAATTTAACCTGTAGAAAAGAAGACAGACTTTATTCTCTTGCCGTTAAAACTTATTCCTTAACTTGAAATGTATCAATCCCCTTGGAAAAAGGTATGATAAAATCTTAGACAGGGCGGTTGGGTCTCTTACGCAGATTCTTCTAGAGGATAAAGTCTCCTGTCCTCTTGGGGAAGTGCTCATTGAGACTAAGGAGAAGAATCCTCACTGGGTAGGTGCAGATGGAAATTTTGACTCCGCTATCCACCAGCACAGCCACAGGACCCATCATTTTTAAAAAATACAGAGTTACCACTTCCCTGTTTGGAATTTCTCTCTCCAGAATAGAGTGGTGGAGAGAGACATTACTAGGTTATGCTTCGCTTTTAACAAGATCCTTTGGACACTGTAAGCAGGGTCTTTTCATTGCAAACTGTCAAAGCACTTAGAATTCCCATCAAAGAAAGAGCTTTCTGTAGCAAGGGAGCTTTTTCTCATTTCCCTCCCTAATTTCCTGCCTGGAGGCATGAAATTGTCACTGTTTATAGTGCTGCTTGAAAATGAGTGTCTATGAAGTGGCACTCAGGGAAATCATACTTGTGACAGTAAAAAGACAAACAAGAATGGCCTAGAAAACATGACTAGTAGGGTAAAGCAGAAATATTTCAGGTTGCCTAGCCTGAAACAATGTTTTTCCCTAACTGTGTAGTCCTAGTGGGACTGACTCCGACAGTCTTCAAAGGATTTTTTGATGTGTCAGGAGCAGTCACACTAGCAGGCAGCAGCTCAGTGTCCTCAGTGAACCCTGCCCAGGACCTCTGTGAACTGCTGCAGATGGCAGCTGTGAGTGCAGAGGAGCAAGTTCTTACACCCAGAGCAGCCCTGAGAGACTGCTCTCTCTCCCCTGCCCTCGCTCCTGTGACTTCTTCCACTGCCTGCACTAAAAGGTGTGCAGTACCTCACCTTGGGCTCACTGTCAAAGCTTTGCAGCAAAACTTCAGCAGTTGCTGCAAGCGAGTGGAATGCTGTCCCTTACATCTGCTGTCAATTCGGGCTTTTTGAAAAATGAGTGGTAGTATATTTGCTGCAATAGAAACATCCTTCCTTCTATCAACAAAACTGTTCTGACACTATTTTTTTCACCTGCTAACCTTATTTTATTCAGCTGTTGTTTCTTCAGTTAAGCTGTATTTTAATGTGCTGATACAGTAATGCCATTTAATCAGTTCCTGTTCTCAAGAAACATCAGAAAGGACTATGCAATAAACATGTTACTATACCAATAGTTCTTAAATGTTTACTAAAAGGTTGAAGTTTTTTTCACTTAAAAGAAATACATGAAAACAAGCATAATATTATTTTTCTAGCCTCTAAAAAACAGTCTAGTAACAGCCATGTAGAAAAATAAAATGTGTTCTTGTTGAGAATAAATGGCACATTTCCTCCAGCAGTTAATTTCTACAATCTGGTTATAAATCTGTCAAAAAAAAGATTTATAATGAAATGCTAACAGATTCCAGGCAATTACTGCTCTAATAGAGCCACTTTCATACTCATGCACTCATGCAGATACAGACCTGCAGAAGGCATGGATTCGTAGGAATGAGAAAATGGTTCAACAACCTGATCAGGACAAGACAGGCTCTGAGTGAAGTAGAACATGTAGTTCAGATGAACATCATGCTTTCTACAGAAAGCAAAGGTTTTCGTCCAGCTAAAGGAGGACAAAAGGTGGCAACAGTGCGTGCAGCCACACAGCCAAAAGAACTGCCCTGTTTACACATGGCAGATGCCCTTCCAGCACAAAGCAAGTTGCTAAGGCCGTCCTATTTTTGGTCCTTGCTCTTCAGCTTTCAAAGGGACTCTTTGCTGGTATGGAGCCCCTCGTGTACAAGGGAAAGAACTGGGTTTGTTCAGCCTGGAGAAGAGAAGGTTTCAGGATGACCTAACCAGTACCTGAAGGGAGCCTACAATAAAGATGGAGAGGGACTTTTTACAGGGGCATGTAGTGACAGGACAAGGGGAAATGGCTTTCAACTGAAAGAGAGTAGGTTTAGATTATGCATTAGGAGGAAGTTCTTTGCTGTGAGGGTGGTGAGGCACTGGAACAGGCTGCCCAGAGAAACGGTGGATGCCCCATCCCTCGAAGTGCTCCAGTCAGGCTGCAAGGAACTCTGAGCAACATGGTCTAATGGAAGATGTCCCTGCCAATGTCAGAGATACTGGAACTAGATGATCCTTAAGGTCTCTTCCAACCCAAGCCATTCTATGATTCTATGATTTACTATTTCTGTTACTGTAAACAGAGCTGGGTTGCTGTTGCGTACCAAGATCAAGGACAATACCAGTTAGAAATGTGAAGAGTTTGCAGGCCATGGGGGCAAGAAACAGGCATGCAAAGAAGGGGGACACAAGAAAACACCAAGAAACTCTTCATGGTGGCAGCCAACATTTTTTGTAGTTTCTTCAACAAGAGAGAATATTCCAAGTGAAATGAAGAGGCATGGCATACAGAGGGCCCCTCCAAGCAGGGGTAACATTTGAAGTGGATATTTGAACAACTGATTTATAGAAGGCACCACACAATTGCTGCTTGGGAATGGGAACCTGCACCTATAGGGTGAGCAGGAGGGAAGAGGGGATAAGCTGTAAGGGCATTGATGAGCAGTGAGATGAGAAACCACTAGAGGGATGCAGAAGGAAAGGACTGATGACACTGAAAAAACCTGATGGGCTGGAGGTCCTCCTACTTGTGTGGGTAAGATCACAAAGCCATTCTCTAGTGATGTCATGCACAGGGACCTCTCAAAACACAGAGAGCTAAGCTGGGCATGCACTGAGCCTACACCTTTTTAACCACTTCAAAACACTACACAGGGTGAAAAGCTCACCGTTCTTCCACAGATTGGGACTAATCTTTCAGGTTCCTCGAAGAAAACTGTTAGTGCATGTGGTACACTACCAATGACCTTCCAAGCACTCTTGTTTGCTCACAGTTTTTCGAGTCCCTTTGTATCAAAATGAAAGTGTATTTTCATTACTTAACATTTAGGTGGGTCTGTCTTTAAATCTTTCAGTCTACAGCTGAACTGTTACGGTTTCTCACTGCCACATCCCTTTCACAGTGCCACAGGGTGTACATTAAAGAAAAAAAATCTGTGCTAATGGGAACCTTGAGTATCAAATATGTCACTGAGTCTTGCAGGTGACTCAGAAAACTTCCATCCACCACCCTACAAGAGAGACCCTGGGGATTTCCCTCATCATATTGTTTGTTGGATAGCATTATTCCATGGGTTTCAGCCAGCAATTTAAAAAAGCCCAAAAGATAACCCAAAGGCTGGAAGAGAATAGAACACCTGAGCCCAACAAAACCAGGTGTTCTTTACACCAAAGACCAGAATGTGTTCCACGTATTACAATTATTGGGCAGATGTATCAATCTTCACCACGCTTGTTCTGAGGTTAGGAAGAGAGAGAAGCTCCTGAAAGTCTCGAGGATAGGAGAAAAATTTTGCACAAATCAGTGAAAAGGGAAGCTACCAAGTGTTCAGGGCCAACATCATAGACAAATGTTTGACAGAGACAGCAGTGGAGCTCTCCTGAGGATGCAGAGAATGTAGGCTTTTTAAAAAAAATACTGTCTTTCAATGAGCTACAAGAAGATCGACAGTCTGAGCTGTTTAAAAACCCTGAGCCAAATCTTAAAAAACCCCGAGTTCAGTTTAGGAGAGCAGGCTATAAAAAAAAGTATCATTCACTGGGTATTTTTATTTTCTTGATAAGCCTTTGAGCTTGTCTTGTACTGCAATCCAAACAGCTAGACTTTCCCATTTTCCTTTTGAGTGAAAGCTAAAATGTAGCTTGAAGAAAGAAACCAAATGTTGAAGGGATTCTGTCTCTCTTGTGTGCTGGTTGCACTAAACCTGCATTTTACCATAGCCAGGAAAACAAAGCAATCCATTGCACACTGCCTGTAAATATTGCTTTTCAAAGGTTCCTTGGCTGCTGTACCCAATAATGTTGCAGACTGAACTGCAAGGAGCACATTACCAGCCTGTGAAGGGATAAGGGAATTAGTAATGGCCAATTTTTTTACTCTCACAAACACTGAGAGAAGGTTGAGCCTTTTCACAGGACAAAAGTAGTAACTGGTTGATTTTCTCCAAGGTTGAGAAGTGCATGGGGGAAAGGACTAGGATGCCAGGCTGGCATGTGTGGCAACCTTGTGGCTGTGCCCAGACATTGCATCTCAGTGCTTCCAGAGCTGCTGCTGTTGGCACAAAGCTGCACCTAAGAGCTGCGGGAGCCGCTTTTGGGGAGCAGTGCCTCTTCTCTTTCTGCTATCAGCCCTCTCCTGCAGCCTTCCCTACCAATCTGCACCTCCAGAAACTCAGCAAGCTTCCTGGCACAAAGATCTCAGCAAACATAAATTAAGAACATCACTTCTAGCCTAAACCTGTATTTTGCAGGATGCGTTTCCTTGCTGGAAAACACTTCAAGGTCAGTGAAGACAAGTCAAAGTTTGAGTACCTCAGGGCAAAACAGAATGATTTTTCTTTCTTCAGGGTGATTCTCTTACAGCCAAGCAAAGCTGACTTCACGTCTTTTTCAACTTTCCTGTTGTATCAGAGGCCTATGTCAGCTGTCTGTCTTATTCAACCTTGGTCAGCAGGACATAGATAGTGCTGTGGCAGACATTGTCGTCTTCCTCCATTTCCTCAACACTGCTTCGTTCCACCAAAGCCATGCATTTTGTTACCGTCAGCAGCCACATCATGGAGGTAATCAAAGTCCTGTGTTGGTAACATGCCAGTGGTGAGCTAAGTTACATGGCTTTGTGCAATCTCTTACTCTCACAGTGCTGTAGATGTGACCTCTGGATGCCATTAATTTCCATGGCCTTTATGAAACTCACTGAATGGGATGAAATTGCATTTTACTTTGCAAGGAGCCTGCTTTGAGACAAAAGGGCAAACAGTCCAGGAGAATTTATCTGCCAAAGTCACTTATGACTTGAATGAAATAAGAAACTGATGCCACTGAGGGAGGGGGAAGAGAGAGAGAGATCTTCGCTGATGTTTTTGCATGATTTCTCTGCTTTTATTTACATGCACCACTGAAGAGTGGTCCTTGGAGCAGTTTTCTTTAATGCTTCTAATGCTAAGAGCTGTTAAAATTAAATAGTTTGAGACAGTGCTGGCATGAAAATGAGTGAATTTGAGCATCTAGATGAAAACTTTCCTTTTCAGCTAGAGATGAAAACAAAGACTAGATTAAAACACTCACATGTGGGAAAGACAAGTCTAAATCAATGGATGACAGCTGTGATTAGAGTCGACTAATGGAAAAACGAATTCACAGACAGTAAACTAAGAATAATATGAAATACATTTGCTTAACTTCTTTTTTTTTCTCCTTGTTTTGGTTTGTTAGTTCTGTGTGCTCTTGCAGAAATTTACTGCAGCATAGGATCTTACCTTCATTACTCATGCTGATCAGAAGAAATGTGGATATCAAAGAGATATCCATTAAAAGATGATGCTAGAAAAAATTAAATGAAAAAACCCTTTCATATATTTTGCAAAGCTAAAAGCAAGCTGAAGAAGCCTGATCAACATATTAAACAATTTTGTGCTTCCAAAAGCAGGAGCAACAATTTTTCAGTTCCTAAGTTTTATTTCCTAACTAGTAATCAAAGCAAAAGAAAAGCTTTGAGAAATCAATGGACAGCAGTTACGAAGAAGGAGATAGCAGGGAGAATGTTTAATATTTTAGAAGGGATTTGAAAGTAAACAATTTGGAAAAGGAGTTGGATCAATATTTATTTCTCTACTTCCTTGAAAAAGAATGGGAAGACTGACAATCATAGTTTTTGCTGCAAGGAGACAATTTTGTTTACGAGCTTGCTCTAAATTATGATGAAATACACTACATGAAAATTGGCAAAAAAGGCAAAAATAAAGCTTTGAACTGAATAATTATAAAAATCTTTTAGGTATATTGTCAACACGTGCAGCTTTTGTCTGGTGCGTATCTGGTGTGTATCTATCAGATAGGTGCAGTATATGCTTTTTGTGTCATGGACATCATTACCTATGTCTGAAAAGTAATACCAATTTTCCAAGAAATTCTATAAAAAAAGCTTCCCCCCTCCCTTTAGTGTTCAGTAGCTGAGATAGCCAGAAAGTGGTTCTCCTAAAATAAAAGATACAAGCATTTTGCTATGGCATACTGCTGTTTTTGGTTAGACCGACATGAGAAACTGAGCTTATCCTACCATGAAGCTGCCTTGAATTAGGAAGTCCAAAACTGGAAGTACCTGAAAAAATCAGTGGTCTCTTACTAAATTCTGAGTTTAAATGGCATCAGTATGAACTCCTAGCAGAATAAGGAGTCTGGTGTCTCATAACTGAGATCAGTGTTTGGCCCAAAGTCAACAGCAGACACATTTTACTAATGAGGGAGAACAGGATACCATTCATTAACTCCCATCTTTCACACATATTCTGTGTGATCTGGTGGACTGTGTCCCATTGAAAAAGAAATGGAAGAGGTTATCGCTTTGAGATAAAATAGGAAAAAGCAAATTTCAGGGATTTAATCTTTGACCTTATTATTGCCTGAAATTTGCTAACTAGATTGTTTCCAGCCTCAAAAAGAACTACAGCTGCCTAAAATGATACTTCTGACTTCACACAGAGCTGAAGTCCAAGTCTGGCTCTCACTGTTGCAATAGTGGACGTATAGAGCACATTTTACCCCCTCAGTTTCGAGATCCTTTTGACCTCTACCCAGTAGTTTGTTTTAGGCTATGTCAGACCAGCAGTCCATTCTGTCTATCGCTTTGTTTCTTGTCACATTTTCCCCTCTAGTCATCCCTGCAGCCCTCCTCTTCACCAGTTGAAGCCATTCCCTTTTCTTCTCCCTACCCCACTGCATGCCCTCACAGTACTGGCCCTACAGGAGGTACGGACAGGAGGGGGGTCTGTGGGCTCCAGCAGCACCACACCTTGACAAATGCTGGCCTGCTCTTGCCCACGCCAGTGAGGCATGCAGCAGCCAGAGATGTGCTGGGATGGCAGAGGGACAGCTTCTCTGCAACCAACATGAATAGGGCTGTCCTCTTTCCTTACCTGTAGGTATGCATCTGTCTGGAAGGAAGAAGTGAGTAATCAGGTCTAGGAAGAGAGGCTGGGAGACGGTTCATGTGTGGGAGCAGGCTCGGCACAGTAACCAGACCCATCAGTAATTGCATCCCCTGCATGTTCTGGTGTGCCTGGCTCCTCTCCTAGACTGACTGCTCTCTTGAGACAGGTCTGGTTATATCTTGATACAGAACATGCCCTTGGTATTAAATAAAGGGTCATGAAGAAAAGCCTCAGTTCAGCTACTTACTCTGAAAAAAAGGCATTTTAGAGCTTATTGCTTTGGATTCAAAACCGGAGATTTGGCTTTTCTGTGTGTTTTTTTTTTTCCCCCCCTAGCACTTACCTAGGTCTTTCTGGATTTTCAGTAGAGTGACAGGCACATTATGAGAGGAAATTACCAAGTGACAGAGCTCAAAAGAAGTGTGGCAATTATCTGAGCTAATTCCAGCAATGAGGTAAGGAAGCTGAAGAAAGAACCCCCTTTTCTTAGTCTGTTAAATAATAAACTTAATTAAACTTTGGGCTTCAACTCTATGCAAAACCTAGCACAGACAGCCTGCTTAAAGCACTGCCTTGATGCAACATGCACACGTACCTTCCCAAAAGGTGTAGTAGGAATACCCATTGGTAGGCGATGGGACTGGGTCTCAGCCTCACAGGCTTTCAAACGCCTTGAAAAGCCCTGTACAGAGCCAAATTTTGGTGAGGGGATCTGGAGAAGCTCAGGTCACCTGGTCCTGCTATGTTCAGTGCCAACCTACAGTCAGCAGAGCTGTGGGAGCATCCTCTGACTGTGTGGTAATGCCAGCCCTGCTCATCAAGGACAGAAATTTCCCAGATATGCCAATCCTTCCTGCCCCTACTGCTAAAACACATCCAGCTCAGTGCCAGGTTTTGTGCTCTGCTCCAGCACTGCACCAGCTACCCATGGAGCTGATTTTACTGTCTGATCAAATCATGCGCTGGCTCAGTCTGTGCTTCCACATACTGCAGCCCACACTCTGCAGCCTAGTAATACTCCTTCAGTCCCTCCCCAGTTATGATACAACGTCATTTTGCGAGGAGATCATCTTCTCCAGAATTCTTTCTAACTTACAATAAAAGTGACACTTAGATCAAACAAGCATGAATGCAGATCATATTTGTCAGCCACGATCATTTTACAGTGACCTCACAAAAAGTGGGATTTGAAAGACTCAGATCAAGAAAACCAGGTGGAATGTTGAAGTTGGTGGCATGCATTCTGGCAATAGTTTGTTGCAGGACTGAGAGAGTCCAAGGTAAATGAAATACTTCAAGAGCTTATTAGCTCATAGAACTCAGGAAAGATACTTACGTAAAAACATAAGGAAAAAAGTAGAAAATGTATGCCTGTATGTCAGCATTACAGTATGTCCACAATTATGGTTTTTTACTTTCTAAAGAGCATGTTCAGCCACTAATCTTACAGCCAATTTGTAAAACAGACTTCACTGCTCTAAGTATTTCTGTTTTGAAGGGTCAACAAACCCTGAAAAGGAAAAGACATATATGGGAAAGAGAAGAGTGCTTATGGATCCCAAGACTTACAGATTTTCAGATCCTTTATGTATGACTACTATTTTTGTCCCTTGGAGTGCTTAAACTCAAATGTTTGGTTTCCTGCCTACTAAATATAATGTCTGCAAAACTTTCCTTAAATGAAAGATCGCACTTCCAGGTGGACATTTAAGCATGTGGAATCACATATCATATGCAATTCCCAATTCCCTGCTCATGAGTCTGGATCAATTCCCTCATTCCTTAGAATCAGCACATTACCACACAAAAAAAAAAAAAGAAAAAAAAAAAAAAAAGGGGAAAAAAAAAAAGTTTGGCAAGATTTTCTTGAGCGTATTCCAGAATTCAGCTTTGCCCTTGACTCTGTCTGTATTTAAATATTCTTCAATTAAATAACGCTCTCATACAGTACATTTTTTCGTAGGTGTTGAGTATGAACAGCTTTCACTGAAATCAAAGGCACTGGCAGGTGTTTATTACTTCTGTTTAATTAATCTTTTAAGTTTTTTTCAGACGTTCATGCACAACAGAAATCTCTCACGGCAGTAGGAATAGCTGGTAGATTTCAGTGAAAGACCAATGATTTATGAGATGGATGGTGTATTCCCAAGGGCTTGCAGGCCCTTGACATCAAGCACTGCTTTTGGATACTTGAGCTGATCAATGAATTTGGGCAACAGAGCATGCGAGTACCCAGCTGGACTAACTGAGACTGCCCTCATCAGCCCTTTCTGAAAACGAGGCTGCATTAAAAAGTGCAGTGAGAAGCACCTTAACAGCTCTTTTATTTTCTTTCTCTTTCTTCTGATTTCCATGCAATTTCAAGCTCACTGTGGTGACACTAAAAGTGCATGGAGGTAAAGAATCTAGGAACATTTTACAGCTACAGCACATCCAGACTCTCCAGTCTTTTCTAAGGTTCCTGTGAGGATACAAAGGTTTATGCTGGGATTGCTATCAGGATTTCTTCTTCCAACACATTAACAAGCCCACAAAAAGCCCTCCTTGTAACTGCATGCATCTATTTCAGATTAGATGGAATCTGAGCTCGATCTCCTCTACTGCACAAAACTCTGGGCTGTGTGCTCTCTTTGAAAGTACTGGAGTTTTAAGGGAAGGAGGAAATTTTTCTGCCATACACGACAGATGAGGTACTGCTAAAACCAGATGAAAAAGTGGCTGGGAAGAGACAACCTCATTTCTCTCGGGAAGCAGCAGAGGCAGATGAAACTGTATCTTCCACTTGCCTTCTTATTTTCATAAGCCTCTGTGGAGGAACCCTCCAAGTGCTGAACAAACGTGGACAAGGATGTGGTGGAAGGAAAATCCAAATAAACCAAAATCCTATTCCATCCATTCATGGTCTCAGATCCTGTTGGGAGGGCACTGGACTTATAAAAAAGGTCTGGAGTCTTCCTCCTCCTCTTCCTCCTCCTCCTCCTTCTCTTCCTCTTGCTGACCTGTTCTTCCAGCCTCGCTATGTCTCTCTCGATCTGACTGACCAAGACCTCAGAAGCAGACACATGTGACATAGGACACATCCTCTCTGGCCATGGGCACCTTTGCATGACTTGCTAAGGCCCCTCATCAGGAGAAAGAGAAAAAGGACAGCCAGCTTCTTTATGCACCGTGGTAGACCTTCGTGCAAGGGGGCTGCAACAGAAACACCTCTGTGTCTGCACCTGATACTTGTTCCTCAGAGAGGGGTAAACAGGCAGAGCAGCAGCAGATGGCTCAGGAAGACTGGCCCAAACTCAGGGAAGGACTAGTGACACTCTGCTGCGCTCCCCCTAAATCACATTCCGGGAATGTCTCCATCAGCTACAAGGAGTACTGAAACCAAATGGCTTCTTCATTAGCATGCTGGGAGTTAAGGTTGAATAAACACGTGCTTTTCTGCCCTTTCACCTCTAAACCAGGAAAGTAGCTTTTCAGGCTGCTTATAAAGGGCTATTAAGAGAATGAATCATCTTATTTTAGGGGCTTCAGTCTGCCCCAAAGGAGATGTGCAAAACATCTGAAAGAGAGCAAACTGGCTAACACCAGCTGAGAGGGAGCCCAGTGCCCAGAGATTCAGGCTTCTCTAGGTACCCCAGCCCTACCAGGCAGAAATACAGGCAAAAACTGTGACAGTCCAAAACCTTGTAGGCTCAAACATCTTTTTTCTCCTGAAATCACAACAAACACAGTTCAGCTGCAGGTAAACATCAGCTCATGGATAGCTGGACACTACTCTCATATTGCCAAGCTGGAGGAAGACATCAACATGGGCAGCACCACATCAACTAACAGGGAACCCAATCACTGCCAGAACATACGTAGGGCAAACAGCAGATCTCTGGTATCAATCCCAAAACACTGAAGCAAAATAGTCTGTGCAGGGTCTTATTTTCTGATTGTTTTGTTTTTTCAAATATCCCAACAGCAAAAATGCAAGGATGTTAAAAACCACAGCTGAAGGTCAGGGTGGATGAAGAAAGAAAAGGCTTTGCTTGTCTTCTCATGTGAACTCAACTGCTGATACGCTGTGTCATTCACTGGTGCTAGGGTGGTTTGAGTGTCCTAGTGCCTCTGGCTGCTAGGCACTTATCTCCTTTGGCATATGTAAGTGTCTCTGCAATCACTGTTTTGTTTTGCTTTGCTTTCTTTCCCCCCACCCATGAGCACAAGTGTATTATTAAAGGAAAAAAAATACTGAAAGGGCCAATGGATTATCAAGGCCATAAAGAAGGCAGACCACAAATCACAAGTGTAAATTGGGTTTGCTCTTGGGTGGTTTGTCTTCTCCCAATAAGAAGTAAAATGTTGCTGATTTCTTGTGAGAGGTACTCTATTAGTATTGAGAAAAGTAGAAAAAGTAATTGATTTTGCTTTGCAGCTATGGTTTGTAAGTGAAAACATGTGTCAGCTCCTGTACCACACATGCTTCTGTCTTACTATTTTTCAGTGTCTTTAGCCTCTTTACTTCAGAAAATTTGGACTAATTAGTTAGAAGACTTTCTGTATCATGTTTAATTTGTCCTTCCTTCATAGTCTCTCTGCTTTACTTTTCAGGATCATACATTCTCTGAGTTAACAAAGCATACAGGAAGTTTTTGCTGCTCATCTGACAAATTATTTAAAAACCACAAGCATGATATTGAAAGAAAATGAATCTCTTATTACAACATCCAAATCAGACTGTTTGATATGGGCTACAGATGGTCTCAGTCTGGTAGTGCAGAGAAACAGGGAGCATTTTTAATCCAAATCCACCTGTAAAGAATCAGGTTTCAAGTTTTAACATGATGTATGTTTATATTTTTTTTTTTTCCCCTCTCTCTTTCTGGAGAGCCAAAATCTAGCTACATCTGTTCCTAGCCTGGATCCACACAGAATCTGTTGATGGAAGCAAATCTATTAATATTTTATCAGTCGGGGCCAGGACATAATCTTCTAAAGAGAATTGTGTTTCCTGCATAGAAGATCTACAAGAGGGGAGTGGAGTAACTGAAAGCGAACTCTGGGGCCGCTCTCTGGAAGTCATGGGATGTTCATCAGCCGTGACACAGGTCCCACAGCCTGCAGTGAGTTATCAGCTCATCCTGTGCACTGCTTCCCTCAGCTGTGTTGTCCCTGCCCCCCCACTTTGGTTATGCAATTGCAATGCGGTGGTTGAAAACTGAGGAAGACAAGTCTGTAAGGCTCGACCATCACTTGGCAGCAAAAGATAGACCCAGGAGAAAGGCTTGTAGGGAGGACAGGTGCTACATGTGCTGTTGTTACTCACCTCTGCAGCATCCCTCTCTAGTTCAGTGGGTTGCCCTACAAGTTTCAGAAGACCTTCTCCTCTGTGGGGATATGACAAACATGGTACCAGCTGGAGGCAGAAGGTCCTTCTGCCCATGTGCTTTGGGACTGAAGGTGAAAGAGCTCTGAACTACTGTGGTGCATTCCTGTCTGCCTAGACGCAGCTGGCTGGCTGCCATTGGAAAGCTGCCATTTCTGTCTCATGATGCTGTTGAGGGTCCTGAAGGACCCCAGCAAGCTTGGTTTCTGATAACCAGATAGATCAGCCAAAGACTCCATCCATTCCTTAACTAAAGCGCTTCCTTCTGCTGACCAATCTCAACTGCACTGTTTTCCGGACGGAGCCAGTACAATTTTCCTCTTCACCTACGCATCACCTTGTCCTGTATTCCTGTTTTGCTGCAGGATCTGAAGTTGGCCAGATACTGCTGCTTTTACCTTTACCACACAAATGGTTCCAAGAAGAAAAATCAAGGTCTCTGACAGATTCCACCAAGCAGTGCCAGTGCTTTTCTGCCAATTCCATGCTCGGAAATCTAATCCAACAAATCCTTGTTCTGATTTCAGACTACAATTTTCTGTGGCAACAAGCTCCACATTTTAACTACAAACAGTATAAGATTGACTTTGACCAGCTTTTTAGTCTATCAAGCAATGTGACTGAGAACACCCTTGCTTTTGTACCAGTGGACAAAGAGAACAGAACATCATGTCAATCCTCTCAAGGCCAGTTTTAAAATCACCAGTCTCCCCATGATGTCCCCCAAATACTTCAGCACTAAACTCCTCTCACAGGAAAACCCCTGAGAGTTATTCCAAGCCCTCTGCTATTCTTCTAACGTCTTGCTGATGCCCTTTCTACTCTGTTATTTTAAATAAGAAATGAAGAAGGATACAGCACTCCAGAGTACTGGTGTACATCACCATTTTGTATTAAGGCACCACGACATTTTCCCAGTAGTTTTCCTATTCTAATTTGTATGTTTCCTAACAACTACTTGGGTCTTTGAGCTCAGTGTTATGTGCAGAAGAGTTCATTTATAGCTTTAAAAACAACAAAAAAATTACTGAACTACAGCTGTACTAAAATAGCGGAATAAACTTCTCATTTCAGAAACATCTGTATCACAAATGAAGACCCATCCCTATGTTCCTTCCAACACAAAGTCAGCAAGGAGACAAAAGATAAGAAGTGATGTAATAGACAGAGGGTCAGTAGCAGAGACAGAGAAAATACTTGGTTATCCTGGGCAGAGACCAAGACTGTGGCTGAGTGACTTGGTTCTGGCTTTCTGTTTGGGCAATGGACTAACCAGGGCTAATTACACCTATGTCCTTCATTATCTCAAGCAATCTAACAAAGTGGGAAAGGAACCATCACAAAAGACTGTTAGGAATAGTCCTGTTTCCTAAAGTCTGTTTTCTTGCATCCACAGGCCTACCTCTCTCACTGTCCCCTCAGAGGCTCTCTTCTTCCCCTTTTCCCCCTGTATCATGCATTATTTGCCAGATCTGCTTAATATGAATCAGGAGAAATAACTGTTTCACAAGCCCTGCTCTAACAGATCTGCACAGATATGGTCACCCAAGAGACAACAAAACTTTAACTGACCTACTTGTAGCCAAAGTTTAACTTTCAGCAAGGAAATAAGCAATGACTTTGATCCAGAGTTTTCAAGGAAGAAAAAAAGGAGAAAACCAAAGATAAAAGTCAGCCAGTTATTCCTGAAAGACATAACACACTCCACAGTGTATTTTTCAGGGTAGAGGGGAAGGAGGAAATGGGGAGCTCTTAATTCATGTTCCTCATTCCACAGGTCTCAGGGGTTCTTTGAGTCTTACAGCTGGTCTGATTTATAAATAGGTACATCTCTCACTTTTTATTTCTTGCTTCATTGTCATTTTCCTGCTGGCACATCTGGTCCAAGAATGGCCACTACACAGGAAATTATTGCAGACACTTCAGTGAACTTTCTTACTGAAGTGACAGTTTTCCAGTAACCAGACTCATGTTGTTGAGCCTGTATGATGCTAAATGAAGAAGAGACCCACTATTTCCTCCTTTACCCATTTCCAAAGCCGATTTCAGAATAGAAAAATTGCCAGTATTGATATCATCCTCTCTCTAGATTTAACAAGAGATTGCTTTGCAGTTTGGAAGAAGAAAATTAGCTCAATTTTGACATCAGAGAATGCCAAATCTTACAGCAATAAAGAATAACCTGATAAATAGAGGACAGACTTTTCCAAAGACTGAAAAGCTGCCTGCTTCTACTACCAGTGCCTGATTTTCTCCAACTGTGGCTTTCTGTGGGGACTGTTTTCTGTCAGAAGTGACATTGAATGCTGCCTAGGGAAGTTTTCAGAATTGATTAGTGATGCTTTTGCTGGCTCCTTTTAGAAAACTTTCTGCCAACAGCTTTATACAGATGAGTGGGACCTGTTCTTTAAAACAGACATACGTTTTTTTGTACATGCCTATTCAATAGAAAATTAAATGTTGGTTGAACTCCACCTTTTTTTGGGGCCAGTCTCCTCTCTGCCTTTTTCAGTACCTTCTCTGAATTTCTCTTTTCTCCTCTCCCTGTAGTCCCCATTGAATTCCTGCAGTCTTACCCTCCTATCTGAAAGAGAACCACAGAATCATAATGTTGGAAAAGACCTCTGAGGTCATGGAGTCCAACCTTTGACCGACCACCACCTTGTCAACTGGACCAGAGCATCGACCATCCAGTCATTTCTTGAACATCTCCAAGGATGTACACCATCACCTCCCTGGACAGTCTATTCCAATATTAAACAACCATTTCCATGAAGAAATTCCTCCTGATGTCCAACCTAAACTTCCCCTACTGCAGGTTGAGGCTATGTCTTCTCATCCTGTGACTAATTGGCTGGAGAAAGAGGCTGACACCCACCTGGCTGCACCCTCCTTTCAGCAGTTTTAGAGAGCAATAAGGTCACCCCTGAGCCTCTTTTTCTCCAGGCTAAACACCCCCAGCTCCCTCAGCTGCTCCTCATAGGGCTTGTGCTCCAAATTCTTCACCAGTTCCACTGCCCTTCTCTGGATTCACTGCAGCACCTCAATGTCCCTCTTGTGCAGGGCCCAGGGCTGGACACAGAACTTGAGGTGTGGCCTCACCAGTGCCTAGTACAAGGGGGACAATCCCTGCCCTGGTCCTGCTGCCCACACTGTTGCTGATACAGGCTAGGATGCCTCTGGCCTTTTTTGTCACCTGGGCACACTGCTGGGTCATGTTCATCTGCCGTTGACCAGCACCCCCAGGTCCTTTTCCACCATGCAGCTTTCAGCCACTCTGCCCCCAGCACTGCCTGGGGTTGTTGTGACCTGAAGACAGGATCTGGCACTTGTCCTTATTGAACCTCTTAGCACTGGCCTTGGCCCATCAATCCAGCCTGTCCAGATCTCTCTGCAGAGCCTTCTTATTCCACATGGGAACCCTTCCCTAACTCTTCACTAGGAACAATTAATGTCAATTGCATTGACATGCTGTTCTTTCACAGGGGCTGCAGCTCAGTGAGATTTTTCTGGAAGGTCCTAGGAGAAACCTAGTCTTGGCAAAACTCTTGCTGTGTTAGCAGAACTGGCACACCTCCTCTTCTGCACAGAAGGTTCCACTGAGATTGCTTTAAAAATTAAAAAGCTGCATTAAAAATAAAAAAGGGTTTTGATTGGCTCCAGTGTTACAGTGGAAGACGATGTGGCCTCTCGGACTCATACTGATGTTCATACATAAAGATGTGTGTGGTTAGGTCTCACTGAACTCAATAGATTGCATCAACATATGAAGCTAGGTATCAGGTTTCCTGCTTTTGAGTGGGGTTAGGCTAAGTTCTGTTATTTGCTCCCAGAATCTGAAGGGAGAAAACTTGTTCTGCTTTCCCCAAATTTTTGCTTCATTTGTATTTTAACTCTGAATTTATTTAAATCATGAAAACTGGTTTTGCCAACCTGTGTCTGGATGAGGGCCCAGTTCACCCAGTGTCCCCTCTCTGACAGTGCCCAGCATCAGTTGCTTCAGAGGAAGGCGCAAGATACTCTGCTAAGACTCAGTTATAGAAGAAGCTGGCCCCAGGGAAAACTTCTTCCTAAATCCTGCTAGCTAGAGCTTGGCTTCTGTCCTGATGCCCAAGGATTTATATTCCTTCCAAAATCTCTTGTTTATTTTAAAGTATTAACTGTTATGAATCTGGCTAATGTTGCTTTTCATGTTATGCCTAATCCTGTTTTGAACAGGTCTGCAGTCTTTGGCTTCAGTTGTATCCTTTGGCAGCGAGTTCCATATGCTAATTGTATATTATGTGAAAAAAGACTTCCTTCTATTAGCTTTCAGTTTTTTGTCTGAATAAAAATTATTTTACTATTTTATCCCTCCTTCCCTTTTTCCTGTTTTCCTCACAAATAGATATCCAGCCCAGAGCTGGAGCAGAAGGGAGAGATGTGTATTACTGATCTAAGTTGTGCCTGTGATCCAAAGACAGGCGATGGGTTGGATGGAACACATCTCCTAGCCAACTCCACACCTAGCCAGCCCCAAGCAGTCTGCACTATGATGTGCCAGCACCCCAAAAGCGGAGCTTCCATAAATAGCTTTTAGAGTCACAGATGTCTCTAGAACAAAAATCTTTTAAACTTTATTGTAACAAGTTATAATTTTTGCTATTTTAGTTCAGACATTTAATAATTTATTTATGTCATATATCCACTGCTTTATTACAGACCAGCGGTCTTTAGGACCAGAATTGGCAAATGCTAGGGTAAAATTTGCTGTTAGTTGCCAGCCAGCATTCCTCCTCATTCACTAGATATACTTCCCCCGAAAAGAGACAGATGGCAGTGCCAGCGACATACTTCCTTGGAGATCTTCCATCAAGGAAAACTTCCTTAAATGAAAAGCTGAGTTTTCTGAGAAACCGAGCAGAAAAGTCTGCATAAGTAACTTAGACTTACTCTTGCAATGTTCTTCACATATCCTAATATATGACAAGTAAAAATTACTTTCCAACACTGCCTGTCACTGTGAAGGTTCTCTGTTGGGGGTGCAAAATGGCAAATTTACCAGCAGCCATCACTTATGTGATCTCAGGCTGAATGGGCTCTGCTGGCCTCCATCAAGCTATACAGACCTATGACCCAGAAATGTAAGTTTGCATTTACCCCACGACTGCATGGATGGCTCTGCAGCAATACCACATTGCTCCTCATGCAATACAGAAGAGTATGCAATACAAAGAGCATTGTAGCATAAACTCCATCTTTTGCCTTAAACATCCCCAGTACTGCATTACACTCAAAATCTGCTCTGGTCACCGTTCTGACAATCAGATGTGTGCCAGAGCCTGTACTTCATACAGATTATCTTCTCTGTCTTCTAGAAAAAACATTTTTCAGTCCTCCAGGCACATTAATCACTAGCCAACCAAGCAGTTTTACTAATCAAAATCTGGGCCTTACAACTGATGCAATTTGATGAATCAGTTTCAGTGCCACTGTGGGCATACCAGGCCACTCCATCATTGCCACCTACAGGACTGGAGGAAGTGAAACTGCCTCATTTTCAGTAACTACTTATTTAAAGGCAGAGTAGAAGTGGCATGGACGTTTTATTCATGGATAGCCACTGGTCAGGGAATTTGAGGAATCCAGCTGTACAGAAAATGGGGGTGATTGCTGGGCTAGGCATTCTAGCCTCGTGGATGTGTTCTTGGGAGCTCTGGGAGATCACCCAAGCCAAGATACAGGCAAGGTCCAGCGCTGACCTCGAGACTATCACAGTGCCTCAAAGAACAACATGCTCATCAAATGACAACATAAACAGCTCAGTGAAGGATGGCATGGAAACAGGAATCACGCTGAACTTTTCCTTTGCAGCTGCTCTCCATACTTGGGCATTGCCTTGCGTCAAAGGACCATTGCTACACAACCCTTTTCCTAACAGGTCTCGCAATGAAGTCATTGCTAGAGATGTCTGGAGTCATGAACAGGTATATGACCTCACCACGAAACTGGGTGAAATAGTGGCAGATATTTATCCAGTAACAGGTGTTGCAAACAACACAAGCACAAGTAAAACAAAAGGCAGTGAAGAAGATGGGTCTTGCACAGGTGCTTACTCAGGGTTAAGGGCAGTTGTCTACTGTAGAAAAGGAAGAAGGTCTTTTGAAAACCTCTACTTTCTCAAATGGTGTGTGTGAGAAACAGAGGTGTCCCTGTAGAACTCTCTGCATTTGGGATCCTGTACAGCCATAATGCTTTCTTGCAACCTTATTTTTTTAATTGGAAGAGAAACTGTCGTGGCTCTCGTGAGCTGATCAAGGACTGCAAAGAACATCCTGAAGAACCCATATAATCTTGACATCGCAATATCTGTGAGGAAGCTATGCATACCCCAGATTACAGCACCCAGCCACAGCTAGGGACCTGCCTACTTGTGTGATACTGCCTCCCTCTTTGTGTTACCAAAAGGACAGCACCAAACATTCTGAACACATTCCGTCTCTCCTGCTTTTCCAGTCACGCTCCTGAATGGGGTATGGGCATGGAGTGGATGGGAGGCGGCAGTGAGAGAGGGCACTGTGCAACATTCAGTCTCCGAGTGACAACAACATGAATGATGGCAGCAAAATCTGCAGAGGACATTAAAGATTACATGATTGCAAGGAGATACAGATGAATGAACTGCTATCTGCCTGCTGCAGCTCCCTGATGGGTCATGCTGAACAGGTGTGACGGCTTAGCAGGAGAGGAGGAGCTTCTACCATTGCCTGTTCCTCTGGAATGCCTCTTCTGAACATCGCTTTAGTCTTGTCTGATAACCCTCAGCTACCGTCTCCCACGGGAGAATGAAGGACTGGAGCTGTTTGGCAAAGTACAGGACAAACAGTTCCTGAGCCTCTCCCATTCACAGCCAGGCTTCACTCATTTCAGCCCCTAACACTCAAAAGTTTTAGCTTTTTTTTAGTCACAAATACATAGTAACAAGATGGGTTTCCATCTACTGCTGCATCCAAAGACATTCCAAAGCTCACACAGGAAAAATGCACCAAAGAACACTGCTCTTGGGATTAATTTTATTGTCGTAAGAAAGACCTACATTGGGAAAATCTTGGAAGTACTTGTCATTTCCAGAGTGCATGTAGAGTGTCAGGGGCACCCTGGTGACACAACTAGGTACAGAGTAATCTTGCCTGTATTGTACTTAGTATGTGATGATGAACCACAGGAACCATCTGGAGAGAAAAGATACTGCCACTTGATTTGGGCAGGAAGAATTATCAAGATGCAGCAGTGCTGTAGGTATAGCCAAGCCACTTGGACTCAAAAATGAACTGAGGCCTTGCTCCAAACAAGGAAGATTTAGCAATTGCCTTAGCAAATGTCCCTAGCGGGTCTGAAGGTAAACCCTTGCAAAGTGCCCCAGCTACTCTCTCAGATCTTCATGCTGCCCAACATTTTTTGCATATTGAGCAGAGAAACAAAAAGGATGACTGGCCTTTTGAATTAAGAAATGAAATGCTGCCATGTTATTAAAAGAGGCAGTGCTTTGGTATGGGCTGCTGCCTGGTTGTGCTTAAATGCTTACAAAGGTAAGAAAGGATGAATCACCCTAATTCCAACACTACCTGGACTACTAACAAACTGAGAAGTCTGAAGCTGGAAGCAGTCACATTTTGATAGTGACACAACATAGGATAAAAAAAAAGAAAACAACAAAAAAACCCTCTTAGACAATTAAAAGACTGTAAATCAACCTCTATTAATATGAAGCAAGACTGTTGCTATTTTTCATTCTCCCGACTCAGAGAAAATCTGTTTTCATGTTACTATAAAACCCAAGCCAGAAATTTGGAAGAGTTTATTTGGTTTATCCATTCCTCTAGGGCTACTATGCTTCACTTTTTACAGAGACCAGCGCATTGGCTTTCAATTAGGACAACTGAAAAACATAAATCAAGGTTTCTTGTTGGAGTTGTTTCTGTAAATCATACTCCCCCTCTATCCCATCCAGCAGCCACCAGAGACATGCAAAAATTGTAATATTGAGTTTTCATGCATGACAACCTTCCTCCTCTTTCCATTCAATTATCCTTGACTTTCTAAAGCTGTTAGTACGTAGCAAGAGCTACAAGTTCATCACAGATGGACCAATTTCATTGAATGGCAATAGGAGGGATCAATTCAAGCTTAACAAGGAAAGCTAATCACAGCCTAAGCTACAGAGAGACCACCAGCACTTCTTTGTTTTGACATAGCATAGCCTGCTTTTTACACTGACAGTGTCTACAGCTTACAGATTTTGAAACCATGGTGGTGGGGAAAAGAATCAGTTGCATGAGTGGGATGTTAAAATGTGGCTTTGACAGAGCTGGCATTTCTGAGACTCTGCTTGTACACTTGCTTTGTACCGTGGTAGGGTACACTGAACGCCTTTGCTGTCATGATCTGTAACATTGAAAAGGAAGTGAGGAGAGGAAAACACAGAAAATTAGGGCTTTTGGGAGTAGAGCACTACAGTTTTTTTTATCAGAAGGTGAAATGTAGAAGTATTACAATAAATGATGGTACTGTGACTTGATGAGGTTTCTCTGACAGGGGAGGATACAAAGAAATTCACCATCTCTACACTATGAGTTCTAAACTGTACTTAAAGATAACAGGTTTTCACTTCAGAAGAAAATGCAATTAAAGTAAAAAATAAATGTGGGAATCTGAGACCATCATCTACAATCTTCCTCCTGAAGAAGGCTGCAGTGTTACCAAAACCTAACCACCACCTTAGACCATCTTCTTAAGCTCTCTCTTTGTTATGTACAGGAAGTGCAAAACCCCCTGAAATATCAAGAACAACCACAAATTTAGCTATTCTGCACAGGGTTTCCAAAGGATAATCCAGGGCCAAAGTCCAGGGTCATGGGAGACTGTTTCATGTCAGGAGATGCTGGGACATTTCAGCACCTTGTTGGACAGGGATGTTGCTCTCACCCACTGACTGCTAACATGACACTCCATTCCCCATTCCTATCTGTAGAAAATCTGTTCTCAGCTCAGGAGCATTCATAATGTGTATGAGTCTATGAAAGATCTTTCGAAACCCACGATTCCAAGATTTCAACAGTTCTGCCCTCCCAGACCAGCTGTTTGTTCCCAAAGACATTTCTTCTGCCAGGGCCTGTCACTCCTGCTGCTAACTCCTGCTTGCATTGAGATTCCAGCAGTCGGCAGCTTGGACAGCCTTCGTAACTTCCCACACTGCAAAGTCCTGATGCTCCCTTCTCCATGATTTTCAGGCTTATGGTGATGCCCCACAAGCACTGCAGCCAGTTCCTGACCACATAGGACTGCTGCTCCCCGACCAGTGCAGGGTTTGCAGAGCTGCTCTGCCAAGGCACCTGTACATTTGCTGGTTTAGAGGCTCTGTTTGACCAGTGGAGTTGAGTTTTCCAGGGCAGCAGTGAAAGGGTTACCATCTCACAGCTCCACAGAAGTCACGAGGAACAGTAAAAGCCCTTTTTCCACCAACAGCACTACGCAGCAAGCTCCCAGATCTAATGCTGAGGCTTCAGGCTGCTGGAGATTGAAATGGGGGGAAGATGCAGGGTGCAGAGAGAGTGATGGACACCACAAGATAGGCAAGGCCTCCACAAAGCCCTAGGAGCTGCCTAAGAGCAGTTAGAGATATACCAGCAAATGGCGCATTTTGCTTTTCATGCACTCTTGCATGCCACACTGTTTTTGTAATTTTCAATGCAACGTAACGCAACAGCCACAATGCAACTAATGAATCAAACACAACCCAGATCAAATGGAATGTAAATTCAAGTAAAAATGCACAGCCCAAGAGGAGTCTTCCTTGTGTGGCAGGTACACAGAGTAACAAAGAAAACTAGCCAACTAATGACTAAAAGCCCCCACGCACACACATGCACACACACACAGAGGTGCATGCAGTCACACTCAGTCCTGGGACGCAAAAGGCAAAACAACAGAATCATATCCAACGCCGGAAATATTGTATGCTCATTAAAATACTGGCCAGACTGCTTCATGATTACTATCCCAGGATTTTAAGTGATGGCTGAGTTTGAGATGAGCCTTGCAGAACAAAAACTGACGATGAAGAGAGGAGGGAAGTGGAGATGAAGAGAGTGAAATGGAGTTAAGACATATAGGAGAGACTCTTCTCCTAGAGCAGCCAGAATTAGTTTGACAAGTAGCCACAGTTTCTAAGCCAATGTTCGTTCTTTTTGTCTGTTGGGGCATTATCTTAGATGACCAAGAAATTATGGAAATGAATGAGAGAAGCGCAGCAGCATAAGCTATTTAACATTGCTCACAGCAACTCATAGCAAATCAAAGGGGAAAATAGAGATGTGACCTGTGCTACATCCTCTCAATGCAATTGGAAGGATCACTGATCATGCCAGCTCTTGTCCTCGACTCTTTGGGACGTTTTTGCAGTTGCTAATTTTTAATTTGCTCTCCATTTGCAGCTTAAGACTGCATCAAGTGAATGAGCTAGGCTGTATCTTTCAGCTAAATGTAAAACAGATCATTCATAAAATGAAAAAAAAAAAGTAAGGAGATGAGTAACGGTAAAAAAAAAAAAAAAAAATCATGCCTCAGGACAACGTGATCTTCAGTCACAATTCCAGATAGTTATTCTTCCAGATGATGAGGAACACCCAGCAAACTCCTCTCAGCATCGCATACAATGCTGATTCACTCTGGGAAGCAGATCACCTTTATTTTCCCTTAATGATGAATCTGTCAGCCATGCCAAAAGTGAAGTAAGAGATTCTACTCTTTTCTCACAGATCCTACTACTAGCAGGTATACACTTTCCCTCTGAATTGTCCTCTTCTCCTCTCTCCACCCCTCTCTTTCGGGAAGAGCAAGGTTACCATAGTGAGCACAATATCTATCATTTCCTATCAGGAACACACTAAATCAAATCAATCTGCTGTTGACATCTCTGTCCTCCCACTAATTCTCTGTTGTCTCTCCTTTACAGTATTTGTGATCCACAGAGGCAGAGATATTTTAGACACACCTAAATCATAACAGCAACAAGTTAGCATCCCGCATGGTTGCGAACTGGGCGTCACTAGTAAGAGAGGGCCGTGTGAAGAGGCTGAATGAAGCTGATGAACCACAAGGGAGCTGGCAAGAATCTAGAGGACCGGTAAATCTCTGCCCGGGGCAGACCTTCAGCCCCACCACCAGTGACCAAGCCTGTAACACAGACTGGCCTGGCAGTTTCGTACCTTGTCTAGAATCCCACACGATTCAGACAACTTGCAAAACAAAAAGGCAGAAAAGCAGAAAATGGAGGCAGGCAGATGTGAGCGAATGCTCATGCTGAGGCCTGAAAGGGAGCAACTTGCACATGCAAGATGCTGCCTGTGACCAGATACCAACATACTCGCTCTCTTCCAAATGTTAGCAAGGATGATCTACCTTTCTGCCTAGTGCTCCAATAACATAAATGAAACAGAATTCATAAGCATATGGGTGCTTTATAGTAATGTCCCTGCTGCCACATGGCTCAATATCTAAAGAGCCACCTGCATGTGTGACGGTGAGCTCATCCATTAGGTACTCACAGGCTATTCTTTTGCACCACCAAACCTGCTCTGCAAAAACTTCCCTAATCTGTCTCTCAGAAAACCAGAAAATTTCTTTTCGGTGAAATGTTTCAAACAATGCTCTACCTACAGCATGAGGAGGGGAAACTTTCCATTTGAATAGTCTGTAAAAGTTGCAAACAACTCACAGCACGGACCTATCATGGCAAATTCCACAGAAACCTAGCTACAAGGCATACTGAAATTTCAATATTTAATAGAAAGTAATTTATTTTTGTTATGCAAGATTTCTAGGCAGTTGTTTTCTGTTTCTGCTCAGCACTGGATGGCCTCCTTTATGCTTAACACAGTGTAAGAGTGGCAATGATGTCATTCATTGCTGCAGAGGAAGTAAAAAGCTCTGAGCTTAGACCTTGGCAGGAAAAAACAGTTTTGCACTTAATCTTTAAACAAGTGTTTATTTAAATAAAGTTTGTTTTACTTGAATGCTAGTCAGGTCTGACAGGAGATTGGTAAACTTTCCCTAGGCACCCAGCCTCTGGACAGATGAAAAGTCAAGGCAGAGCAGAGGGACTGAAAGCAGCCAGATGCTCTCAGCCCCATAATCAGTTTACAACCAAACCTCTCCTGACACCCTTACCTCCTTCCCAGCACCTGTGCCTTTTCCAGAGCATTTTTAAAGAGGTGAACATCTCTGCAGCAATGGCTTCTTGAGTTTTGCACGATATCCATTTAGCAGGTTCTTAAAGGACCCCAAACTGCTGTGCACTTGAGTTGTCCTGGTCAGCCCCCTCCTCTGACCCTCAGCTCCACTGGTGGTGCTCCAAAATACTCCCTTCTTTGGAAAATTTGGGCTGGAAACCCTTGCCTTGTTACAGGCAAGTTCCATGACAGAGCTGAAGGTCACAGCTGTGGTATGAGGCTTACCTCATACAGGTAAAAGGACAAACCAGGCTAGTCTGTGTGACTATGATCTGTCTGAGAGCTGAAATTAAAACATCACCTCATGGGTGTGTGGCTGTGGCTGTGTTTCTTCACACCCAACACAGTGACAGCACTAAGCTTACATAAAAAAATGCTTATGTAAAAGACATCTCTGGAGGCAATCTAGGAATCACAATATGCAGAAATAATTTGTGTGCCTGTAGCACAGCTAAAGGCAAATAAAATCTGCAGGAAACTCTGACTTTTTTGTTTAGGGTTGGGTTATTTTCCTGCTAAGTGACATAGTTAACAAAAACCCATAATGAAATTAATCTAAAATTTGGAGAACGACTGAAGTGAAGAAAGGGCACAACTCACTTTGATCACAATCCAGCTTTATTTTTTATTCTAATTAGGTTGTGTGATGAAAGCTCATTTGCCCACTGGTGAGGGAGTGCACAGAGACAAGGGCAGATAGCGGGTCCTCAAATCATGCCCTGCCTGGCCCCTCCCAGGCCCATCACAGGAGCCTTCAGCCACACATCTAGGGATGAAACCTACCACCCTGATCCAACTCGGAAGGCTTCCTGGTGCAGCATGGTACTGCTGCCTGTGGGTGTCTGGGACCCCTCACGGGATGCAAGGGAAAAACATTTTGGCATGGCACAAGTCTTGTGATGAGATGTTTAGTGGAGGAAGCAAAGGCAGGGGAAGAGTGGGATCCAAGAGGTTTGACAGGGAATAAGCAGGGGGGAACAGGGAGATATGAGGACATATGTATAAACAATATGTATAAACAGGCTGCTGGTCATCGTGCTTCTGTGGCTGTGCCTTGCACATGATGAGTGCAGTCTGTCCAATCTTCTCATTGAACTCCATTTCTAACTCTTTTAATGGGTGAGTGGTGTACAGGTGTCCTGTGTGAATGTACACGTGTCTGTGTGCATGCCTGCTACCCATGTGTGCCCAGTTTCACTCCAGCCTGGACCTAGGGCACGGATCCGCTGCAGCCTCACCATTTCTCACTTTAGATACAGGTAGATACAATGTACATCTCCTTGGGGCCAGGTGATTAAAGCTAAAAGATGAACATGCTCGTCCATTTTTCTTCCTATAAAGAGTTTTCCATGAAAAAAAAGACACACCTACCGTTTAAGAAAGGGGGACTTTTAAGCAATTTGGGGAATTAAAATATTTTCTCATATAGAGAAACATTTTTAAAACTAGCTGGGTTTGTGGAAAATGCACCCACCATCATTTTAGAAACAGAATGTTCAGTTTTTCTGGTCTGATGTAAGGCAGACTGTGCAGATGTTTTTAGTAATAGCAGGTCTCTCAGTGAATACAAGATGCTATCCTTTTTTTTAAACTATTTTTTGGCTGCAAAATGTTTTTTTTGGAACACATCAGGGACAAAAAGCACACGTGTTTCAGACTGGGGTGTTATAACTTAGGGATGCTGACTGCAACTTGAAGGCAATAACCTTTCAGTGAAATAAAAAGTAACAGAGTTTCCTTTGGAGATGTTCAACTGACAAACAAACAGCCTGCAATCGTGATGCACACCTCAGGTTAGACTGTAGTGAGGAAAAGAATCTTTGCAACACAGGGGGATGACAGTCATTTTCAGGGGACCAAAATTCAAGGAAAATTGCATCAAACAGGTCACTCAGCACATCATCTTGTTACAGAAAATCCAGAGTAATGACCGAGGTGACTATCACTCAAGTCACCTCTGGCAAATTCCTCACAGTCTGCCCTCTGACCTGTCTTCACTTTCAGTGTTCTTCAGCTTTGGAGGTTTGACATGTGGCTGTTTGTGCTGGTGGAAGATAAGGGTGTCTTGGTGACAGGTATGCCAGCACACAGCTGGCCACAGCCTTCATGGCTAGAATGTACAGAGGCTACTCACTACTCCTATGGGCTAGCCTCTGGAGAAACAGGACAAGGAAGGACTGATGGGGGTGGCAAATCCATGGAAAGGAAACTGCACTGCACCACTGGAGATGCATCCTTTGCCTTTCTGCTTGGCACTGTACTGCACATGCGTTCATTGGCAAACGTGCTAAAGGGTTGCTGAGACTGTCCCGCATCCTCAGGTGGGAGAGGACCTTGAGGATATTCCCCACCTGAAGAAGAGGAGGTGCTATCCATCTGGCTGCTCTTCACTGGCAGACAAACCCAGACATCTAGCCACCTTCCTGACTGGGGAAGGGTTACTGTTCTTCTTCTTTCCTCCCATTTTTAATGACTCTTGGTCATTTGGCCTTTGCTAAATATGGGCCAGGTGTAGACAGGGTCTCTCCTTCAATAAGCTTTGTGGTATTTTGGATTCTTTTCCCTCCCTGACTCCCTATAAACAATCAGTGACTGCTGCAAAGGATCTTCTCCACCTCTGTTCTTATGTCTTCCAAGATTTTCTGCTCTGACATTGTTGCCATGAACACAGACTACCATCACACTCAGCAGCGTGGATTGTTCTCTCTGTGCCTTCTCACGGAGATGGATGCCTGAGCTGTTTCATGCAGGTGTTGAGCAAAGGATAAAATACTGAATCTGCTTTTCTCTGCATCAGTCTACTTTCAATTTGCCTTTGCCTAAACATGAAGAATCCAGCTTCTTGCAAAGAGCATTAGTAACTAAAGTGTGTCTGGTTCTTCACTCTTACTGGCTCTGTACATTCCTTCTCTGTTCTTCATGGTTTGCCCTATTGTTGAGATTAGCTGTCTCATGAAAACAGAGTACTGTACACATTGCTCCTCATGGGTCACAAAACAGCAGACATACTCTCTGGTCTGATTTTTTGCATTGTGTTGTGGCCACTGCTGAGATCTACATGAAGATCTTGGGCACAGTTTCTTCCTTGTCTGAATGTGCTTGTGTTTCGGGACTATTTACTACTTTGGACATCTCTGGAATAGTATTCTGTTGACAGCAACCATGTCTTCCATTCAGAGGAAAGCTCTGATTCTTTCATTAGCATCTTAAAACAGAGGAGGATTTTTTTTTTGCACCCTATTGACGGATGTGAAACCTTCTTTGCTTTTCACACCTTTCCTTCCATTTTAAGCATGCCCTGCTAAATATAATGGCTGTTTGCAATGCTTTTGATGATGGCAGGAGACATCCAAGTTAGACCACTGAAGATTTAACTGCATTTTTTTCCGGTAGCATAGGTAAACAAGTGGCAGAACCCTCTTTGTAACTCTTGTACACCTTAACTTTTAAATGAGTTGAGGTCTCTATTGGGAAGCAGTGTCTTTTGGTAGACTGACGGATTGAGTTGGAAAAATCTAGGTGAGCTTTGGAGCCCACCAATGTATCTTGAAGCCCCTACAGTTTCAACAAATTAATCTGATGCCAGAGCTCTTATACTCCACAAACACAATTTTCTGCTGGCGCTCTGAGGTTTAAGTTCCCAGAGGTCAATGTGGCTCCCTACATCTGTGGTGGATATGGCTTGATGTATGTATGCATGCACTGTATATATCAGTGAGCACCTCTTAATGAGATTGACTGAGCTAAGACGTCACGGACTTAGCTGTGGTGCCAATGTTATGGATGCTGGGTTATTGGCTACAGGTATTGTCCTTGAACACACAACATGTAAGTGTCTAAGCTTGCTAAACTTGTGATATCTCTAGCCTCCAAACACTGTCTGGACCACTTGCCGTCTGTCCCGATTTCTTCGTGCTGCAACCAAACCAAGAATATTTTTGAAGGCCTTACTGTTGCATTCCATATATCACTGCTCATAAGCCCAGCAATTCCACTGCCAGTGCTCAAGAAACTGGGTACACTCAGTCTGAGTTTGAATTGCCAGCCTGTCTCATATGCACCTTACTTCCCGCAGCCCTCAGACAGTGTGATCACACTATTTATTTAGGGGCATTTATTCAGAGTCAGCATCAGTCTACTGCCTGCAACATGGATGCTAATGAATAGCTTCTAAGATGCCTGTAGGTATGAAAGACCTCAGTTCAATAATGCAAACAGCTCTGTTTCATTCTTCAAGCTCTTTGCACACAGTTTCTCTTCTTTCCCTCCACTACTGCCAAGGATCACAGCAGTTGGTAGAAACAGGACACCCTGGGAAACCATGTCCTGTTTTCACTTTCTGGCCTGTTTCGCGGTGCTGGAATGGGAGGAACTACAACTGTGGTGACTTCAGACACTGCCCTGGGTGACTTCTGTGTACATCTCACAGCCTAGAAATCCACCCTGGGGCAGTCAGGGTAAGGAGCCTCATGCATGCAAATGGCTTTCCCAGTGAACACAGCTCAACAAGTTTTAATATCTAGCAAAGTCTCCAGGGCTGGATCCCATCCAGGCTCAGCAATATGATTGTACATCACTGGCATTCCTTTCTGGCTGACTTGGGCAATGGGGATCTGCTGAGTGACCCCGGCTTTTCTGATACAGTCCCTCCGTGTTCTACACTGCTTGTGTTGGGTTGGAAGTACAGACAGGCACCATGCTCAGGAAAATACCTAAATGCCCTTAGTCAGCATGTTTCAGCTGTGAAGTAACTGAAGCCATATTCTCCAGTTCTTGTAGCCTCACCTCTCCTCATTTCCTGATGCTTTCCCTGCAGGAACACTTCCTTGCAGAAACAGCTCTCAGGCCCTCTGGGATCCCTGCAGAAGGCTTTGTGTATTTGCCTGCTGGGACCTGAGGGGCAAGGCAGTGCTCATAAAGGAGGTGTCAGAGAGGCTCCTTGAATGACAAAACGCGTGAGCAAATAAGAGCAAAAACAAACGCAGCATAAGGACCTTCCCTCCAGCCTGGGCTGCCTCTTACTGATCCTGCACTGCCTGTACTTCCCTGTTAATGTGATTTTTCCTGGGAAGCTGTTCAGACATCCCCAGGTGAAAGGTCTGCCAAGGAGAGTTAGCTTTGCCTGGCGATGCTGACAAAAGCAGCTGCTCATACCAAGCCCACTCTATTTGTAATGTTACTCTTAGAAAGATGCTCATGACTGATGTCTGCTCACAACAAAAGAAGGGTTTTCCTTTTCCTTAACTAGCACTTCAGTGGGGAGAGGAAAGCTTGCACACGCCTCAGAAATGAACGACTTACCCTTGCCTGTGTGGAGCTAAGCCACAGGACTGGAGACAGAAGAGGGCAGAACTCTCAGGGGGGCATTGCTTCTGGGCATGGGGAGGAAGTACAGCCAGGAACACTACAGGGAATAGGCAGTGCTGGCTGTGCTGAGAGTCATGAGACCTGGGAACAGCCGGGCTCTTGGCTTCAGTTACGGAGCAGCAGAACTGCACTTCAGAGACCACTTATCACTGCAATAAATCTTGCTTCTCACTGAGCACATGTGGAAGCTGAGACATCTGACAGTGAGGAGGGCTCCTGTAGGCAGGGGTTTGGCAGCACAGGCAGGCAGCAGTTTGTACAGAGATACACACTACTGCCAGTGATGTGACAGAAGCAATACTCTGTGACTAAAGCTGCTGTTTACAAGTATTTTTTTGGCGACTGGTGTGGGCAGTGAGAAGAAGAAGGGGATTTAGATGAAGAAATCTCTTTTTAAGCAAAGAACTGAAAACAAAATTTAAAACATATCCACAGCCTCACAGCTTCTGTATAACACATCACGTGTCGTTTCCCCCCCACTCCCTCTCCCCGTCCCCCTCCCAGCTTCAGCAGCAAGCTGCTGGCAGCGTGAGCCTCTCCTTTAGCGTGAAGAGCTGGTCCTGCCACGCTCCCATTTTTAATGCTGCATTTGCTGCAGAAAGCATGAGATGTCAGTGCCTTCTCACACCATATCCACACCCTGCTGCACCCAGCAGTGAGTCAGCACCAGATGCTTGCAGGCTTGGGAGTCTCAGCTTCATCAACTGTAAATCCCTGCAGCTCCACTGGCTACAAGCGCTCCTCAGAGCAACACCAGCTGGAAACCTGTCCCTGTAAATCTCTGGGGATGAGCTGCCCAAGCAGCTCTGCCTCAAGCTGGTCCTGCACAAGGGTCTCATTCTTCCTAGTTCCCAAGTCCATTTCCACTCGTCCTGAAGCATGAAAGGGCTAGGTGGAACCGGGAGCCAGGGCCCTTTATTTAGACTGAGCATGCAGAGTTTGCTTCATCCGTAGTCTAAATAAAATCTAAATGAGTACAAATGAAAGTCAGGAGCTTATGTGCCCGTGTGTAGGGAATCAGCAGGGCTGCAGCCTGCTTCCGTCTTAATGGAAAGAAAATGGGCATTTGTTAACCTGCACACATCTAGTTTGGAGACAGACTGAATATCTATGATGTGCAAACTAGCTTATTTCTAGCCACTGGGCAATGATGGGGTATCTGTCAGTGTAGTGTTCAAACCTTATCCCGTGTCTGCCATTTTCTTTCCCCCTCTCTTCATGGCCCCTCCCCCAAACTTTCCCCTTCTTACAGAAACTGGGAGACATTTGGTGATGTTGGTAATGAGATGCCATCTCTGCACAGACAACAAATCATTCAAGAAGGTTTTAGCTCCTTTCTCCGCGACTTTTCACAACAAACAGATCAAAGAGAGTTCTATGATCACACGACAGGAACTTCAAAGCCTTANGCCCCTCCCCCAAACTTTCCCCTTCTTACAGAAACTGGGAGACATTTGGTGATGTTGGTAATGAGATGCCATCTCTGCACAGACAACAAATCATTCAAGAAGGTTTTAGCTCCTTTCTCCATGACTTTTCACAACAAACAGATCAAAGAGAGTTCTATGATCACACGACAGGAACTTCAAAGCCTTATAACCCTTCCCTTCCCTTCCCTTCCCTTCCCTTCCCTTCCCTTCCCT